>JAPWTK010000467.1:0-346065 GCA_029963805.1 Aromia moschata
GAATAATGTTGTTTAAAACAAAATGATGCACAATTTAAAATAAAAAATCACTTACTGCTCGTGTGAAACTTCTTCAAGGGATCGACTATGGCGAAGAATCTGTCTGCAGACAGCGCGGTTAGGGTAAAAACGGACACACCCACGGAAATATCTTTGGCCGTTTCGGATAGTTTGCAGATCAGCGCACCCCAAGGCCACGATTCCAGGGTGTAGACGACAGAGGTGAACGGAACGCTGGTCACTATTACCAGTAGATCGGCCAGTGCCAGCGAGAGAATATATCTGAGAGAAAAAAAAATTACATGAGTATATAATTTTTTTGTTTTCATCTTTATTAAAATTACGCATCCCAGCTTATACACCCAAAGTATGCTGGTAGTCTAGCTCGAATACTAAATGAAGTAACATAAATAAAACCAGTGAATCTAGAGGTCAAAGTAAGACAATTAAACTAAACATAACTAATTTTGCTTACTTCCTGTTGAGATACAGAACCCTAAAGGTTTCCAAGACAAAATACATTGTCATTAATAAAACAAGAATGCAAAATCATATTATATTTGTATTTGGGGTGAATATTTTCGTAGCAGCAATGAGAATTCCAATGTGAAAACCAATACAGTCGGTTCATGGGGGCGCCATAGCCATTTTTAGTCATAATTATTAGACTTTTTTTCTCTTCTGGGAGCCGTCCTTTTCGCCGGATTGCACTGCAGCCTCTTGGGCTTATTGTGCGCAACCTCCCATCCTTCTCACACCACCCATTCCAGTAGCCGGGTCCCCTGTACAAGCTTGTACAGCTTTCCCGCCGGCTGGGTGCTGTAATCTTCTGGACAAAGTTTGGGGTGTCCATATATGACCTGCCTTTTGCGATCTAAAGTCTCGCAATCACACAGTATGTGGTGTGCTGTTTCCGTTTCCCTGTTGCAGAGTCTGCATTTCAGTTCTCCGTTGTACAGCCCCATTCTGTGTAGGTGTCCTTTGAGGGCGCAATGTCCTGTTAGGAAGCCTACAACAACTCTTATCTGAATCCTATTCATTTTTAATAGTTCCTCAGTTCTTTCCTCACATGTTCCTTTAATAAACATTTCTGTGTCTTTGCCTGGATATGGAGTTCCAGTATCCTTTTTGTCGATTTCTGACCCATTCTCCTATTTGACCCCTTACTGTACTCTTTGTTACTCCCAGGGCCGGTTGTGGGCCAGTAAATGGAGTAGACGATCCTTTTCTCGCTAACTCGTCTGCTTTTTCGTTACCTTCGATTCCTGTATGTCCTGGTACCCATATCAAAGTTACTTTGTTGTGGTCTGCCAGTCGTGTCAGTTCTCTTTGACATTCCCATACCAGCCTTTAATTATTAAACTACTGTCGTTTGCTTTGTTTGAGGCGATAAGCTTGATGTGTTTTAAATGTCACAGAATGTTGTGGAATTGCAATTAACGATACAAAACATGACAGTTCGAAGGTACTGATACCAAACATGATCTTAATATGAATTTACAAATAAAAAATTATGTTTTGGCTTGCAAATATTTAGGAATATGTATCTCAACATTGGACTAAGGCATATATATTTAGTCCAATCGACTTATTTTCACCTCCATATTCACTGGTGTCATTTATGCTACTTCATTTAGAAACACCATGTTATGAAATACAACAAACAATGAAAATTATTTTGACAAATTAACTGAGGTTAGAAACATAAGAAATTTTAACACAAATTTCTTAAACACACAAGAATGATTCATTGACTATATCATTGGCTACCTACAGAGTCTTTTTAGTCCACCAAATCCCCTCATGTTAATATTACACTAAGGCTTTCCAACTAAAATAGGTACCTAATTTGTAATATTTTATGGGAATAATTAATGTCAATTACTCAGTGGATCGGTGGTTAATACGGTAAGTTGGGTGGGATTACAGAATTCGATTTATGTATGTACAACAGCCTATTGCGTAATTAAGGAGACATATTATATATTATGGAGAATTCTACAACTATAAGTTTTATCGTCGCCAAGCTTGAACAGTTTGAATATATAAATAGACAATGGATTTAAAATTAATTGAAATTTACAAAATTGATTACAGATTCATATTCCGGTTTCGAATGTTGTAGTTATAGAATATTTGTATAGTTCTCACAGTTGATGTACATAATATGTACATCAATCCTGTTAGTCCTGGATCGATATACCGGTCTTCTCATAAGGATATTATTTTTTCACATAGTTGATTTGGTGAAGTATTTATCAATAGCAGAATTGATATAACACCAAGAAACACCTGGCAGTATACACATTACCATACTCCTTGTTACCCTAAACGTTTGAATAATGTGGCAAAGAGTATAAGAGAATAAAATTTAAATCTGTTTTCGTGGATGCCCACCAGAAACCACAAGCAAATGTTCTTGAAACTCCAAGTAAGTCTTCCAGAGAATACGTCCATTTTTCTTCGACTTTCCGTCCTTTTCTGATGTAGGCCTCTTTTCTTGTTGTTGCATAGACACCATTTTTTTCATAGAATATACGCAACGGCTTTGAACTTTAATCTCGATAGTTTGAAAGTTGTCAATTTGTTTTGAAATTGATTGATTGAGATCGAGGAGTTTATTTCTATATGGCCACTTCCAAAACAGTCCCATAGCGTATTGTTATCGCCGAAACCATCGGCTTTACTCTTTTAGATACTCGGGGCATCTGTCTTCCTTTCTCCAACATGTCGACAAACAAATTTGCATCTATAATATATCTTTCGAACAATAAACTGTGGTTTCCAAACAGGAAAGGGGTGTGAGCAATTCTGAATTAGTTTTTTTGCGAAGAGAAAAAACCAACTTTATATACAGTGTGTCCCAAAAAGTTGGAAACAGTCCCGCAGAATCGAAACTATTAGTATTTTCAAAAAAAAATTTCCTACAAAAAAACATTCGCATCAGAAACCGCCATCGACTAGTCAAAACGACGTCAACATTCTTCTACAGGGTGTTTCACAAATCAGAAAAAACTCTTTCGGTTAAATGGCAACATCGCTTAATTCGCGTCTAATCAAAAAATATTATTAAGAAAAGTTGTTCAGAATGCCGAAATATGGGGGTGTACGAAAAATCAGCGCGATAGTCCAATGTTTGCGATTTAAAGCTGCTGGCCAAAAAAGTTGGAAACAGTCCCGCATAATCGAAACTATTGGTATTTTCAAAAACAGTTTCCTACAAAAAACATTCGCACCATAAACCGCCATCGGCCAGTCAAAACGACGTTGACATTCTTCTCGGCCTGTTTCCAACTTTTTGGGCAGCGTTAATTCGTAAACATTTGACTATCGCGTCGATTTTTCGTATGTCGCCATATTTCGGCATTCTGAACAACTTTTCTTAATAACTTTTTTTGATTAGATGCGAATTAAGCGGTATTGCAATTTAACCGAAATTTTTTTTTCTGATTTGTGAAACACCCTGTAGAGGAATGTTGACGTCGTTTTGACTGGTCGATGGCGGATTGTGATGCGAATGTGTTTTGTAGGAAACTTTTTTTGGAAATACTAATAGTTTCGATTCTGCAGGACTGTTTCCAACTTTTTGGGACACACTGTATATGGATGGTATAACATTAGACGAAATAAAAACGTGCAAATAAAAAAAAACAAAATATGTCAACAGTAGATATATGTATGTCGTAAATTGATTTGGACGTTCTAAATTAAGGATTAATATGTAAGATACAGCGTTTCCAATTAATCATGGGTTATATCTTTTTTTTTGTAATAACATTGTGAATTGAACATACTATAAGAGGTGTGGTTATTAAATAACCGAACTGCTGTCATAACACTTTGTATTCGTTACCAATTACAGTAGCAACTTTTTCGTCTACAATGTACTCCCCCTTGGCGATCTCTACGCCGCTCCATACGACATTTCCATTGTTGAAAGCAGTATTGGAACTCCGCTTCTGTCAGCTGGTTCAGAACTTCGGTAGCTTTTGCTTTAACCGCTTCCACACTTTCGAATCTTGTCCCTTTCAGTGTCACCGTGTCTAACAAGCCTGGATCAGTGTCAATGTTGTTTAGAATGTCGGCGTGAATATTCTTTCTTGATTCTTTTTGCTCGGGAGTGAGGAGTCTTGACACCATTTTTGCGCAAAGTTTGCGCATGTTGAACGATTCATGCAAAATCTGTCGAACACATCATTTGTCGATTCCTGTTATTTCAGCAAGCCCTCGGATGCCTAGACGACGATCTTCGCGAATTAATTTATCAATTTTTTAATGTTTTCGTCCGTTTTTTATGTTGAGGGCCGTCCGGGGCGCGGATCGTCTTCGGTCGTTTCACATCCCTCTTTAAACCGTTTAAATCATTCAAAAATTTGTGTGCGGGATAAACATTCATTCCCGTACACTTATTTTAATATTGCATTAGCTTCATTAAAAGTTTTCTCCAGTTTAACAATAAACTTTACATTAACCCGTTGCTCCACCTGAACACTTAACATTTTTTCGACGCGTCACTGGTTCGTAGACTACTTCAAACGACTGCTACAGTCAAACTGAGCGACACACTGACTTATACAGTGAGCTCAGGGTGGGAAAAGTATCACCAGACACAGTTCTGTTCGAACTTGTCGCGACACGCTCGCAGCGCGCTGGTAGCAGCATCAATTAGGTTATTTAATAGCCATACCTCGTATAGTATCCAGGAGCTCGGGCTAACTATATAATTACTAAAAAAATTAAGAAAACTTAAGTATAAAATCAATATGATAGCTAATCAAATAAATTGTTAGTTCCATGTCATTTCTAGTTTTTCCAAACAATTGTTTTTGCCATTCAATAGGCCTGAATTCACCGTGAAGCACCCTGTATATTCTTGTTTTGTGGTCTTATTTTGTTAGATTGTTTATAATTCATGAAAGAATATTCCTCTAGCTAAAATTGAGTATTTTTAGAGCGAATTATGCTTTTTTTTCAGTTCCTAAATAAAAAAAAAAAATAGATATCTGTTCCTTGTAACCTTGCCCTTCGTTAGATTTTGTAGTTTGTATTTGTAATGAAATTATTCACGTAACATCTTAACGCCTTTCTTCTCCATTCTCCGCCAATTTAAAGGCACTATCCTCGTGTGGGAACTCCTTTGTTCCACCAATAAACAGCTAAAATAAATCTTAAAAAAATCTACTAAAACCCGATTGCGCTCGGTCGAACGGTTCTTGAAGCAAATTACCTATCGAGTCGTTCGCATCGGTGTCCCAAAAGCAACCGCTTCCCATATGCCTTACTTGCGATTTTTCACCCCAGGGGGCGCGGCTCCGCGTGAATTGATACACTGATGAAAGCGAAGTACGGCTTTTGATTTGCTGGAAAGTTAAAAGCGTAAAAGGGCTGAATTTTAAAAGGGTCATCGCGCAAAATTTCGCCGTTTGATTCTGGGATATCGTTCGGTTCGAAGCTAAGTGTCTATATCGGGACTGAAACGTTTTAATTCTATTTATCTTCCCTTCACAGGAAGGGGTGCGTAAAAAAACGCAGCACAATTTTAATTTCGGATGAGTAGACACGTTTTCGGGCTGAAAAAAGTTAAGTAAACAAAACGAGCTGGATACTGACATGGACGGTTAGAATAAAATGCAATATTCACGACAAGAAAACAAGATTCCAGAAGATAAAATGGAGAGACAAAGTCAATGACTTTTAAAGTGATAAGGTTTAACAGACTTTTTTTGGTGACAATTATTTTTCGTATATAAATAAATATAAGCTGTTTTTCATTTTTAAGTTTCACTTTTATTACAAACTAGTATTAGTTGAACATCAAAAAAAGAAAAACCACTTGCGTCTCAAAGTTCTCGTCTCTATAGTAGCTAGTCAAGGTATGTCAAATGTCTTTTAGAAATGTTATATGTTGCGCCAATAATGGGAGTAGATAACCGGTACCTGTCGATGTTGTGAAGGCCGCTTTACACTACAACTATGTTTACTTACAATGTTTATTTGTTAAGAAATTGTCCAAACAGACATAAATACGCGTGCGCGCAATAAAAATTGCTGCAATTTTCCTAGCCGGTAATAAAAATTGCGAACTGTAAAGCGGCCTTATATTAAGCAATTTAAAAATCAATGACGTCCAAGACGAGTGATCAGATCTACCTACATACTTGTTTCAATACCGGATACCAAGACCAACACTTCGCGTAGGCTCACCATTATCATGTCCGAAAAAGCTCTCGCACAGCAGATTTTTTTTGTTCGACAACATAGTCATAAATGTACTGTGAAGCCTGTTGGAAAAAACACTTCAAAAGTACCTTCAAAAATTGCTTCGTTTTTGGACCTTGGGCGCGAAAACTTACAATGGTCATTGCATAAGAAGAACTTCGACCACTTTATTGGCACAAAGGTATAGGTAATACAACAGTCAAGCGGCAAGGTAGGCGGATTCCAATGTTGCAGAACCTATATTAACGAATTCATATCAAACAAACATGATATTGCGAAGAGAATCCAAGGAGAATCATCCGGTTTCAAAGAAGGGGAAATATTCAATTGATACTTCAGAAATTGTGCCTGCTAATATGGTTGATGTTGATGAAAATATTGATAACACTAATTTGATCAATATATATAATAATCAATAATATAAATGAAGTCCTTCTTAATAAATAAAAAGACTTCTGCATCAAAATAAATGTATAGAGTTAATATCAATAATTAATTGAATCAATTTGTTCGATTTCTGTCGATCCTCCTGACTTTAGTGAAATAAAGTTACTTTAAATCCGTCACGCTAACGTACCTATCACTTGTTTGTTACTTATAACTTTGTGATTAAGGAGAGTGCATAAATGAGTCAATAACTTTGCTATGTAACCTCATATTACCACTAACTAATACTATTTGCATATGTTATACCCAGGGATGTCTTCTTAAGGGCTGTAAGGCACAAAACGGATTTTGAGCTGTGTTTGTCAAGCTTCAAAAATAAAAAAGTTGGATCAATGTAATTTTTTATGTATAGCCATCCAAGCATCAGCAACAGTATTTCTGCTTTTATCTTTGCTATCTTTCTAATTTCAAATAACAGGATGTTTATCGGAAATCGTGAGGAGTTCCAAAGTCAACTGGTTACTCCATTCGGTCGATTCTGATCATTTCGTTTTTTCGACGAAATTAAAAAAAATGGTGAATAGAAAGCAAAAAATGAAGATCCACTTTGCTCTAAGTTAGTACGAGTTACAACACAAACAATAACAATACATAAAAACAAACAATCTAAAAATATCATGAACGAACTGTCCAAATCATCTGGACATAAAAACCCCAACGCCAACGTTAATTAGTACTTTTTGATGTGTGTCGGAAAACACCCTTCATAGCAAATGCATTCCAATATCAACCTCGGTGATTGATTTAGTAGTAGCATTTTTTTCGCCTTCAACTTTCAAGTACTCCCCTTGGCAATCTCTACACCGCTCCATACGACTTTTCCATTGTTGAAAGCAGTGCTGCAAGTCCGCTTCTGTCAGCTGGTTCAGAAACTTCGTCGCTTTTGCTTTAACCGCTTCCACACTTTCGAATCTTGTCATTACAAATAATCACCATGTCTAACAAGTCTGGATCAGTGTCAATGTTGTTTAGAATGTCAGCGCAAATGTTCATTCTTGATTCCTTTTGCTCGGGAGTGAGGAGTTTTGACACCATTTTTGCACAAACTTTGCTCATGTCGAACGATTCATGCAAAATCTGGCGAACACATTCTTTGTCGATTCCTCTTAGTTCAGCAAGTTTCAGTTTTTGACGTTGAAGGCTGTCCGGGGCGCAGGTCGTCTTCGGTCGTTTCACGTCTCTCTTTAAACCGTTTAAACCATTCATAAACTTGTGAGCGGGATAAACATTCATTCCAGTACACTTTTTTTACATTGCATAAGTTTTTTTTAAAAGTTTCCCCAGTTTAACAAAAAACTTGAGAGTAACCCGTTGCTCCATCTGAACACTGGTGCGTAGACTAATTCAAACGTCTGCTACAGTCAAATTGAGCGACCTACTGGCTTGTTCAGCGAGCCCAGGGTGGGGAAAGTATCACCAGACACAGTTCTGTTCAAACTTGTCGCGACACGCTCTCAGCGCGCTGGTAGCAGCATCAGTTCGGTTATTTAATAGCCACACCTCGTATGCACGAAACAGCCTGCCCGTATTGCGACAGCTTGTACTTGTATTAGTAGGTTGGGATAACTACTATCATTAGTGTGTTTTGGCGCAGTAAGTGTGGGTAAATGTGGATGATAAGTATCGACTTACGTATTGGGCACATTTCTCATGGTCCTATGCCTAAGGAAGATCACCACCAGGGTGCCGTTCCCCACCACGCCCACCACGAATATCAGGAAGAACAACACGGGCACGATGTACGTCTCAGGCCTCTGGTCGTAGGGGATGATGACCTCTGTGACGTTGGCGGTGACGTTGGAGGCCGCGGTGAGGACGACGCTGAAGGTCGAGTCGTAGGTCGGGTGCAAGCCCGAAGGGGGCTCGAGGCTGTCGTTCATCTTTGGGAGGAAAGCGCGCCACTGGAAACTATGGGTATGTCTATCGCCGGACGCCAGAAACTAGACGGAGTTCTGGTACTTGCCTCATGTCGAATGAATGGCGGGTGTCTGAAACAAAATGACATAATATATTTAAAACGGGACTGATTTTCCCTTCGTTGTCATTCATTATCACTATTCATAGACCGAAATCCGGAACTATGATTTCTGATGCTAAATGACGATGAAGAGTTTGGGTTAGGTATGTTGATGACATATTCGTGATTTTTAATAAGTGCTTTTTTATATAACCTAGATCATTTAGTTTCCAACTGGAAATTTTACATATGAAGCTGGAAATGATGAACAACTACCATTTCTGGATATATTTGATATCATACTTTGAAAGGGACAATGTCCAAAAACTAGTAAGTGTGTTTAACAAATTTAAAAAAAAATATGTCCTGGAACTTTTTGGTCATGCCTCGTATAGAGGAGGTTGTACAACAACATCAGCTGACACGGGACCACTGCAATCAAATCAAATTGAGGCAATCCTCACCACATGCAACGTGGGGTACTATAGAAGTAGTGAAAATGAGTTAAAATTTAATATACACTGTGTCAGTTTGAAAACGAACAGCATTTAATATTGCCTAAACTAATGACAGTATCAAAATTTGACGAAACACGTCAATTTACATATCAAGGGGGACAACTTTTGAGGCATTTGTTGTCGTATTACTTTCAACCCCTAACCCTCAGGGCACCTACCCCTAAAATTTTAAATGGCAACTCCTATTTCTTTTGCCATTTTTGAGTTTCTTGTACAATTCTAGATAATTCCCATATTTCTTTTTTGTCAAAATTTTTGTCAAAAATTGGTAGTTAACCTCATGAATGTGTGGAATGTATTTAATTTCTGTTTTTTTTTTTATTGGAAAATGATGCCTTTGACTTACATAAATTGTCAAGAACAAAAAGTTCTTAAAATCACTCAAAGAATGCACTGAAATTTTTTGAGCAACTTTTTGGATTTTGCAAATAGTCAATTTTTGCAAAATTTAAAAAATTGTTTGAAAAATTTTGAAATTCCAGTGCATACTTTGAGTGATTTTAAGAACTTTTTATTCTTGACAATTTTTTGTAAAAGTGCATCATTTTCTAATAAAAAAAATCAGAAATTAAATACATTCCACACATTCATGAGGTTAACTAACAATTTTTGACAAAAAAAGAAATATGGGACTTATCTAGAATTGTACAAGAAACTCAAAAATGGCAAAAGAAATAGGGGTTGTCATTTAAAATTTTAGGGGTAGGTGCCCTGGGGGTTAGGGGTTGAAAGTAATACGACAACAAATGCCTCAAAAGTTGTCACCCTTGATATGTAAATTGACGTGTTTCGCCAAATTTTGATACTATCATTCATTAGGCAATATTAAATGCTGTTCGTTTTCAAATTGACACCGTGTATGTGAGTGTGGTATCTTAAGTCTCTAAATTCTCCCATAGATTAATTAGATAAAACATACAAAAACATCGAAGCGACTTTGGCAAACACTTCTAAAGACTACATTAACTTTTGCATATCCTGTGCAACGACAAAACAAAGTGAAATGTAAATATGTTTCATACAGCTTGTATTCCATCCATCCAAACGCTTTTTAACAAGATAGATAACAAGAAAATGCAACATACATACAGGTATGTTGTATCCGTGGCTATTATTTTTGTAATACGACAACCTGTAATGGAATTGCCTTGATGCTACCGTGTGTAGACAAAAGAAGTTCGTTCTGAAGAAACTTAATAACCTTGTCATGAAAACAGGGCACCTCTCGAACGCTAGTTGACAGCGGTAACTGTAATAGGCGTTCAAAGTTGACAGATATTATTATGTGTATGTAACTGAATGGAAGTAGAAGAAAATTTCTTCAGATGTATTATACTAGTAAGTAGTTGGCGTAGCGACTATAATATTTCTCATAAGATATTATAATTAGAAAATACCAAAGAGCTAAGAATGAGGTTTATCTTTCTGTTGTTATCGAAAACAGAAATTACATATGTATGTAGAGACACGTTTTGTACTTTTGTTCCTTGGACCTTTGAGTACGTAAGTTGTAAAATATGAAAACTGTAACACTAAGAAAAATGTCATACCATAATTTTCTAGAATTGGTATTTTGTGAGGTTTACATTTTGTGGAAATGTCATTCAGTAACAATATTTCTTCTACGTCATTCGCCGTCAGATATATCACACTGATGAGATCTAATGAGGCTGAAATCCGGACCTGTGGTGGTGAATGGTGGCATTTTCTTACAGAGATGTCATACAAGAACCCATCAGCTGTCTATAGATAGTTTAAAATATTGTATTAATTTAGCTGGATAAGTAAAAAACAATATTTTCTTATTACAAAAATTTCATAATGCGTTTTACGCTAAAGTGAAGTTTTACGCTAGTAATATAATCTTATAATGGTCTCCGATCAATCTTTGTTCGTTCGTGGCAGAAACATTCAAATTTAATCTACTTTTTTTGACTTATTTTTTTTGCGAGCCTACTTTGATGTAATATACATACATTTTCAAGACGACATGGAAATTTGAATAATTGATCATACATGTTGTATAATATGTATATGTCTGACTTTTTATTTATGCATACATAATAAGACAAAGGAATATTAAAAAACGAAGAATGTGATGTAATTAAAGGGTGTCCATATATTTATTATCATTTATATCGTGATAATGTCATTTTGTTATCGCGTGCAGGTATACTACGTTCTCGATAAAAAATGTGGTGTTTTCAAGTTTTAAAAATAACATGCCACATGTCCCTGCAATATTACACCTAACATATTATATGTATAGTGATACGGTTAGAGATACATAATGTCTATGGCATATATACTTTTTTAAATACTATACTCACTGCATGATATCGTAGTTTGGAATACATTTGACATCTCTTTTTTTCAGAAAAAAAAGAGATGTCAAGAAGACTCATTTTTCAATAAAGTCAATTTCCAGATCGTTTTTTGTTTTCGAGCCATGACGTCATCGGATTTTTTTAAGTGACGACCTTAATTTTTAAACACCATTCTTTGTGTAAGGCTGGAGATCTGACTTTAAAGTCATCATATTCAAACTATTCGAGATGTTAAACAATTGCCAAAGAGTAAAGAATGTACAAAAGCAACATATGGTAATTCGTCTGAACGTTAAACTCCAATAATGCGAATGCAGCAACGCTGAGTCGGGTAGCGTTTCGGATGGGTGGCCGTATCTTCTCTGTGAACATTTGTCGGGCAGAGGCATCTAGTAGGTGGTACCAGAGGTGGCAATCTGAGCCATGTGCTAAACCTCTGTCAGTGGGTTCGAGGAGTATTAGATAGACATATGGGTTCGAGTCCCGCCTAGAATGGGTATAGTATCTAGTGGAGATTCCCAAGAAAATTAAGTATTACTTCTATTAATTTTATTAAGAATAGAAATACGTATTTTTTTACTCGGCCAACTTTGATGATTTTTTTAATGGTTCGTTATAACGTTGGCACACGGCAACTCGCGTAGCATGTGATGGGAATCGCATCAATTCGTATATATTTCAGTCGTATAGCTGGTGCTGTTGTACCACCTCCGCTATATGTAATATGTTGAATAGTGTGATATAATTTCATAATAAACTATGGCAAAAAAAATGCCAAGCTTAGTTATATATAACACACAAAAAGAGAAAGTGTCATGATTTTGAGATCAGAAGTACATATCTAAATGTATGTTAACCAACTCAAATCCGCCGTCAGAATTGGCCCATCATGTCACAGTTTTTTTTATAAATCATGGAATTACTAATATACTTTCAAGTTAAATTGAAGGCATTATTCCAAAAACCAGACAAGTCCAAAATATCCAGTTTTCAAGTTGCCGGCACCTTATCTACTTGAAGACAGTTACTATTTAGTGGTATAATTTATTTCTCCAAGAACCAGACACATCCGACAATACATCACGGAGAAATATGTGCGATTCTACAAAAATAAGACAGGTCCCCCATTTCAGGGCCCCCGTTTCCGGCAAAAACCAGATATGTCCCGTTTTTTTTTAAGATATGCGCGTTGTACATTTTGCCCTATTCACTAACTGTGTACAGCCATATTCACTAAACATGTAACAGCTTAGTATATGGACGGCTGTTCAGAGAGTACGTACAATTTTTACTGACGTTAATTGTCAATTAAGATGGATATTAGCGCGTCTGAAGGAAAATATTGAGATAGATAATGATGACAATATTGACAATTCTGATGGCTGTGAAGAGAGCTAAACGTTAATATAATAGCTGTTAATTGGGAACATTTTTTGTAGTAACATGTTAGATACAGAACTTACATTTGTAGTAACTAATAAAAACTAAAATTTAGAACGGTACTAATTACTCCTTCTGCAAAAACCAGACCCAAGTCCAGTTAATTTAATTTTTTTTTTTCTCAAAATGTAGTATTTATACTGTTTTTTCATTATGTATATGAGAAGATATTAGTGGTACATAACCCTATAAAAATTACGATTTTTTTCTACGGGCTAAAAAAGAAGTACTACTGTTTTTTTCAGTTTCTGAAAATTACCTTTTTTGGACTTGTCTGGTTTTTGGAATAATGCCTTCAATTAAAAACAAATATATGTGGAAAAATTGTGTATGAGAACAGTGAATCCTTAGGCAGTAGTTTTTACTTTTTCGTCCTTGAACCGCTCTAATATAATAGCTGCAAAGTGCAGCTTTAACCGCGACTTGGCATCCCTGGGAGCAGTAAATCAATTACGTCTTAATCACACTTTTGTCTACAGTGTCCTCCTACGTGCCACAGTGTCCAGATAACTTACAATGTCGCTTTTAACACAGCCGAGTACGATACAACGACAATTTACTTCACAGTAGCCTTAACTGGCGGAAAATAGATAATTAATTGAACTGTGTCGAAGTTGATCAAACTTTAGAAGTTCCAGGTCCTTGGAGTGATATTTGGAAGTGTTACATTAGATTTTCAAATTAGAACTTTGAATTGACAAAGTTTTGAAAGAAAAACAGTAAATACGACGGTTATTACGGTGAGAGAAGCTTTACTGTTGTGGACACAGTAACGCGGGCATGGCAGACGATTTGTATTGTACATAAAGTATTTTTTTCTAGAGTTATGATAATTTAAACTTAGAAATAGTAATGTGTAATAAATTTGTCTGTCTGGTAATAAAAATAATTGATAATATTAATGCCTTGCTACGTTCAAGAACATTCTAGCACTTTCGAACTATATACGAGGTGTGTAAATTAAGTAATGAGACTGGCAACGTAGCGCCCGACCTAGTAACACTGCGGAGACGGGACTTGGAAGGGCGGTAGGTTAACATGTAGTGCACCTTTAGTGCAAATTTGAACTTTTTAGAGTCATTGTTTGTTTGTTCCTTGTGACTGATTTCGTAAACCAGTTTTTTCTAGTGAGTTTTAAAAATGAGTGATTAATTTTGAGCATCGTTATGCTATCAGGTTTTACTTCAGACGTGGACACAGCGCAACGGATAGTTTTCAACTAAAGACTTCAACACGCCTACAGAGACAGAGTTTTTTCGAGAGCCCAGGTTATTCGGTGGTTGAAGGCATTCTCAGAAGGAAGAGAGTCGATAGAATATGAATCACGTAGCGGAAGGCCTTCTTCTTCAAGAACCAATGAAAATGTCGATAGAATACGGGATATTGTGCGTTCAGATCGTCGGCTGACGACAAGAATGATCGGGTAAGAGTTAAATTTGAATCACACCACTGTTCATCAGATTTTGACTAACGAATTGGAGAGAGGTTCTTGAAAAGCTTCGAAAAAGGTTCATGCGTGTGAGACCAAACATCAAGAACAAATGGATGTTGCATCACGGCAATGCGCCTTGTCACACAACCATTTTAGCAAATGAGTTTTTAGCCAGTAAAAACATTCCTGTGGCTTCTCAGCCTCCTTATTCGTCTGACTTGAGTCCTTCTGACTTTTTTCTCTTCCCGAGATTAAAAATCACCTCAAGGACGTCATTTTGGGACCATAGAAAACATTCAAACGGCTATAATCTACCAGCTGAAGGCCATTCCAATATATGAGTTCCAGCACTGCTATGAGGAATGAAAGAACCGTCTCCAGAGCTGTGTGCCTTCCCAAGGAAGTTATTTTGAAGGAGACTAAACTGTAATTCTATTCGAATAAAAAAATTTATAAAAAATCTGTCTCATTACTTATTTTACACACCTCGTATGTTGCCAATTTCATTACTATTCCAATATTATATCTTTAGTTGATGATTACGGAGAAGTGGATGGGATTTCGAAATTTGCGGAGGCCCTTGAGTTCATTTCTGCTTCTAACTTCCCTTCCTCAAGTTTCCCACTCATAAGATAAATCGTCCACACTAAAAGATTTTTTGTAACAATTACTAACAAAAAATCATAACGGTAGAGGACTTTACTAAAAGTTTTTGTTGAAGTTCAATAGCGAAGAGACAACGGAAGAGACAACTAAATCGATACACTCCGTACACAACACTGACGACTTCTCTATTTGTAATCCGCAATATGTTGTACTCTGGCACATTTGTCCTGTGTACACTCTCAGGGCGTGACGGCCCCCGTCTCGTCTTGTTTTCCGCCTTCGGGCAGTGTTCTCCGCTAAGTAAACAATCTTTGTTTGCTCAGTTATGTGTCACGTTCCAAATGTGTCTCGGAGGGTTTCGACATTAAAAAAAAAATACAGTTGAATGTAATGTTTGTCTTAGGCCCGATACTTTTACTATTGGTTAAAATAAATAAACGTTTGTTTATCGGTTTAACGGACAGCTTGCCATAACGCATGGAAAACTGCGTTCAAGTGTCCAGTGTTCCCGCAACGGGACCGGCGCACAGTGGGTTAGAATCGGAAAATCCTGGCCAAAAATCGAAAAACCAAGTGCGTTATATTCTGATTTAATTCATATAGCTTTGTGAAGCAGGGTTTCCTGCGTGTAATACTGAAATGACAGCTACCTAGGTTTTATACCTGCCGTTCTACTTCAGTCGGAAGTTGGCCACCTTCGAGTGCAACGGTACGAAACGGTTGAGAAATACTCAACGTTCGTGTGTAGTGAATTATTGTTTCACCACAAGGTGTATTTCCGACTAAAAAAAATGGAGGCTACTCTTGAACATATGTAAAATATTATCTATGCATTGAAATTCAAATTTTTGTATTTCTTATTATGGAAAATAAATGTTAACTCTGCGCGTATAATACAAACGCGCATGTTAAAGTAGCGAAAGAAAAGTAGGAAAATAGTTTGTATCTACAGAGTCCTAACACTAATTCACAATTTAACATGTGGGAAATATTAGTGGAATAAGAAAATCATAAAAATTGGCTGCTTGAAACTGCTTATTTCAGTGAAATATGCAAAAATAGAAAGGCGCGTCCAATAGAGCGTTCTCGGGGCAATTCTGTACCTGCGTCAAAGCAGGTGTTCATCCCCAATACAATAGTAAGTCCCACCCAAGGGGGGGAAATGATTATATTCCTGGTGTACATTATTGACCAGAGGAAGGAGAAATATAGGGTGTCTCAATGTTCCGTGAAATATATAATTTTTATTTTATACTAGTTAACCTAATCCAACTCAACAGGTTCTCTGCGATCAATTTTTAACACAAAATAATTTTAGTAACCTAATGTAACTTAACTGAAGACACGTTGCTTGCAATTGTAGGTTCCAAAAAGTTCTTATTTATTTATTTTATTTATTTATTTTTTTATTTATTTGCAATTCATGTCAAGACACCAAAAGGTGTTTACACACGTCAAAAAAAAAAGAGTAACTATTACAAACATGCAGATTTAAACATATAAATTGTATAAATAAAATGAAATACAGATAAAATAACGATAGAAGGTGAGCGAAAAAGTAATAAATAAAAATACAAATGGGATAAAATGGTCTAAATAAAAAGAAAGCTAAAATATATTAGATCCTAATTTGACTAAAATCACTTGCTAAAAACTGGTTTAAATTATAAAAGGCATTTTTTAATAGATAAGTTTTTATAACTTGTTTGAACTTGACCTCGTTCAAATTACTCTTACTTTTGGCCCTCCATTTCTTCAGGGAGTTAAATTAAAATCTTATTAATGAAACATATAAATAATCTTATTCGAATCAAAATATGTAGCTTTTTAAGAAAATTTTACTTCCGGTTCTCCACCTGTTTTTTCGATAAGATTTAGTTGAAATTATATAGCAGAAAATATCAATGCTCTAATTTTGATCATAATAAGTACCTTTTATCGAGAAAAAAATGGTTACATGCGGTTGCTGCCGGTCAGCCATTTTGTTTCCCTTTCGAGGAGTATTAAATTGAAATCTTATTTACAGAAAATATGAATACTCTAATTTGGATTTTCAAAAGTTGCTTTTATCGCAAAAAAGCGGTTACTTTCTGGCCGCCATTTTGTTTTTTTTTTAATATAAAGTAATATTTGAAATCAGCGACCCAAAAAACATGAAATTCGATATGTTTGACAAATTCGATTCAACCTTTCTCGATTTTTGGACAGGATTTTCCGATTCCAATCCACTGTGCGGCGCACAGTGAGTCACAACGCGTGACCAGGCACGGTCAGTGGTGTACGTATTCACGGGAAAGAAATACACACGTATGTATTAACAAGGCGATTAAAAAATACGATTTATATTTTAATTATCATAGAGTTGCATAGTGCCGGCCCTGCGTTTTGGCACACATTTCTTTATGAAAATAGGAGAACTTCAAATTCCACCAGCCACCACTGCTACACTTCAAGAGAACATCCTGTCCAGAACAATATTAAATGAGAACGAAATAAAAATTCCTCATTTCTGTTTTTATTTTCCTATATATATAAAAAAAAAGCTTATATAAATTAATCTTAAATATCGTATAGAAAATGATACGTGATTTCCCTCTAGTTAGATTTCTAATGTGAATAGAGTTTTGGTTCTCTTGAAATTCTCTTCGTCCCAATAGATAAAATGTATAAAACCACTTTCAAATTCATTCAGGCAATGGTTTTTAAATTACATTTTTGAGGTTAAAACCATTTCACATTCATTAACAAATGGTTAGCTAATCGCGCCGTTATTTTTTGTAACAGTACACACCATAACCTTATTACTTATCATGATTAAAAAAACCAGTGATTATTTAACTATATAAATAATCAGTTGCAACAAGTACCGGGCCTTAATGTTTTTCTTACATTTTATTTTGAATAGGTATTTGTCTGTTGTGCCCGCATGAAGTTTTAGCCATTCTCGCTCGAATATACGGTGTCCTCCATAAAGTACGTATCTTGTGGTATAACTTTGTTACGATTTCAAAGACTTTTTTTCGAAATTTTACACATATACCAAATCTGAATGTCTCATTTCGAAAACCACTTTATCTCGGTAGATTTATCATACCACTAACTATATACATAGATCAAAACAGGTATTTTCTAAGAAAACCCTTAAACAACCCTTTTAAATTATGTTATGTTTGATGACAGTGTTATTTGTCAAGTTCAAAATTTTTTATTTTTCTGGATAGTTTTATACCTATTTGTTTATGATTGATTATATCAATTATTAATTAAGTAGATATTGCGCTCTTACTGTGCATTTTCCAATAAGGTAATTAGTTCAAGAGTTTCAGCTTGTATCTCGCTGACAAAGCTACAAGAGCCCATTTCAAACCTATTGAACTGTAAAATTTTGTAATATGCCCTGTCAGGCTCCATAACAACCGATTCGACGATTTTATCTGAGGGTCTTTAAAATACACTTGACTATCAGTCTGAAAATTGAAACTTAATCATATTTCTTCCTTCCTGAATCGTTCTGTAAAACATCTTATGAACATATAGTAAGTAATCCTTATTCAATGTTCTTCGAACCTGCCACTGAACCAGAAATTGCAGATATTATTAGGAACTTAAAAAAATTCAAATTCTGTCGGTAACGACAACATTTCTGTGAACTTATTAAAAAGATGTATGACCTATATTTTGAAACCTTTAGCACACCTTTTAAATTGTTCTTTATCAGAAGGTATCTTCCCGGAGAAACTTAAAACTGCCAAAATAATACCATTATATAAAACTGGTTGTAAATTAAGTTTAGAAAATTATCGTCCGGTATCTATTTTGAGCTCGTTTTCCAAAATATTTGAAAAATATGTTTCTAAAAAACTTATTATATATATTTTAGTTTTGACACCGTATACGAAAATTTAGACAGTAACAATAAATGTGTAGGAGTTTTTCTCGACTTAAGCAAGGCATTTGATTTAGTCAATCATGCCGTAATTATAGGGAAATTGGAAAGATATGGAGTAAGGGGTCAAGCATTAAACTGGTTCAAAAGCTACCTAGAACATAGAAGTCACTATGTAGAATTAAATAACAATCAGTCGGATATTCTTCCGAATTTTGTTGGAGTACCACAAGGGTCAGTACTTGGTCCACTGTTATATATCATATATGTTAATGACTTTAATGTAAATGGCTCAATACTATTTGCTGACGACACTTCGTTGTTAATAGCTGAGTCAAAAATAGAACAAGTTGTACAGAAAACAAATGCAGCACTTAAAGACGCTAATGATTGGTTTAGAGACAATAGCCTCATTTTAAATAATAAAAAATCATCTTTTCTAAGATTTAGTAACTCTAACAAAAAATACGATCAAAGTCTCTTAATAAAAATAAACACTGCTACTGTGAAACAAGAAGAATCGATTAAATTTTTAGGTCTGCATATATCACAGAATTGTGCTTGGTCGATACATATTGATAGCGTTTGTAAAAAAGTCGCTCCAGTATGTTACTGTATAAACCAACTAAGAAATATTGTCAGTGAACAGATATTAGTTATGTATTATTTTGCACACTTTCATTCCGTAGCAACATACGGCATTGCAGTCTGGGGAGCATCTACTGAAAGTGAGAGAGTATTTAGGCTGCAAAAAAAAGCTGTGCGTTTTATCACTGGTTCGCGTAAACGAGCAAGCTGCAGGGACTTATTTAAAAAATTAAGAATATTAACAATACCATGTACATTATTATTAAATTTATTAACATATGCTAAAACTGAACTTTTTACAAACACGATAAATTCCCACCACACATATAATACGAGAAATGATAAAATACTGGAAATACCGAGACACAGAATGGCAAAATATCAGCAATGCCCAAAATATTTAGCTATAAAAGCATACAATCATCTTCCAAACACTATTAAGAACTATCCAACAAAGCGCTTCAAAATAGAACTTAAAAAAATGTTTACTAAATAAATGTTATTACTCATTAAATGAGTATTATTTCGACAGACTGTGATCTCACCTTTATTTTCATTACTTATATATACTTATTTTATCATATATACACATTTATATTTATTTATTTATTTTTTAACGATATGTGATGTACACTGTATTTTGTTATGTGTATGGCATATTGTATTTTTTTATGTGTGTAAATGTTCACATATTTGACAATGCATGTTCATGTATTTAGTTTTTTATATATTATGTCTCCTTTATTTTTTACTTTACTTTTAGATTGTTGTTCTATTTTATTTTATTATGTTCTTGACATGTCCTATATCATACGACTGTGATCAAAAGGATGAATAAATATTATTATTATTATTATTATTTTATTTGATTAAAACATGTATTTTTCGAAAAACAAATATTATATTTTAGAGAGAATTTTACTGGGATACGATTACAAAATTAATTCATTATAATCGGCCTTTTCAGATTATAGAAGACAATGGGAATTGCCTTTGATCCAAATAACAATCCAGTCCAACTCTAGACACGACTGATATCAAATATTAATTGAATAATCAAGTGCGCGAAACAATGCCAAGCGCACAATATCTAAGGCACAGCTCACTAGACTGTATCCTTTTGACAATCCGGACAAGGACAAAATCTAAAATATTTACGTCTATAGACGTCTTCTTTCGAATTAAGTAGGGAAGCTATTGAAATTTCACAGTATACTCGAATAAACCCTTACGATTTCTCATATAGCTTCACAAAGGACAGCTTCAAATGGGATTATCACGAATACGTGAACGATGATCAGTGGCGTATACATAGGGAAAAATTGTAGGTAATAATAGTAATAGTTAGGTACTGCTTACACTACTATGTTATTACAGAATGTCTGCTTTTTCGCCAAAATTGCGTTGGTAACTTCTAAATCGACATTTACGACACAGTTTGACATTTATTATATGAGTATTTCGCAAAATACTCTATTGTAAACAGCTAATATATTTTAGCTACATAGTCAAGTATTCATACTCAAAGACAAGCATCTTCAGAATTAAATATATTTCATTGTGTGTGCTAAAAACTGAGATTATGTTCAGAGATGTTTTGCGGAACCATCCAGAAATATTTTATCCGTGTTAGATACCCATAATAAGTACACCTTATATTTTTTATAAAATAGAAATATATTTTAATAACAAATCGTTAGTTGGAAAAGTGGAACATCCATAATTGTAGTTTATGTTTAATCAGGCCTTCTAATCGAAAACAAAAAATGTATAACATCAAAAGCAAAACCCTCTAGACCATCCTAGGCGCCGTCACTGGCCATCCGTAATATCATTCAAATGATGAGCCGGATTAAGCTAATCGCATTATTTCACTAGATTTTAGGAGCTAGGAACTTCTTATTTTAAATTGGGTTTTGTGAAACGATCTCCCGTTGGCCTCCTTCTAAACCACTCGTCATTTAAAGGCAGATCTCTGATCAGCTTATCTTTCATTTTACATCGGCGTAATTTAGCTGTCTTCTGCAAAAGATTACCCTAAGTCGTGGTGGTTACAGAACCGAACATTAATACGACCTGTTTACCACAGTAAAGTGCACAAGAGAAGGAATACAAAAAGAAATAGGCATTGTTTACCTTTTTCAAACGGTCCTATTTCACTTCTCGCTTTTTGGATATTGTTTGGATCAAATATTGCATCGATTTCCTTTCGCACATACAACAACTGGATATTTCACGTTTCGGTTAAAACACAAAGCAGCCAACAGACAGCGTTTCTAATCTTACCCTGTCTTCTAGTCGGATACATGAAATAGTTTAATGGCCGGATGTCCGGAAATACCATCAACTTAATGTGTGTAGTCTGATTTTGCCAGTAAATATCGTGGTGGGGATGTACTAGAATTAGAAAAAGACTTCATCTGAGTATGCTATAGTGGGGGAATAGTGATGCCATTTCATCCACTCGGTCACTTCCCCTCTATTGCTTTTCAACCCCACTACATAGGGTCAGTCGAAGAGGAGACTACTGGTCTAAACAACCTGTATTTTTTTAAATTCTTATACATCACCAGTCATCGCATCAGCAGTTAATTCTTACTAAGTCTACGGGAATAACCTTACATCCATATTACCAATTGTAGATGTAATCCATTGAAGTGTCTCACCTGTATAATCTTTCTGGTAATATTTAGAAAAAAAACATATGAACTGGACGAAATTGCAACAAAAATTGACCGTCCAAAATGACCCTCTCATAGAGAAATATTTGATATCAAAGAGAATAAATTGTTAACTGTAGGGTCAATAACATGTGATATTTTAAAAAAGTGTTTTCTGTCCACTAAGCTTACTATGTCCAATGATATTTTTAACTGGAGAAATTTAAAAAAGAGCTGGAGTAACATGGTCCAACCTTGTGACCCTATTTTAAACCATATCTATTATTACAATGCAAAATCCCTTGTCACAAAAGAATTTCAAAATGGAAAATGTCATATGAATGTGTTTTAATCTTCAACAAGCAGGTGTCTGATAACTTTCGTTGCTAACTGTAATACAATAATAATTAAGTTAAATTAAGGTTAATACTTATAAACAAATATTTATAAGTATTAACCTGGAGAATTACGTAGCTTTTTTTTACGTTTAGGCCATGTGGAGACATAAATTATTAGTGTTACAAGTGGATGTCTAAACGTGATGTGACACAATAAGTCTCGTGATGACACATGATCCTACTCCCTGGGCGCGTATACCAAGTTGCAGCTGGAAAACTCTGAACTGAAAGCGGTTGATAAATGTCGAAACGCCGTGGCGAAGACGAATGGGATCCAACACAACTGAAGATTACTACCATTATTTATGCAATATTTCATGTCCTTTACTTACACGCTTTACATCTACCCACTGAATAGTCCTAATAGATGTTAAGGATACACCGTCCTGTATAACTTATATAATATATTGCAATACAAGTAAATGCCACAATAGTAGGTAGTACACAGAAAGAACTATCTGTAAAAATACAGCAATATAACGTTGGCCACTTCAGAGCTACGTTTGGTTATGTAAAATGACGTAGGATATGTAATTCCTTCTTATAAAATACATGATGTAAATATTTAGTACAAGTTGTGTAATTCAGTATATAGTAAGAAATGTATTGATTATCACTAGAGTCGGGAAAGGTGTGACATAACACAGAGCCGGCACTATACAATTATATGATATATAATTAAAGTATAAACTGTATTTTTTAAACGCGCATTTCTTGCCCGTGTATACGTACGCCACTGACCGTGCCTAGAATGCGCACTAGAATGTCCACCCATTCCCGTGGCTGGAACACGGGATACGTCTATACAACTTATCCATATAACAGCGAGATAGTCCGATGTTGACAGGTGGTTAAATCCAGTATCGTACTTGCCGTCGATGAGAACGGAGCGACTGCTGCATTGAAAATAATTTTCTGTGTCGTGACTTTGAGTGACTAACTCGTGAGTTCATGTAGTGTATTTACATATTACCAGGATTTGTGTGAATTTTTGCAATAATGGCACAGTCATTACCATTTGTGAACATACTGAAACAGATTATTGATTTGCTGTAAAGGTCAATAGAAAAAACAATTTCTAATAAAATTATAATAAAGAAATCCCATCTCATGTAGACTTTTTGGTGGGCACTGTATGTAGTTTGGTGCAGAAATAATATGGTAAAAAACTGGTCCGTTTTTTGGTTATCGCGCAGCAAATTTCATGGACAAATACCGATGATGTGAACTGTTCGGTTTAGATAGAAGCTTTACATGCAAATTGAGTTTATTTGTGGGAAAATCTGCATGCAAATCAAACTTTTTGTTTGCAGGATTTAATCTCTGTCAATTGCAAATGACTTTATTAACCAAATATTTTTATGACTACAATGATGCAGATTATGCTCCACGTTTGAAAGATAGCTAATCGAATTGACACACGATGTTATGAATGATCAAAAAATGAATAACAATGAGAATTCGGTTTCTAATTCATAATAAAATATTATTTGAAACAAGTAAGTATTTTATTTTATTATGTATAAATATCTGCCTGCTTTTAAATTTGTGTTATTGTTAAAAATTTGTTTTTGTTGTTTGTAAAAGTTGTTTTTGTTAAAAAATTTTTTTTGGTAGTTGGTTAGAAGTAGTTACTTTGGCATATTTCAAGGGCTCGGAGTTTATAACCTTCCTATTATTTTGTTGTCCTATACATGTATATCCGATACAGGTATATCTATTTTTCTCTATATATCTTTATAAACATTGTATGTCATTTGTATTTCACACAGTAACTATGAGCTAGAAGTTGACCATGACGAAATAAGAAACGTGACGAAATATGTTTTAGACAATCATTTAGTTTGTACTTATACAGGGTGAGTTTTTAGTGAGTGTTTGATTGATAGGATCGTTTTTTCATAAGCTATACGAAAATGTAATATGCCAGGTTGTTAGCACATTTTTCACTTGCATTATTCATGCATGCGACATTTGTTGACTATTCTAGTGACCAAATTCGAACTAAAAACTCACCCTATATATGATTCGTGCACCTATACCATTAATCGTGGTGTGAAAAGAACTTTATTACTTCAGTTCTGAACTATTACAGATTGAACCATTAATTTATTGAAAGTGGGATTTTGCGAACAGATTAGTTTGCCTCTTAGCCTAAGTACGGCACTGGTTGGAAATGTATAAAGTGTTCAAAGCAGAAAACAACCGATATACAAGCTTACGAAAACGTGGGACACTGAGAGAGGGAAGGGGTTTGTAAATGTGTGAAGACAAAACGTTAAACGCGCTAGAGCTATGAAAAGGAAAACGCGTAAAACAACGGGTTAATAATGAGTTACGTTAATGAGTTTTAGCAAGGGTGGAAATAACCCTTAATTATGGTTTTACGCGCATTGGCGATTTTATGAAAATATATTGTTATTTGACGATGTGAGTTTGGGAAACTACGACTTTCTATGCAAATTAGGTTTGATTCGTGGGAAAATCTGCAAGCAAACCAAGCAACGGTCCATGACGATATAGTATAGTAGAATTAGGATTTAGCCGAAAAGTAACTGACACTTCACCAAAAAAAAATTGCTTTTTGTAGAGGAGGCTGAAAATATTAAATATCGTTTTTTTGGCAACAATTTAAAATTATTGCTACGTTGTTTAAATAATTCGCAAAGGTGCGAAAATCAGTTTTTTTTTAAATAAAAAGAGAACCGTAAACTATGCAAAAAAATATTTCAGATAAAAAATGTAACTAGTAAAAAACCCTGCAAAACCCATCAGAAATTTGCAAATCGGTTAATTTGTTTATCTGCAAAATTGAAAAAACCGTCAAAATGGCCCCTTATTTCAATTGTTTATAAATAATTATAAAGTAAGCCTTGTGACTTTAAAAGTATTGGAAAATGTAGGTATCGGTGTACTGAAATATGTTGAAAATTTCAAATAGTTATATTTTTAAGTTTTTGCAAAAAGTAAATTGTTTGTAAAAAAAGGGGATTTTGTAAAACAGCCCTTAATTTTTTTTGTAAACATCATAGAGTAATGATTCAAAATGGATTCTCTTCTTGATGAGTTGGACTATCAAGTACATCGAAAAATTAACTGAATTTCACAAATTTAATTGTTTAAAATTGACATTGAAAAGTACGTCCGTTTTAAAGTTATAAACAAATGAAATAACTCGTTCATTTTTTATCGTATAATGTTGAGACTAGAATTATTTTACAGCTACGATTTTTCTGCGAAAAAAAAATTAATGCTCCAAGTAACTTGGGAGCCGAGTTTTTTTTTCTTTTCTTGCACTCATAACTTATTCAATTTTTTTATTTTTTTTTTTAAATTAACAGTAATAAGATCAAATCTTGCTCTGTATTATGTAAGAATTTCGAAAGTATGTAGTAGTCGGTTTCGTTTACAGCATTATAATAATGTGCATCGTTATTTTAGTAACGCGCGCAGCAGTGTGGTTCTCCAGCGCGCAGATTTTCTTTCGGTCGCTTCAAAATCAGAGCGCACGAAAAAAATCGGATTATCTCCGAAACTATACATCGGAGTCATCTTATTTTATATATAATAATATTATTCAATGATTGCCATTACCATTACCATTTAACAATTAAATTTGTGAAATTCAATTAATTTTTCGATGTACTTGATAGTCCAACTCATCAAGAAGAGAATCCATTTTGAATCGTTACTCTATGATGTTTACAAAAAAAATTAAGGGCTGTTTTAATAGTTAAGTTTGCAAAAACTTAAAAATATATCGATTTGAAATTTTCAACATATTTTAGTACACCGATACCTACATTTTCCAATACTTTTAAAGTCACAAGGCTTACTTTATAATTATCTATAAACAATTGAAATAAGGGGCCGTTTTGACGGTTTTTTCAATTTTGCAGATAAACAAATTAACCGATTTGCAAATTTCTTGATGGGTTATGTGGGGTTTTTTACTAGTTACATTTTTTATCTGAAACATTTTTTTTGCATAGTTTACGGTTCTCTTTTTATTAAAAAAAAAAAACTAATTTTCGCACCTTTGCGAATTATTTAAACAATGTAGCAATAATTTTAAATAGGATCTCGATGTCAAAGCAAAGCTGTAGATGATGAGAGTATTTTAATGCCTACTACTCTGACCACGAGATGTCGTACCAGCCAATGGCAGATCCCAATAGGAACAACAGGAATTTCTGGAAAAATCTGGATTGCTTGAAATATTGATGAACCTGCTCGATTAAGTCAGTTGTAACGAAATATTTACAAAGAAAACGGGGGAAGCATACTTCCAGGGTATATTAAAAAAAGTGTTCTACTGGAATCTAGTCGACGCGAGCAATATAAATCTTGATAAATTGAAAATGAACTTTCATAATTGGTTAATTTATAGAAAAACATTTCCCCGATGCCAAATATTCCGAGTGGAAAATTGGAAAAGTTTTTATCTGTGCGAGAGTCCAACGAAGCCAACCAAGCCGTGAACAAACGCTAAATAAAAATATAAAAAGCGTTTAGGATTCGCCGGGTGATAAAAGGCACTCACCCTTTGTATATATATGTACATAGATCTACGAACTTTCGCAGGAAATTATCATCTTTTACTTTACTTTGAAAGTGGTCTTTGTTGTCAACTTTTTTAAAATTTATTTTGCTTAGCGTTAGAATTACCTCTGTTACTGCCTAACAAAAACAAAGCAATAA
Source organism: Aromia moschata (assembly GCA_029963805.1). Lineage (NCBI taxonomy): Eukaryota > Metazoa > Arthropoda > Insecta > Coleoptera > Cerambycidae > Aromia > Aromia moschata. The sequence continues at coordinate 27,180 of JAPWTK010000467.1, forward strand.
AAAGTGTTTAGAGTTGCTAAAATAAGTTGTAATTCTGTGTTAGACAGAAAATAACTGAAATTAATTGACGCAAACTTGTTTAACAGATTACATCAGTGTTTTTAACATGAAAAGAATCTTTTTCCTCAAAGCCTCTCTTTGAAAAGTTTTGATTAATTAAGGATATAACCAAGAGTAAGAGACGATTCAATGAATGTGTTTACATACGTAAGATCAGATAATTAGATGAATTACATTAAAAAACGTCTTTTAAATTTCACAACCCTGATGAGAGAGAGAGAGAGAGTCAAAAGTCAAAGCTTGGCCCTGTATCGCAAAATGCCGAGTTTGCTCATACATTAAGAAATTAAAATTATTGATGACCTGTGAAATTCTTCAAGTTCACGTTTTCGGAAATGGAATACACGGGTACATTGACAAGGTTTTTAGGCACAAAAGATAATGTAAAAATATAGATATATACATGGTGGAGACTTTAACTGGAATATATTCGCTAGCGGGGTGGTGAATGATTTTTCAAAAAAATTCCCGAGACACGTCAACTTTTAAATGTATTTACCTACATTTTGCAAGTAATATGAAAAATATAGCCCTTCAGGGGTGGCTGAAACAACCCTCGACATGATTTTTTCAAATGCAACCCTATGGCTTGTGACCCCTCATTGTAAAGCTGGTGGAAAGAGGAATCCAACGCACTGATCAAATTTTAATTTTTATTTCGTTTGTAGGGTTGCATACAATTAAAACAATTTAAAAATTAAATTTATTTTCAACAATTGTTCAAAATGTGCACCATTCACTTGTTGGCAGCATCCAGTCGGTGGTAGGTTTCCCAGTCGGTGGTAGGTTTCGTCCCTAACATTATGCAACATTTGCGGTGTTATTTTTCCGATTTCCTCTCTTATCCTTTCCTGCAGATCTGCTATGTTGATGGGTTTCTGAATGTAAACCCTACTTTTAAGATGTCCCCACAAAAATAAATCCAGTGGTGTAAGATCTGGAGATCTTGCTGGCCACTCAATATTACCTCGCCTCCCAATCCACCTACCGGGAAAAATGCTGTCCCGATACTGACGAACAATGGCAGCATAGTGTGGTGGGGCCCCATCTTGCTGAAACCATAACCTCTCGTCGGTCAAGTTAGGGTTTAAGGGGTTTGGAAATAAATGACATAGCACTGGCATTAGTTCGTGCTGGAGTAAACGCAAGTATCTTGCTCCATTAAGAGTGTCATCAAAGAAAAATGGTCCTACAATTCTATCTTGTATTATTCCGGCCCACACATTAGTTTTCTGTGGGCGCTGAGTATGAAGTTCCCTCATCCAATGAGGGTTCTCTTCAGCCCAGTAACGACAATTTTGGCGATTTACGTGCCCATTTAATGTAAAAGTAGCCTCGTCAGAGAAAACTATCCACTCTAAAGATAACTGGTTTTGATCAATACAAGTCATCAATAAATCGCAAAATTCCACTCGTCGATCTGGATCATCTTCAAGTAGCTCTTGAACAGCTTGCATTTTATATGGGCGTTTTTTCTCATATTTAAGTATTTTTAAAACTGTTTTGTGATTAAGATTACTGTCACGGGCCAGTTGACGGGCTGGAGTGATTGGATTTTCTTCTAGAGCAAGCAACAAATTCAACTTCGTGTCGTCATCAACAACAGCCTGCCTCTTACTCGGTACTTTCCTGACATGACCCATCTCTCGATATTGTGCCTCAATTTTACTAATGGTACCTTGATTTAGTGGTGGCAAGTCAGGATGCGTTTCTCGAAACAAGCGAACAACTTCGCATTGAGTTCGCGCCCTATCACCATATCCAATCATCATCAAAATTTTGATTTTTAGTGATTCAGTTAAATAAGACATTTTCACCAATTTGAAATAACACTTCGTTTCAAACTCTGAATACAGCATACAAACTAAATTACTCTTTGCGGCCGTGTAAAAACACTAGCAAAAAATAACAAATATCAGTTGTGGCAAAAAATTGGTTGGAATTTTTTGTGGGGACATATGAAAAGTAAGGTTTACATTCCAAAACTAAACAACACACATTTTGAGTACGAAATTGTTGCGTTAAAAATAAATTAAACTATAAAATTACGTTTTAATTGTATGCAACCCTACAAACATACTAAAAATTAAAATTTGATCAGTGCGTTGGATTCCTCTTTCCACAAGCTTTACATAGAGTGGTCACAAGCCATAGGGTTGCATTTGAAAAAAATCATGTCGAGGGTGGTTTCAGCCACCCCTGAAGGGCTATATTTTTCATATTACTTGCAAAATGTAGGTAAATACATTTAAAAGTTGATGTGTCTCGGGAATTTTTTGAAAAATCATTCACCACCCCGCTAGCGAATATATTCCAGTTAAAGTCTCCACCGTGTATATTCAAACATTAAAAAAAAAGGTGAACACGATTTTTAAAATTTAGACTATGAATCAATAAAGGTTAGATAGTTAACACAATAGACCATGAACAAGATATTATCAAATTGTATGGCACTAGTCCTGAATGCTGTATCTAATCCAAGGACAATATTCAAACAAGACAAGTCACTTTTTAAATGTATGTAAAAACATGTAAAATATACCATATATAAAATTATAAATTAAATACACTGTCTGTCTCCTTTATATGAATTCTACGCGCTACGTAAATGTCATTGCATGAGAGTTTAATGAGAGAGAATAATGTAATTTGTTAGAAATAAATAATAATTATTATATAATTGAATTATAAATTCAAATGTCCATTTCAGCCATTGTCCCTTTGTCTCCTTTGAAACGGTCGTGGTCGCACAGAAAGCGATAAATGAAACAATACTTTCAATACATCAACCCCAAGCATTAATTAATACATTATACATAATATGTACATGTTTTCGAAATAAATTACTGCCTCCAGTACTATTCGATGAATATTATGTTAAATTAAAAGCTTTTGCTTTTGAAATGCTTTTTGCAAAGGATATTTTTACGAGCACATTTCAGGTGATCCAAAATATAATCAATTAATCTATAATTAAAACCCAAAAATCCATTCATTACATTTGGTTATGGAATTATCCTTACATTTGGTGTATTTAATAAACCGATGTAGAGGATGATTGACAAGATTATTGACACTTATTAATATTCTCATACATATTATTATTTATCATTCGCATACAGTAGCTTACGCAAGGTTAGCAAGCTCTATTATCATTTAATCACTCATTTTCATGTAATTTAAATTTCGTTTTTTCAAAATTGATGTAGTTTTATTGTTTTGTTCAATATATCATTATTGTTTTTAGAAACATGAACTTTTTGAGACATCGGTACCATTTACAAAAAAAAATACATTCTAAAGTAACTAGGAACATTATTTATAGTTTAATTGTAGCCATCTGAAACTTGCGTTTATTATCATTTCATTTCGTACAACACAGCTGTTTAGTTTTGTTTGTATGTCTAAAGTTGTAAAGTTGTAATTTAATCAAATTAATGCATTTCTGTGCAATTCAAAACAATAGTCCTAACAAAAACAAAGACCATATCAAGATGAAATAGGTATGTACATTTAGTTTAACTTACTTGATATTGGAGAGAATTGGAACCTTTGGCATAAAAACAAATTCACAGTTGAACACTTTTCCACTTATGTAATACCGTACATATAGTTTTTTGACCAGTTTTAAAAACATTTAGAGTACCGGAAAGCCGTACTGGTTCAAAAAAGCAAGCTTAATACGACATCTGGCAGAGAGTTAGGCTTATAATCGATGACAATACAATATCCCATTATTTTAAAACCTGGACATCCAGGTCGTCGCTGACGGGTATAGATGGGGGTCATCTCGAGGGAATTTTATGATGACTTTGGAATTTCTAATAACTGAGACCTAGGACGATATAATTGACCTGGACAACCAAGTCCCAGATGACGGGTATACATTCTGGCATCGGTTTTCAACGTCTCATCAATGATTAGATACCTGAAGATCATTTCTGAAAAATGGACCAATCAGATCTAAGAAATTTGACTCTATTCCTCGGAGAAACCCCGGAGTATACCATGAATTATTGTATTGTCACCAGTCATAAGGCTCTTTGCAAAATTTCAGCCTCCTATTATAGAGTGACTTAATTTAACTCGCTTTATTTGAGAACATACGAGGTGTGACTATTAAATAACCGAACTGATGCTGCTATCAGAGCGCTGCGAGCGTGTCGCAACAAGTTTGAACAGAACTGTGTCTGGTGATACTTTCCCCACCCTGAGCTCGCTGGGCAAGCCAGGGGGTCGCTCAGTTGGACTGTAGCAGTCGTTTGAATTAGTCTGCGCACCAGTGACGCGTCGAAAAAATGTTAAGTGTTCAGATTTAGCAACGGGTTAATCTCAAGTTTCTTGTTAAACTGGGGAAAACTTTTACAGAAGCATGCAATTTTTAAAGAAGTGTACGGGAATGAATGTTTACCACAACAACAAGTGGCACACAAGTTTTTAAATGTTTTAAACGGTTTAAAGGGGGACGTGAAACGACCGAAGACGATCCGCGCCCCGGACGGCCCTCAACGTCAAAAACGGACGAAAACATCGGTGAAGGTCGTCGTCTAAGCATCCGAGGGCTTGCTGAAATAACAGGAATCGACGAAGAATGTGTTCACCAGATTTTGCATGAATCATGTGGAAAGATGGTGCGCAAAAATGGTGCCATAACTAGGGTTTCGATAAAGGGTTTTTGAAATTCAGGACAAGTGAGCCCTGAAATCCGGGCAAAATCCGGACTTTGCCGAAAAAATACGCTATAAATTTTAATACAGCAGCATATAACAGGCAAAAGTAATAATCCTATTGTAACTTTTGTTGCCTGAAGATGGTCATTTAGTGACCGAAACCGGTAGCAAGTCAGAAATAAAGGATTTGTGAGAAAAAGGCCCCTCTTTTCATTTCTTTCCAATTGAAAAAATGAACTCACATTTTGCCATACTACAAACAGTTAAGAATTTATTTGTTTTATTAGAAAATACGTTTTAACTCAAAAAAATACATAAATCTATGCTTATTATTAAGGTAAATGGTATATCAATATCATAAAACTCAAATCTCTCTTCTCTGGTAAAAAAATAAAATCTATATTCTTTGGTAAAGAAAACGCAGTTGGCAAGTTGTTGTATAAAAATAACTAATCTACGTGATATTTCTCTGATTTCTGAACTTCGTTCAGGATGGAAAAATTTTCCGGTGACATAAAACATAGTTGTTTTTACGGGGTCCAGGTTTCCCGGACATTTTTTCAAATTCAGGCCGGACTTCCCCCTGATACCTTAAAAACCCAAACATGTCCGGGTAAATCCGGACGTATGGAAACCCTAGCCATAACTCCTCATTCTCGCGCAAAAGGAATCAAGAATGAACATTTGCGCTGACATTCTAAACAACACTGATACTGATCCAGGCTTGTTAGACACGGTGACACTGAAAGGGACAAGATTCGAAAGTGTGGAAGCGGTTAAAGCAAAAGCGACGGAAGTTCTCAACCAGCTGACAGAAGCGGATTTCCAGTACTGCTTTCAACAATGGAAACGTTGTATGTGAACAATGAAGGCGAAAAAGTTGCTACTGCAATTGGTAACGAATAAAAAGTGTTATAACAGCAGTTCGGTTATTTAATAGCCACACCACGTATTTCCTTAGCGTTCCAGGTTGGAAAGCCTGTATACTGGCTCGACTCATGATCGACACTATGTCCAAGGTCAGACCATGATATAAGACATCTTTTTTATGCATTTTCTGAAGGGAACCACGAATTCTGGTACTCTAAAGGTTAAATAACATCCTTTTCTCTATTTAAAATTTGTAAATTCATATGCTAGGCGTCGCGACGCCAACTTTTGTCTTTCTTGTGGACGACTATATTTTTTTATTTTAAGAATCGATTCTACGGCTTCCTACGGTATCCTGTCCATAAAAGTTTAGAGCACTAAATACCGCTTTCCAAGATTTTTTTTCTCTTCTTAAGCCAAGCATTGCGATGATAGTTGTTACTTGTAATTTCTAAATAGTTTTTAAAAGAGCCTTAACATTTTAAGTACCTATTGATTGATTATCTTACAATATATCAACCGATTAAATAATTAAATAACCAATTTTACAACTTAAAACTCGTTTTTACACTCCGAACTCGTTCAGATTACATATTTACTGGAATGACAGAAGTCGTAGTCAAAATATTCTGACTGCACAAAGCATCAATTAAAAGTTCGCATAACAACGTCGCATAATGAGTTCCGACTTCTCAGTTTACAAACAAAAGTGTATAATTTGTTAAGTACCTATAAACAGTATAAACCGTGTTTGCCAGTGGGAACGGTAGTAGGACCTTAATTTTCAATTTGTAAGTATAATTATTACCGGTATTTTGATTACTCCGCTCCTTAAATGAGCTCCATAATCGCGCTCGAATTAAGGCGCTATTTTCAGCGTCGCGGCGTCACGACTCTAACGAAGGAGATTGTGCCACGTCAGACTCCCTATGCGACATGTTTTTATCGCATCACTTTAGCGCGCTCTCTGAATATTCAACTGGATACAAGAGGAGTAATATTATGCAAATAACATAATTTGGAGCATGGAGCACCAGAATAACAGAATAACAGAGGTATTGTTGTCCGATGCTTGTCTCAGGCAACCGAATAGTGATAGTTTCTCTATAGGAGCTGCTGTGAGAAAAAAGTCGCGTTTCTTGTGTGAAACATTATTTTTAAATGATTTTATAATAGTACTATCCTTCTGCAATTTTACGCAACCCGCATTACGCTAAGGTGTATGTCGTGTGGTCGTTTAGAGTCTGTGTACCTCACTGAGAAATTTAAAGGCCTACTAGCCAATTAGCGACAAGTGAGACGTAATAAGAAATGCCGATTTTAACGGCCTTTCGGTACTGCAGTTCAAACAGAACCGATTCCGTTTGTGTTGTTTCTTTCTTTCTCTTGTAATTTTCTACCTGCTAATCATCATAATCATCAAAATCATAATCATATCATAATCATAACATAGTATAAAACAAAGTGGCTTCCCGCTGTCTGTCCCTATGTATGCTTAGATCTTTAAAACTACGCAACGGATTTTGATGCGGTTTTTTTTAATAGATAGAGTGATTCGAGAGGAAGGTTTATATGTATAATACATGCATAATATAGTAGAGAAACGCTGATAATTTTAGAGGTTTCTAATGTGATGTCGTAAACCGTGCGAAGCCGGGGCGGGTCGCTAGTCTAACAATATAATATTATGTCCTGTTGAGCCTTAATAATGTATCGTGACAACAAGGTTTGATGTCGTATCCAATATGTAATTTTTTTTCTTTTCTTGCTGAAGCCAAACAGTGGTGTTTGGTAAATCATGTTCACTTTCATCGGGAAAAAGTTCTACGAGTGCAGGTAGTTATCAAGATTTATTCAAGTATTATCAACATTTATTTATAACGTATTTAATATTATTTCATCAGGGTTTAAGAGTTTCTGTGGGAATATTTGAAGGCAATTTTACTACAGACCACAAAATTTAGAAAATTTAAAGACAAGGGCGTAGCCAGTATTTATCTTTGGGGGGGGGGGGGGGGGGGCGCCCAATGCAGATGAAACAAAAAAAGCCAAAAAAAATCAGTGGAAGCCACGGCAACCGCAATCCCCCGAGTATTTTGGTTTTTACTTGACCCTTTGGGGGGGGGCGATCGCCACCATTGCCCCCCCCTCTGGCTTGGTATCTTTTTGGAAGCCTCGGTGGTTTATTTTTTTTTTTTTTTTTTTTTTTTTTAGTAGTTTTTTTTGGGTTTTTTTTTTTTTTTTTTTTTTTTTTTTTTTTTTTTTTTTTTTTTTTTTTTTTTTTTTTTTTTTTTTTTTTTTTTTTTTTGATATTATTTGATTTGTGTTTATGTGACAGTTTATTTTTTTTTTTTTAATTTTTTTTTTTTTTGGGGGTTGGTTTTTGTTTTTTTTTTTTTTTTTTTTTTGGGTTTTTTTTTTTTTTTTTTTTTAATGTTATAGGTTAATCTCCCCAAAGTATAGAAATACAATGGATCCCCAAAGTTATTTAAAGAGCGGAATAAATATCAATGACAATATACTCAATGAATTTGTAGATATACCTGCCCCTTTGTCTGGAAGTCAATAGTTGGCAATTTGAGAACCAGTTTTTTTTTTTTTTTTTTTTTCTTCGCTCTAAACCTTATTTAAGATTCATAGTCTACTATGAATTTACTATTATTATTGACGTTTGCCCTTTTTGCTGCCATTTTTTTTTTTTTTTTTTTTTTTTTTTTTCTGCCCCACGCCCCAAAAAAAAATCCCGGGGGTCCGGGGGGCGGCCCCGGGGGGGGGCCCCCGCCGGGGGGGGCGTTTGTTTTTTTTTTTTTTGTTGTTGTTTTTTTTCCCCCAAAACCCCCCCCCAAATTCCCCCCTTCCCCCTCCCCCCATTTTTCTTCCCTTTCTCCGTTGGGTTTTTTTTTTTTCTTTTTTTCCCCCCCATTTTTTTTTTTTTTTTTGTTTTTTTTTAAAGGGGCAAAAAATTTATCCCAAAAAAAACCCCCCCAAACCCCCCCCCCCCCCCCCCCCCCCCCCCCCCCCCCCCCCCCCCCCCCCCCTCTCCCCCCCCCCCCCCCCCCCCCCCCCCCCCCTTTTGTCTCAACGTAGTTTGTAGAAGAAGGAATTGAAGAACCAATATCACCTTTGCATCAAGTGCAAAGTGTAATTTGCATTATATTTATGTATGTCCTTGTGTATATCAATATCCCTCGATTCATCAGGCTGTCATCAACACCTAGATATGTAGCTATATATAACCAAATTGTTAATTACTCTATTCATATGGAAGTAATAGACTACTTGCATTGAATGAGCGCATTAATGATTATTGCAATTGTATACGTTGCGGACTTTTCCCAATTGCGGTGTGATGAGGGAAACACGAAGTCTCGAGAGAATATGTATGTGTTCATAACGAAAATAAACCAATCATATCAGATATAATCAGACCAATTTTGGTGTTACTGTGTGTGTCACTTCATTGTTTTTAATGTTCGTACTAAATAGGTACCTATTAAATTTATAGATGTATGTGATATACCGTTTTATTGCTTCTGAATTCATAAAATTACAACACTAGGTTTGATTTGTCACAAAAAAAGTGGATGTATGGATTTGCTTTAACATTTCGAGTTAGTTATCCAGCTTTTGGTAGAGTTTCCATCTAAATGGTCATTTCCATCATAAAGTTCCATCTTAATGGAAGGCTGTTTTTTTTCTGTTGACAGGATTACAGATTGTGAAATTTTGCGTATAATAAGCCAAGTTGAAGGTGATAAGTATGTTGATTATGGGAAAATATATAACTAAAAAAAAATAAAATTGTGATGTTTTCAAAAAAAATGTTGAATAACTCAACTTTCAATTAAATGTTGAAAATATTAAATTTATTTCATTTAAGTTCTTGGACTCATATTAAAGGAAAATAAATCTTCTTAGTAACTATTTGACTAATTGAGCGATTTTGGAAAATTGTTTCGTAGACATGAAAAATTTCTGAAATTCAAAAAAATCCACCACATATAAAAATTCAAAAAGTACTGCATACATAACTCTTAAGAAGTTAACGGATTAATATCCCTCTAGACTCGATGTGTTTTATTAAAATTGTGATTTATTACTTATTGTTTAAAGAACAGTGATTTTTACGAAAACTGTAGCAAGGATCAACTGGTTCAACTTTTCAAAAAAATTTCAGTTAGTGAGATATATACTAGAAGATTTCCCAGAAGATTTCCCTTTAATATGAGTCCAAGAACTTTGAAAATGATTCAATATTTTCAGTTAGTCAATTTTACTTTTTTAATATCTTTTCACACAATCGACATATCACCTTCAACTTGGACTTGTTAGAATTTCACAAGTTGTAATTCTATCACAAGCAAAAAAAAATGAATACTGCACCACAAAAATTATCAGAATTTAAGTAACCTTCAAAACGTGGGTGTATAATAACTTTTATTGCTGACTTTTTTTAATTTCACTCCTTTGTGTTTTTCACTTGAATTAATGCAGGTATCTATTATTGAAGTTCATTTCGTCTCCATATTCACAATCTTCAACCACTCATCGCCTCTACGCCTTTCAAACAGGGATTAATATTGACCAAATAATATTTTTGTGGTGTGCTTTTCCACATTTATTGTAAAAATTTTAGGGAGCACAGCACCCCAACGTTTCAGATTTTTAAAAATAATGACAACCGTTCTCCATAAAGACGATGAATATATTTACGTACATCAACAGTAAGAGTTGTGGAGGAACAAATACATACATCGAATAGTTTTTTTTTAAACAGTTACTTTATATTAATCTCAGCTGTAAATGAAATTTCAGTCTTTGTGGTTCTATTGTGTTGCTGTTTGACGATTTATCGGTGTATTTCGTATCTGTTTCTGACTCCTTTAAATCTGTTCGCTAATTCTGCACCATTGTTTTCATCGGACCGAACAGAACAGAGGCGAAATTGTGACGTCAGTCTCTTCGTCAAGGGGTGCACAAGTTGTGCACCGTAAATCGAATCGCTCGCCAGTATAAAAGGATCAATTACCGGCTGGGGCGCTAAAGCGTTGAACGTGTCAATTTCACTATGTCTACTCTAATATCCGTGTCAAGGAGGCGTTAATAGCGTTGCAGCAGCCAGATGCTACTCTTGAATATGTACGTCTGAGTGACTCATTGTCTGGTCAAAACTAAAAAATTATAGTTGATCGGGTTGCCAAGAAAAGTGTCGACATTAGAAATTTTTGCCGAACGCACCCCGTAATTCTCTCCGAAACAACACAAGTCATCATTCGTTGTTCTAAAACGGACATAGTTCGTTTAAATCTATTCATACCCGATGAACTGGGAGCTTTATCGCAACATAATTATAATTTACCAGTGCTAATATCGGATGAGCGAGTTTTACGCTGGATTTATAAACTCTGCGTTCGCGTTCGCGTTGGCGTTCGCGTCGGCGTTGCCGTTGGCGTTCGTAGTAACAAATATCTTCGATTTATAAACTTTGCGTTGGCGTTCGCGTTCCGTTGTGATTTGACACTTTTATAACCTAAAAATCAAAATAAAAATATTGCGAATGGGTAAACACAACACAACACAATACAACAATTAAAACAAACTCGTAAAATAACTCAAAAATCAATGTAGAAACATTGAACACAACGTCGAAGCGTCCTTACCACCATTATTTCACGATGTAAACAAACCACGCGTGATTATTTTACTGCAATGCTATTCGTTGTGACGTCAGTGCTACGAATTTGCTACGAACGGCGAACGGCAAAAGTTCGACTTGAATCAAGTTGAACGGAACGTCAACGCCAACGGCAGCGCCGACGGTGTTTATAAATCACATCATTGTAACTATTGTTTTTAACTTTCGACGCGAACGCCAACGCCAACGCGAACGCGAACGCAGAGTTTATAAATCCAGCGTTAATCCCACGGAGGCCACAAAAACATCTACTGAATGGTATAAAATCCAGCCCGATTCGCCTGAGAAGAGAATGCTGATCGGCCTTTTCTCAGATTTTCTCTAAGTAAGACCTTTACCTTTGCCCTTGGCAGAAATTGCCTGCCAAGGTTTTCTCTCCTTCTGACCGCTTGGGTATCGGATTTGCTTGCCTGGCGTACTGCAAATTTGAGAACTGATAGCAAAAGAGCGATAACAAAAGATGGTTGTTAGCAGATATTGTGTCGTAGTTGCTAATCATAATTCATCTTCAAATAGAACACATTCTTAATTCTAAACACATTCTCCGTCAGATACACTAACAGTAACAATAACGATTATATATTTTGCGGTATACGAGGTGTGTAAATTAAATAATGGAACTGGCAACGTAGCGCAGTTTAGCAACACTGCGGAGACGGGACTTGGAAGGGCGGTAGGTTAACATGTAATGCACCTTCAGTACAAGTTTGAACTTGTTAGAGTCATTTGTTTGTTCTTTGTGATTGTTTTCGTAAACCGTTTTTTTTTCTAGTGCGTTTTATAAATGAGTTACATTAATGTTAAGTAATGCTATGTTATCAGATTTTTCTTCAGACTTTGACACAGTGCAACGGATACTTTTGCAAAAAAAAACTTCAACATGCCTATGTAGACAGTGTTTTTTCAAGAACCCAGTTTTCGGTGGTTTAAGTTATTCTCAGAAGGAAGAGAGTCTACTGAAGATGAACCACGCAGACAAGAATGATCGGGGAAGAATTAAATTTGAATCACACCACTGTCCTTTCACTGTCCAATCACATTACTGGTGATGAGACTTGGGTGTTTGAGTACGACCCGGAAATCAAGCGCTAAATCATGGAATGGCACACTGCAAGCTCTCCAAGACCCAAAAAAGCAAGAATGAGCAAGTCAAAGATCAAATGCATGCTGATTTGTTTTTTTAATAGCCAGGGAATTATACACAAAGAGTTTGTGCCTCCAAGCCAAACATTAAATCAACATTTTTAAGTTTTTTTAAAAACTTCGAAAAAGGGTCATGCGTGTGAGACCAAACGTCAAGAACAACTGGATGTTGCATCACGACAATGCGCCTTGTCACACAGCCATTTCTGTAAACGAGTTTTTAGCCAGTAAAAACATGTGGCTCCTCAGCCTCCTTATTCGCCTGACTTGAGTCATTTTGACATTTTTCTCTTCCCGAGATTGAAAAATCATCTCAAGGGACGTAATTTTGGGACCATAGAAAACATTCAAACGGCTGTAACCGACCAGCTGAAGGCTATCCAGTATATGAGTTCCAGCATTGCTATGAGGACTGGAAGAACCGTCTTCAGCGCTGTGTGGCTTCACAAGGAAATTATTTTGAATGAGAATATACTGAATTGTAATTCTATTCGAATAAAACAATTTAAAAAACCAGTTTCATTACTTAGTCTACACACCTCGTATGATTAGTAGAAATCGGTTTGCTTTGATCTTCAAACGCAGTAAACATCACGATGTTGAAACAGAATTTATTTTATGAGCACCTGAAATGGATACGGTGTCGCGAACCGGAAAATAAACGGTAGTAATCCTTAAAGTAACCAGCGCAAATAGAAAAATAATCCTTATCAACCTAAGCACGGCAAGTACATATGTAGATACTTAAGTCTCGAACGGTTTCACGGCAAACACGGCGAACAAACACACGCTACCGCATTAATCACGAGATAACTGTTTGCTCTACAAGATGCACCTCGTTTTATGACGGCAAACGCGACATACATGTTTACGCCTCATAATCCCTCAATCTCAAGATACAGTCGGTTTACGGTATTCCGGGTGCACCTCTGTGGAGCGGCTACATATTGCCAAGATTGAGCTTGGTCGGTGTCTTTTCAGATAAGAATGTTGTCTACAGTGTATTCCAGAAGTCTCGAGAACAATTCCTGATCTCGTTATCATTGATTTTAAAGGAATTTCCTTAGATATCTCAACTTTTGTTTATTCATTACTTCATCCTCATAAATATTTTGGAAAATATTACTGCAAAGTTCCGTACCATGATGTCAGAGCTTCAGTATTTTTAAATAAAACCATCCTTTTTTGTATCAAGAAATAGAACATTTGTCATTATGATATTTAATGATATACTACCTTAGGTGCATTGATATGTCATCGCGTATGTCTGCAAAATCAATCCTTCTGGTATAAAATATCATTTGTATAATTGGTAGACACAAAAATGGGGAGTTGTATTTAAACATATTAATAAGATGATACAGTGGCTCGAAACGTTGTGGTAGTATGTTTGTCAATTAGGACGCAGTTGGTCGTCAAAATTAGCGTAACACTTTTTAGATTAGCGCCATTTGTTAATTTTAATTAATTAATATAATGTTAATTTTAATGGCCCGAAGTCGCTACGCCATGTCTTAAACGGTTCGCCTTGCACACCCCAAAAACCAACCCCATGTCGAAATTATAATTCGCAAGATTTTGACGGTAATTTCAGAGACCTACAGGATGAACTAAAAAGGACGCTGTTGGGTAAAAACTCCATCCCGGCACACATTAAGACCTCCTCAATAAGTTCTGTCTATTTGGCACCCCACACCAATTTATTTGTCAGCATTAGGATCAATGGATTCGCCCAGCAGAGGTCAAACCACGCAAAACTCATCGTAAATGCAAAGGGGTTGCTTAGGGTGGTCTGGATATGGATTCAAGAAATGGGACAACTCGTTTACTTCATTTATGTTTTTATTTTCTTCGACAGAAAAGAACTTCCTTAGGCTTTTAAATGCTGAAAACACAAACTTTAGATAAAGATTTTGTTTCATTTCCATAAAATAAATCCATTTCCGTAGGCAGAGACTTCATTCCAGGAATTATGTATAAATAGAAGTAAAACTTAAATATACTTCAAACATTTCTCAAACTTAAAACCATTTATTCTTTATATATAAACCATTTGAACTAAAAATAAGTTATTTTTTGTTAAACTTCATATGCTTCTATAAATACCTACCTTTGTTTGGAAATATAGTAGGCGTTTAAGTTAATAAAAAGTTCTAATTAGATTCTTTCTTCGTCATTTTATTCATAACATCAACTAAAAAGATCACTTCCCCTTTTAAAAAAAATAGTACTTTTATGAAACAAAATGTCGTTCTCAGGGGTACCTACCTTCGTCGACAAAACTGAGTTAGATACAATTCAAACAGGGAAAGTTTTTTATGATAAATTACACAGCTACACAAAAAAATCATGATCCTGGATATTGATCTTAGTATCCCTACGTATTTTTCGACGCTGAATTCGACTCCAACCTCAAAAAAGTCAATACACCCTCAAAATTTTGATAAGGAAATGAAAATTTGAAAATGTACCCCATTGCTGAAAATCGTGTATAACATGGGTTACAGGGGGTGTGAAAATGTGACAAAATAGTTATTTACGCCAAGCTTGATATGAAGTGGTGGAAGCAGTATTTTACTGATAGTATTTTTTTTTATAGTAATTTGCCCGATTGCGAATTCCTTTCGCTGAGGCCAGTTTTTTTTAAATATAATGGTTACATTGTTAATTTTTGTTTCATTGTTGTTGTTGTTTTTTATGTTGTTCATATTGTAGCTGTTGTTTATGTTGTTGATGTTGTTGTTGTTATTGTTATTTTTGTTGTTGAAGTTTTTGTTTTTGTTGTTGTTGTTTTTTGTTGTTATTTCTTTTTTTATTGTTGTTATTTGTTATCTTATTCTTTATGATCGGCAATATAATAGTGATACAGGTCGTCTCAAAAGGCTATATTGGTTTCCTTATCACCAATCAACCATTTGGCTGCTGTGAGCTTGCTCTAAACATTTTCGCACCCCCTTCAACCCCTGTCACACTCGATTTTCACCTCTGGGGTACATTTTCTGCTTTTGGCATGTTGAAATTTGAAATCAGCAACCTCGAAAACCCCCAGAAATATATTCTTGGAATAAAAATTGCGTATTTTGTAAAATTTTCATTTCTTACCCCTACATATCTCAAAATTTTCACGGTGTATTGACTTTTTTTGAGATTGGATTCGAATTCAGTGTTGAAAAATACATACGGTGACTGAGGTCAATATCCAGGATCATGATTTTTTTGTGTGTAGCTGTGCTATTTAGTTTTAGGAGATACTTTTTTATATATGAAAACCGTATATCCTGGAAAACACGTTCAACGTAAAGTGTCGTATAAGGCTGGTATGAAAATTTTGATGACAGCTCCCATGTTATTCCCGACTTTTCCTCATACAAGCTCGTTAAATACATGGTAAATGATAAATTATCTGTTCCCTCATATCGGCATATAACCCACCGCATTCAATATTCTGATTACATGTTCACAGTTGAGTGATCTTAATGGCCACGTGTCGTGAAAGTCTAGCGACCATTTCTTTGCACTGAGAATTAATTCCATAAAATGATATTGAAAAAAATCGTGTTATTAAATACAAGGCCATTTACCAGCTCCAAAGACTAATTAGGATTGATAGAAAGTGTAGAACTGTCGCGCTTGAACACTTTTGCAGTTCGGTAAGGCGTAACATTGTCTGTGTTTATTAACTAGAACAGTGGACTGTTAGGCATTGACCCATTATCTTTTTACATTAAATAATGTCTACAGTTTAGCTATACCCTAAGCTGCCTCCAATATAAGATTGTTTGCGTCAGGAGAAGTCAGTTGTCCTGTCCTAGTATACCTGCTTAAAACTTTAAAATGTTTTATAAATAAAAAACCGTATAAATGAATATACCGTCACGGTAGGCATGCATTTTTTAATATAAAATGGCGAATATATCATCAACATATTTAAACCAAACCTGGGGAAATACTGGAACTTTCCTTTTGTTTCATCACCGTTAGTTCATGCTGTTGAAGAAATTCTCCATCAGATTGCAAACAGTTCTGATTCTCACCATACTAAAGAAAACTTTGGGGCCATTGTAAGAAACTGACTTTTCGAACTGGACCAACTATAAAGACTTTTAAATCAATGTATGTATATTTTAGTTCAATATATAGAACCTTCTCTTATATGAGAACTTGTAAATATAAGAATTTTGATGGACTCTAGATTTCAAGGTAATAACTTCCTTTAGACACCCTTAAAAAATTGAGGAAATATTTTTCTTCTCGAGGCATAACGCTAACTAGCTGCCATTGACTGTTTTCTTTACTTATAATCACCTCCTCTTGTAGCGCTACGTAAGTGTCAGTCTCCAGCTGAGCTGCTCAACGAGGAGGCACAATTAGCGTCAAGGAAACACTTCGTCATCGCGGTCGCGTTACTTCCGGTTCCCCTTATTAATTCCCGCGGGAATATTATGGGAGTATCGACCTTCTGTCGCCTTTTCGGCATACTGATTATCCGAACCATCGGCATCGTGTCGATATCAGAAACCGATACTCAGCTTTGTCGTTCATCATCTTGTCAGCTGATCTGTTCTGAAGCGTCTCGATTGATCGAAAATAATTGGCTGGTTATGCTCTGAAGGATCAGCAAAAAACATTAAAATCATTAATATTTTTGTAGTGTAAAATTTGGTCTTTAGAGTAAGCTATATATTAGGTACTTATTTCCAACATACTATGAGTAGAAGCCAATACAAAGGTACAGTGGCGTGCATGTAATAGAGACAAAAAAGGCGTTGCCTACTTTAGGCAATCCTAAGAAACGAAACAATAGTACATAAGGGAACGTACCCATACTACGTGACCCGTTCAGGGGGGAGGGGGGTCTTCAAAATACCACGTTTGGTCACAGGGGCGGGGGGAGGGGTCTTAGGTTTTCGTCACGTAGTCAATATCCTCTAGGGAAATCTCGCGCTTTTTTGCTAGATATGCACGCACTAATAAAGACAAATATGAGCTAAATTAATTTTTTTAACTTTCTGTTTGCAAAAAATGATTTAAAACCATATATATGAATTACTACGTGAAAACTAGATGGAGAGGGGGGGTCTTTGCATATACTACGGGTGGTCACCGAGGGGGGAGGGGGTAAAAAATTGTAAAAAATGGGTCATGTAGTATGGGTACGTTCCCTAAGTAAGTATAGGTATTTTTACAGATATTTGAAACTATTTTCTTAAGGTGTTTTATATCAGGAAATGTTTTTCTATTGTGTGTCGAATTTACTTTTTCTTTAAATTGAGAGCAGGACTAGATAAATGTTGTTTTCGAAATCAATAAATTAAGATAATAAAAAAAAATGTTGGAAAATGGCAATTGGAAATAAAGTCTGTTTTTCTACACGCTATTGTAAAATATGACTCAAATTAAGAATCACCCTGTATTGTTACTGCAGTAAGAGGGGTGACAGTGAACAAGACAAATTTGTTGTCACAATGTTTGAATGGAGTAATCGAGATGCCAGAAATGCTCGCATAGAATACAGGAGAAATTGTCCTGACACAGAAGTCCTATCGTTCTCAGATTCATGATCTGAAATTATACAGTCAGTAGGTAGATTAAATGAAGACATTAATAGCGTTGTCACACATTCTGTAAAATATTTAAATCGAGTATTGTACGTACTTTATATTTTATCCATATTTTTGGTATTAACTGTTTCTCTCTGACATACGAGGTGTATAAATTAAGTAATGAGACTGATTTTTATTATAGGCCCTTTAGCTGGTCGGATAAGCCGTTTGAAGTTTTCTCCCCAAAATGACGTCTATTGAGGTGATTTCTCAATTTCGGGAAGAGAAAAAAAGACTCACGTCAGGTGAATGAGGAGGCTGAGGACCCACAGGAATATTTTTACTGGCTAAAAACTCGTTTACTGAAATGGCTGCATGACAAAGCGCATTGTCGTGATGTAACATCCAGTTGTTCTTGATGTTTGGTCTCACACACATGACCCTTTTTCGAAGTTTTTCAAGAACCTATCAGTAATAGTGTTGATTTACTGTTTGGCCTCGAGGCACAAACTGTTTGTTGACAATTACCTATCAAAAAAGCAAATCAACATGCATTTGCTCTTCGACTTGCTAATTCTTGTTTTTTTTTTGGGGTTTGGAGTGTGCCATTCTATGCTTTGGCGGACTTACAAAACCACAAAGTATTAATGATGATGTAATTTAACTCTTCCCCGATTTTATATAAGGTCTTAGTGTACAGGATCCCGTATTCTATCTACAATTCTCGATCACCAGTTCCATCTGTTCAAATTCAAAATATCCGTTGCGTTATGTCCAAGTCTGAAGCAAAACCTGATAGCACACTGTTGCTCAAAATTATGTCACTCATTTTTAAAACGCACTAGAAAAAGCCGGTTTACGAAAACAGTCACAAAGAACAAACAAATGACTCTAACAAGTTCAAACTTGTACTGAAGGTGCATTATATGTTAACCATAACCAACCGCCCTTCCAAGTACCATCTCCGCAGTGTTGCCAGATCGGGCGCTACGTTCCCAGTCTCATTACTTAATTTACATACCTCGTAGATATTTATGGCAGCCTTGGTTCTACTATGAATTCCTTAATATAGTCATTAATTCCGTACCTAATACAAGAACACTATAAAAGGGTACACTATCCATGGGGTATATATCCATGAGAAAAATACTACAAGGCACATATAAATAAACTTTAAAATGTATAAAGTTTTGTGTTGATTTTGGCTGATCACATTAAAATGTCAATTATTTCAATAATTGAAAACTTTCCGAAAACAAACTAATTACTAAATCAATCCATTCATCTTGCTCTACAACAAACTATAAAATACTAGTCGATTATTTGATTTATTTGAAACTAATCATCTACTAATGAAAGCAATAAATTATAAATGTTTTTATGAATTAGTAACTAAATAGTAATTGTAAAGAATTTGTTAATTAAATAAATTGTAATTTAACTGTTTGTACAGTTGCATCGCATATTCTTTAATATATACTTTTATAATTACAATACCCCATATATTGTTTTTTTTCACTTTTAGATTATCCAGCAACAGTCAATTCCAAATATATATACATAACACTGGTTATTTAAAGTTGCATTTATTTCTGAGTTGATTTTCAGTTGTATCTAAGTCATACATCACTTTAGACCATAAGTGTTATACATTTTTTAAATTCTTTGGAGGATGGCAAAATGTGAGTTCATTTTTCAATTGGAAAGAAATGAAAAGGGGCTTTTTTTGTCAGAATTTGTGAGAAAAAGGCCCCCTTTTCATTTCTTTCCAATTTTTTAAATTGTCTATTTCTGAAGAATCCAAAAGTAGCAAAAAATACGGGTTATATTTAAAAAAAAAATGATCACATGTCCACAAAAGTGATGACGTCTTTGCTACTTCTAGTTATAGTATACCATGCAAAATTGAAAATAAAAATTGGCGTGTTCAGGGATTTTCCCTAAAACATTTTTAGTTTAGAAAATATTGAATTTATGCAAACCTCTCCGTCTTCACTGTATAATACTCTCGCAACATATAAAATCATCCATAAATTCGAAAACATGCCCGCGAGAAAAATAAATGAACTTTCTCGGATTATTTCCAAACTTTGTGATCTCATCATTTGGAAACATTAATTGCTTATTTACATTTCTCTGTCAGACAAAATTATAATTCTCAGTTCGTCAGTGAACAAAACAAAAAACAAAGTCGTAAGCATCTAATAACATTATTCATTAGGTTATACCGCAAACTTTGTGACCTTAATACAGCAGCGACGGATAATTCGCAAAAGACAGATGGAAGAGGGGACAGGCGAAGAAAAACGACACTGTGACACAAACAGTTTCCACTTAGAAAGATTTCGTGGCGTCATGGCACAACAATTAATTATTTGCTAGAATTTTGCATTCACAGGCACATTATACGCTTTCGTAGTCTTCAGTCGCTACTTTAGGGAACGTTAGTTTATCAATTCAAAACCAAACGCCTCGTTAGCGAGGTATTGAACAGGAACCCAAAGTTTAGGCGTGGGATTCGAAAAGCCTAAAGTTTCTAATCAAAAGTCTAATATCTGCTTACAAATTGTAGACAAACAAAAATGGTAATCGAAACGCATTAGAGAAAGTTTAGCAAAATTATTGAGGTATTGATTAAAACTTTTGACAATTAATGTGTTTATTAATTATATTGCTATGCCATTTTGTACTATCCATAAGTGTAGTATGGAGTAACAAAGGACTACTAGAAGGAACCTTATATCAATTTATAAGCAGTGCAAGATATAAGTAGTGCACATTTCTTGTTCAACTTGATTTGTTTTTATCTATACGTGCCAAGCAAATAAACATATTGATGTATTAACGTTACACCAAGCTCCTTCTAGTCCTATGATTTCATTGTGGACTAATCACTTGATCGAAATGCAAGCAAAAAATCTAATAATGCAAATATACCCATCTTAATCATAGGTGTGCAAAATTTTTCTTTTGTCTAGCTTACTGTTTTCTAATAGTAGTAATTTTAAATTATCCAAAAAATGCATTTATCTTGGCACCTTCGCCATATTTAACAAATAGCTAAAATATTCATTCAGTAATTCTCTGAAGTCGAAGTGTGTCATATTTTAACTAACACTTTTGTGAATATAGACTATAATATATTTGATTTAATTTGATGCGGATTTACATGAAGTACTTAAAGGTGGATTCCAATTTATTTATTAAAAAAAAACTATTGAAATAAAAAGTTGCGAAACCTAAGTTCTAGTTAACTTGTACGTCCTTGCAAAAAAAGAGATCAGGAAAAAGCATTTCCAACAAACAGTTGTCTGCAAGAAAGTTTTATTAATTATAAGGTAGTCTTGAAGGCAGAAGGTACGACATTTCAAGCTTTTTCACAAAATTAGGGATTCAGTCGCAACCGATGAGCAAGCGACATCTATTATTTCCTAACTAATTAGAAACTGACGGGTAGTCACTACCGACTAGTTGAAAAACGAATTTCTCTCCTAATGACCTATAAATTTAGCATTTTGTCTAACTAATTAAAAAGTTACAAACAAATTTCAGTAACTAAACAAATAGAGGTTCCAGTTTGATTGACACCTAATTTATATTCACTAATTAGTGGTTGAAAATTCTGGAATCCTGTCCTAAAAAAATACAGTCATTTATTTATTTGCTAATTGTTTAAATTGATTGACGGAAGTGGCCTGAAAATGATGTAGAGTTTGGTGTATTATAAAATGAAAGAAAATTCCTCGATAACAAAAACTTCAGGATTATAAAAGATGTGCCATCAATTCAGCCCCAAATATAGCTGTTCTTGTCATTTCAATTTTGGCTGAAGAAATTATGAATGGTTCCCAAAGACGTAGTATAAATTAGGTAGTTTCCCTTAGTAGGTACAAGAATTTGTAATCTGAAATTATGCGGAATATTCCCAAGGGATCTGAATTTGGCCTCGATATTTTTGCTTATTTATCCATTGTTCCATTTGTTGTTTGTAGTTTCCTCGTAGGCAATTTCTACATAAGTGCATATTTTATTTTATAAAAATCCACAGCTAAGTACCTACATAAAATGGTATATTACAAACACTAAACATAATAACGGGTTTAACATCAAAACACCTGCTGTGGGACTTTCTGTAAAGGTTTTTTTTATGTGACGTTCGGTTTGGTTGCGTTTTTCTCAGTTATCGTAATCGACTAACTAAATTAAGATTACATACAGTTGCTTTTCCATTTTATTCTACTTCCGGGAAACGTTAGAGAAGAGGTCAACGTGCAATATTTAACAAATACTGGCCGTAAATATTTCTCTCATTTCGTTTTCACTTCACACATCTCACTTAAATATAACCATATAGCATTTTCCCAAGGGAAATCGAATATTCAGGACGTTCTACATGAAAATGTGCTGTATACATTTCTTTTTTGTAAATAGAAATGAGTAACGCGTCGACTTTAACAGGATCGAAAAACTTAAGATTTTCAAGTGAGATGCCCTACGAAATTCGTCACACCAATTTTTTGAAAGTTACTTAAATTGTGATAATTTTTGTACTACAGTATTGTTTTTTTTTTGCTTCTGATAGGATTATAGCTTGTGAAAATGTGTGTCTATTAAGCCCGAGTTGAAATTGATATGGCGATTGTGTAGAAAGATATCGCTAAAATAGTAAAACTGCGATGTTAACCCTTTGAAAGTTCTTGGACTCATATTGAAGGGAAATCTTCAGAGTATCTATCTGACGAACTGAGCCAGTTTACAGACAGACGGACACCTTAGAGTACAATTTCCATTTCCCTTCTGCACCCACAAGAGGCTGAAACAAGCAACCACTATTAATTTTTGTGCCATAACTTCTCTGTGGGTTGATTTTTAACATCACAAGAATATGCACGATATAGCACAGCAACTAACAAACAACTAACACACAACCTAACTCATTATTTACTTAACACACACAAACACACATTACTTACTTATTAACTTACATTGGACAAATGCCAAATTTTTTCAATTGCTATGTCCAATTTGCTATGTATTTTTTACTAATTCATATTCACTGTTTAAATAGGACAAAAGGAGGAGTTTAATTTTTTTCTTTGATAACCGTTGCATATTCGAAAAATAGAGGAAACGAGTTTTCAAAAGAACTGTGCTATATCGTGTATATTCTCAAAATATTAAAAATTAACCTTCGAATCTCTCCTGTCGGCATCGAAGGTGCCCATGCACCTGAATATTCGCGTAAAGGCTAACGGGTGCAATAAAAGCATGCCGGGGCAGCGAAGAGTCAGTCTTTATAATAAACTAGCGACCCGCCCCAGCTTCGCACGGTTTACGACATCACATTAGAAACCTCTAAAATTATCATTGTTTCTCTACTATATTATGCATGGATTATACATATAAACCTTCCTCTTGAATCACTCTATCTATTTAAAAAAAAACGCAGGCCTTCGACGCGCTATTTATAGGCACGCGCCGCCGGCCCCCCTGTCCGATACCGCCGCAACCGCTATGTCCCTGCATTTTAAATCTGTAATATCTTCGAAAATATTCATTTAAATTACATGTTGTAAAGGGCAATATTGATCTATATTAAATGTACAATGTATTTAAGGTACCTAATTGGATAAGGATTAATGCTGTATTGCTTAAAATCGCTTTCGTAAATAAGCTAATATTTGTCCAATATTAGCCAATATCGTAAAAAGTAAAGGATAAAAAATAATTATTGTGGGTTATCCCCAAGAGATAGACATATACCATCGCGGACTTTTTTGTAGACCTTTTTTAAGGTGTACAATACTGTAGTACATTATTTTGATCTATCTCGTCGGGTTCAGCCAGCGTTTGCAATGTAAGCGCAAAAAAAATGTGTTTATTTACGACATCACATTAGAAACCTCAAAAATTATCAGTGTTTCTCTACTATATTATGCATGTATTATACATATAAACCTTTCTCTTGAATCACTTTATATATTAAAAAAAAAACCGCATCAAAATCTGTTGCGTAGTTTTAAAGATCTAAGCATACATAGATATTGTTTTATACTATGTTATGATTATGATTATGATGATTATGAATATGATACGCGCGTATCTATACGTTTTGTAAAATGTACACCTATATAAAAAACGAACCCGACTTGTTAAAAACGTTACAGTAAAGCAAAGTAGAAAGCAATATTTCGTAATTTCACAAAAATAATTTACCAAAATAGGCCTATGCCTATCATTTGTGCAACAAAAGGATTCCCTATTATTACGTACAAGTCCTTAAATGTTCCCCCACGTGGCAAGTAATCCTGGGTACCAACATGTATCTTAGTTCGCCTTTCCTAATCTACCCGCCTTGACAAACTAATTATCCTAACAACCTGCTAATTGAATTAGTTACCTACGCTAGTAATTGTAATTGATAGGTAATTTTCTAGGATACATGCAACACGACCGAGGTAGGCGTAGCGTTACCCGTCACGGACTGTAAATTCGAATTAATGACTAATTTCCCTCTTTAGGGAGCCAACGCGCCACATAAATCGCCGGAGCGTGCTATCGACAGCGTTTATAGCAATCATTATTCTGCTGATAAGCAGACATCGGACAAACGGGTTTCGCACCAGAGACGGCTTTCACATTAGATACTTTATTGTATGTGTGAATATAAAAATATACATTTGCATATGTTTAACATAGTCTAATTGAGTATTTGTAATCTAGTAATCTAATGTTGATTGTGAAATTTCCACTGAACAATTTTTTTCAAGTTTTACGTTAAAAAATTAGTGTTTAGTTAATTTTACACTACCCGTCAAAAGTTTGGGTTCACTTGATACATTTTTTAATTTTACGCAATTTCGTCGGCTACTCATTATATTCTATTGAGCAGGCGTGACATACGAATGTCGACTTAGAACACGATCCTGATTAGTGCGTAGTTGAGGGTCTGGCGCGATGGGGCGATGCGAAAATCGAGTTCGAATGTGTCACGACGGGACGCATTGTTTTGATGCGCCCAGTGCATACCACGCGTAACATCTTTGTATTGCGAAAGTTCACTAAAAAAATCATATTGTCTACTTTTTTTTGTGTTTTTTTATGTACAAAAAGGTGAGTAAAACATTTTTTTGTATTCAATATCATAAAGCTAAAGAACGATTGCCATGTAAATTGAAGTCATCCGTAGAATATCAGTATATCATTGATATGGGTAAAAAACTACATGTTTTATGTTTTTATCATAGAGAAATGGGCCGAAAAGCAGAGCTAAGTGTAAAAAGACCATTACTACGCAAACAAAACAAAGTTAAAAGACTGAATTGGGCAAAAAAACATAAAGATTGGACGATTGAACAATGGTCAATAGTGTTATTTACAGATGAATCGAAGTTTGAAATTTTTTACGGACGACGTCGCCAATATGTGCGCCTTTTGTTTGGTGAACGCATGATTAATCAATGCGGCATTCCAACAGTCAAGCATGGTGGAGGGTCAGTCATGGTCTGGAGATGTTTTGCTGGTGACAAAGTTGGAGATCTTGTGCAAATCAAGGGCATTATAGACAAAAAAACTGTACCATAACATTCTCCAGCGACACGCTTTTCCATGTCCAGAAATAATGCTGAGTATTTGTAAAAGTCGACATACTATGTTTACGTAATGATATGTAAATTCGTCATAAATGATGCTAATAAATAAAAATAATTGAGTGAAACCTTGGTTTTATCAATATTTTTCGAAAATTATAAGGTGAACCCAAACTTTTGACCGGTAGTGTACATATTCAAATATATAAAAAATATATTGTTTTATTTAAACAGATACGGGTTCTTTCTCGGTTCATTCAGGAAATACATAAAGTAATGAAACGCCCCTATGCAGATTTGCTTAAGGGGGTAAATACAATTAAACGGGCTAAAATTACGCATTCAAAAACATTTTTTTTACCAAGGTTTTATTTAATCATTACAAAACTTTGTATATTTGTTAAGATAAGAATGAAGAATTCAATTTTTATGTTATTTTTCAAAACAAAATGGCGGCTGCACGCTGGCGCAAAGTGGACCTACAAAAAAAACGGCAACCACTCTGGACGTCGTAATTTTCATCTGTAACATTCCAGGAAATAAAATGTATGTTAAAAATACATATAATTTGTCGGTAAACCTCAAAAAAGTAAAAAAATAATCTACGTTTGGCAGAAGTTTTTCGAGAAAATTGGTGATTTTTCCGAATTTTTTTCAGACGCTTTTGCATTAATAATTAAGTTTTGCAACATGAAATTCCAAAACATTTAGGTTTACAGACTAGCTAAGAGTATAAAGAAGAAACCCTGAAAGTGTCAGCCAAATCGACCGAGTAGTTTTTGAGTAATCGTGGTTGACGAAAATGACGAAAAAAAAATACAAGGAGTTCGAATTTCGCTCTGAAACTTTCACCAGCGTATTCTTCGAGAAATATCCTAACTTTTTAGAGAAAAAAAAAACTATTTTTTTGACCGCCTAATTGTATTTACCCCCCTTAAATGACCGGAATTCATTTTAAAAAAAATGTTAAATGTGCTATTATCCAAACAGGAAAAAATATATTCCTCGAATCGGTTCATGTCTGTTGAATCATTTCATTTATTTCGACGCATCGTTTCAAAACATCGATTCAACATTGGATTGAATCAATTTTGCCCATCATTAGTATAAAGGCCGGGCCATAAGATTTCCCGTCGCTGCGTGAACCACACGTTCGATGTTCATTACTAGGGCCCGGAAAGTATGCTATAACGCAGAGTCGGACTCGTAATCCGTCATGTAATTGACGGAAGGACCTATGAGAGACCAAATAGACAGGAGTAAAAATGTTTTAATAATGTGCATATGTACCTATCGCTTGTGTCATTCAGAAATACCGACTGTCTTCATTGCTTGAGCGTACATTACCACAACCAACCAATAGTCTTTCTGCATTTATTTTCATTAAACGTGAGCGATTTGGCTAGTACATATGGTTGTAGAAGGAAAATTATCGTTCCACATCTACTAAAGTTAAAGGTGCAAATTCAAAATAGTTCACATGGACAGAGGACGACATACCACAGACATTATTTTCACAAATTTCGCACAGTTGTTTGTTGCCATTAACATCAGTACATTATTATTTTTTACATCAACAGAGGACAATGCACGTGTTACTACTATTTCTATAGTTTTAGTATACCGTTTTTTGCAAAACCCGTTTACTAGCTATCAATATCGAGGTCGAAATATCTGTAACACTTAAAATTCGTATCAGTACTTTAACGACCTTTTTACCACAAAAATCTATTGTTTCGTTCACTGTCAGCCACATGCATTTATTGAATACCTATGTCTTGTTTGATATTTCCAATGACACTCTGATATGTCTTCTGAAAATATGTTTTACGCAATGTATGGCTACTAGACAATGGAAAACGGATAGTTTTTGGCAAAAAGCCTAAACTGAATATTATTCCACGCATTACAACATACCACGTTTCACGAAAGGCTGCATGCTCAAAACATTATGCATAAATCAAACCAAAAATCCTCTTTTCTAACAGCACCAGTAATATTTTGATGATGGATATTCGAATCTAAATATCTTTCACACTCTCGGCGTCCACGAAATATTATCGATGATTGCAAGGAATACATAAAATATGTAATCCGTCTATTGTAAAATCCTCGTAATTTTCAGTCATCATTGTCTTTTCACAAATCAAAAAAAAAACAAACAAAATCAGATAATATGTAAATACACTACACGAACTCTAAAAGAAATACGTACACGGTGCAAAATACGTACATATTTACACACGTTTATTAGTTAATCACCCACGATACATACAATTTTTTTAAACTCAGCGTTCTACCGTTCATTCGTCGCGCGTCGGGCTACTGTTAATCGAACAAGGGAAAGCTTGCTACGCTATATGAATAATTACATACAGGCTTGCCTCGCTTCCGGCACGGGAGAGTCCAGCGTGTGCTACCAGGCACGGTCAGTGGCGTACGTATGCACGGGCAATAAATACACACATATATAATTTCCAAGGCGCTTAAAAACACGGTTTATACTTTAATTTGTATAGTGGCGACCCTGCGTTATAGCATATTTTCGGGACCCTATTCATTACTAAACTTGCCCTTGTTGCAACTAGCCCTAAAATTGCATTGAGTTGCATGTTTAGTATGTTATAAAGTACAAAAAAAAATATTAGAAAATATTGTAACAATAATTTTTGACACGCCTTGTAACGTGACCGTCTCAAAAAACCTTACAAACCCTTATAAACTATATGAGTGTAGTTGGAGCCCCTACTAGAATCATCCATGAAAGTCAAAATTTACCAAAATGGCGGACATTTGAATTTTTACATATAGTTTTTCACGATTTTTTCGCTCTTTAAAGTACTGTAAAAAAATATGCATATATCATATTGATTGTAGTAGGGGCTCCAATGGCTCAAATCTACTTTAAAATAAAAAAAGAAAAAAGGCGATCCTTCAAGTAGTTTTTGAGAAATCTTGGCCAACGCGATTAAAGATTTTATCAACGATTTGGCATTAGGTACTGTGTATAGAGTCGTACCTTCGAATTTTTTCGGAGTCATAGCATACATGCGACATCTGGTGGTACTTTTGGTAACTCTACTTACCATAGTATGGATATGGGCGCGTTATTCAAAAATATTGATGTAAAATACGCTCCGCTCGAATTACCGCTCGATTTTAATTTTTGACTAAAAAGGTGGGTCTCGTTTTTGTTCCATAAATTAAAAAAAAAAATTATATTTGGACAAACGGTTTTGCGAATATATTCTACATATAATTTACTACAAAAAATATGGAAAAATAAATAGATTTTCTAGTCGGTCCTGATGAGAACCTTCCCTTAAAAACAGTTTTGTGATTGTTTACGGCGGACGACCAAAATAAAAATAACACTGGAGTTTGAGGCCATCTAATTCGACGGCTTTCCAGTTCACGGCCCACAGTAGGTTATAATCGGAAAATCCTGGCCAAAAATCGAAAAACCAAGTTCGTTATATTCTGTTTTAATTCATATAGCTTTGTGAAGCAGGGTTTCCTGTGTGTAATTCTGAAACGACAGCTACCAACAGCAGGTTTTATACCTGCCGTTCTACTTCGGTCGGAAGTTGGCCACCTTCGAGTGCGTAACGGTACGAGAATCGGTCCCGACATACTCAACGTTCGTGTGCTGTGAATTTTTGTTACCACAAGGTGTATTTCCGACTTAAAAAAATGGAGGCTACTCTTGAAGATATGTAAAATATTATCAATGCATTGAAATTCAAATTTTTGTATTTCTTATTATGGAAAATAAATGTTTTTCTAAATTCTGCGTTTATAATACAAACGCGCATGTTAAGGTAGCGAAAGAAAAGTAGGAAAATAGTTTGTATCTACAGAGTTCTAACACTAATTCACAATTTAACATATGGGAAATATTAGTCGAATAAGAGATTCATAAAAATTGGCTGCTTGAAACGGCTTATTTCAGTGAAAAATGCAAAAATAGAAAGGCGCGTCCAATAGAGCGTTCTCGGGGCAATTCTAACTGTACCTGCGTCAAAGCAGGTGTTCATCCCCAATACAATAGTAAGTCCCAACCAAGGGGGGAAATGTATATACCTGGTTTACACTATTGACCAGTGGAAGGAGAAATATAGGGTGTCTCAATGTTCCGTGAAATATATATTTTTTATACAGAAAATATCAATGCTCTAATTTTGATCATAATAAGTACCTTTTATCGCGAAAAATGATTACATGCGGTTGCTGCTGGTCCGCCATTTTGTTTCCCTTTCGAAGAAAGTATTAAATTGAAATCTTATTTACAGAAAATATGAATACTCTTATTTGGATTTTTAAAAGTTGCTTTTATTGCAAAAAGCGGTTACTTTCGGGCCGCAATTTTGTTTTTTTGAAGTACAAATTTGAAATCAGCGACCTAAAAAACAATAAATTCGATATAGTTTGACAAATTTTCTACCTTTCTCGATTTTTGGCCAGGATTTTCCGATTCTAACCCACTGTGCGGCCGTCCGTTTGACGGTCAACGGTCTGCTAATTAAAACACCCCCTTTCGACGGTTCGAAGTCATCGTTCGGACCCTAATTATTAAAATATCCGGAGCTCCGGAGCGGCGATAACAGCGTTGATGGCGGCGAAGATTATTAAACAACAAAAGGCTTTAATTAAGACGGCCGACTCTGGGCCGCGGGGGTTGTAAATGGATTCGAGGCCCTTGTCCGGCCGTAATTATTAATGTCACAGCGCCCGAACACCCCCGGGTGCGCCGGTCACTCTGCGTAGTAGTTTAACGTTTTAGCGGCCTCCAGCGTTGGGCCTCCTTGCGGGAGGCTTTTAACGGTCATCGCCGTCGAACTTGCGAGGTACTGAGGGTCGCGGGCATATCTAGGGTTGTTATCGATATCGATACCGCGATAACATCAACTATCGATTTATCTAGAGTATCGAATATCGATACATCCGTAGGTGTCGATATTGGGCTGCTGATAGTGACGTGGTATCGATACTTACAGTAAAGAATAGCATTTAACCATTAGAAATGATGTCATCAAAGTTGGCCTAGCAAAAAAGGCGTTTCTATTATTAATAAAGTTTATAACTGTATTATGCACTTACCAGTATATTAAACATATAAAAAAAATTTACAAAAAGAAACAAACTATATTTTAGAAAAAATGATACTAATGAAGAGAATGACGACAGTCCATAGTTATACACACTTGAGCTGTTATTTTAACTGAGTCAAAACATGTTGCAGTGTTGCAGTGCATGCATGGTGTTCCATTATTTTCATGTCTGGCTACTATGCAAAGGCCAATCTGGCATGTATTTTGAACAAGAATTTCTAAAACACGCATTATCTACTAGTCTCCACGACAATCCACACGGACACAACATAGAACACAAGTCATATAAGAACTCGTCAGTATTGACTTCACCCCGTACATTATCTTGATGTTTTTTCGAATGAATATGTCTTTTTGCATCCCATTCGTCTTTAAAAGCATATCGCCTATTACACGGTAGACAACGTATGAATATTCCATCTGTTTTAAATTCCTCAAAGTTTTTGATTATATTTTGTAATTTATATGCGAACGGAATCCGCGAGATAATTAATAAGAAAGCCGTTTCGCTTAATATGGCTATTTATTGGTTCCGTACCGCGACGATCACAACAGCGAAAGAACTAAAACCGAATACACAATAAACACCTTCAACTTCACACCTGCAACGTACGTGCGGCGGCCTATATAATTTGCCATTTGGCTATCCCATATTCCGCGGCGGCAAAAGTGAAGAGTGTGGGAGCGGGACTCCCGGGACGTCTGTGTTCAGTCGTTCTTAACACGCGTAGCAAAATACTGTTTAGGGACGTTTGATTTACGTAATTAAATAATGCAAATTGACGTCCTGACCTGGAATTCCGCATAATTTATTGCAGTCTAATACAGATTATATCCCAAGATATGATCTACTGCATACGCACAGTGAAGTAAAGAAAATTCAGGTTCACGTCAGTGAATAGAAAATGTCGAGACATCCCTCGAGTTTTTCAAAACACGGCGCTAATGATTAAGAGAGCTACCGGTTAATCTTGTTAAGTTGAAGCTATTAGTGTAGGATTCACTTGCTAAGTTGAAGCGATTAGCGTAGGGTTAACGAGGCTGGTCAGTGTAATTCCGAAAGGTAAATTTAGGGAATATTAGAAGATATATTGAAATTTAGGACAGTGGCGGCTCGTGGATGTGTTACATGGGTGGGCACAGGGTGTGTCAGTAGGATTACTCATTAGCTACCAATGGCGCCGCAGGCGAAAAACTTTTAAAATGTTCAAGGTCATGCGTTTTACTAACACTTCAGAATTTCGATGAATAATCCATTTATACAAAAATATATACTTTCACAAGAATAATTTTTGGGATTTGGTAGCTTTTTTAAAATAATATTTAGTCACGAATATTGAGGGCTTAAATATATTAAAATAATGGGTGGCAACATGTGAAAAAAATTTGATATAGGTATCTTACCGTTATTTGTAGACGAAATCAGCTCGCCTGTCCTTATTGTTCACAAAAATGTTAATCGCCTTTTCATTAAAGTCCCGGATTTGTTTCGCAAAATTTAATACAATTAATTATTTGGTTTAAAATATGTCAGTTTTATCCACATTTTCATTGTGACGTCTTATATTTTCACGATAAGCACTATCAAGCTGTTGCCTTATGTCTACCTTTCCCAACACACTAAAATCTAAGATGTTATGTAAATGTTTTTCATTGTAGCTAGCATGTTTCTTAGCTCGTTCATTTAAATGTTTTAAATCACTCACCCCTTCTTGAGTTCATGCACTTTGGTTGCCACACATAACTAAACAAATAAAACAAAGCAGTTTGTTTCTTTTAGGACACCTACATAACCACTTAAATCTGTCGTAGACATTAGTATTAAAATTTCGTGAATAATTTCGCGATTTTCCTACGTTTGTTTTTTCTCGTATGTAATATCTTTATTAGTCAATAAAAAGTCCACCGAATTCATTTTGAAACGTTTCACAATCAAAAACAGTAAAAACACACTTCTCAGCGAAGAAAATAAACAATAAAACTAAAAACGGTCACTCAACAAGTGTGACTCGTTCAGCTGATTTTCGGACGATTTAACGACGTCTGTCTGCAATCGTCGCCACCTGCAACTTTACCAGTCACCGAAAAGCCCGATTAAAAACGAGGGCTGGGAAGCTGTGTGCCCTCGCCCACGCGCGCGAAATGCGAGAATTCAGACTACGGTGGCTCGGTGCTCGATCGATAGTCTGTCATATATATGTGATAAAAATCATTATTTGTGGTATAAAAGGAATAATAATTAGAATATGAATAGTTTGTCGTATACAATTAATCGATATTATTGTAACAGTAATTTATAGTAAATTAACACAAAATAAATATTTTCTATTGAAATTTGGGCTGGGCACGTGCCCCTGTGCCCTTTATCACCAGCCGCCACTGATTTAGGAGGCCTATTAGTTAGTTTCTAGTTAAGTCAGGCCAATGTGGCATTTAGAATAACCACAGCTACCTCCGATCCTCGACAAAGTGTAGTTTCAAAATTATAAACGACTATGAATTCCTCATTGGGTGTTAGAATTGGTCAATGCCTAGCCCGTGGTGAGATACTCATTTTGTAGGGGTCTCATTTTGTAAGGCACAGAAGCTTTATAGATCTAGAAAGGCTAAATTTGGTTAATAATCTATTTTTTGTAATAATAATAATATAAAATATTGTACTCTACAACATTATGTACTTTATATGGTTCGTTTGTTGTTTATGCCTGTGAAACGCACGTTTTAAGTATTAGTAATTATTTGTTTAATACATTTTTTGTAAATGATTATTATTAGTACTTAATGAATTAATAATAAATACGTGTCAATTTTGTGAAAAATTTATTTTATCAGAATGGATAATAATGTATAATTGATAGGTTAAAAATGATAGGTTAAAAATAGCATCCAAAACTGACAATTAAATAATCATTTGACATATTATTTCACCTAAATACTTGTTTATAAAATATTTTAAAAATATGAATAGCTCTTAAATGTATGTTTCAGACATAAGCAACAAAGGAACCAAGGTAGCAGTTTCTGTGTTTATTTTTGACAACAAGGAGTAGGTGTTCCATTTAAAACAAAAACGTTAATTAAGCAGCTGCTACATTTTTTATCCGAACATTTTTGTGACAACGTATTCTAGAAAAAATAAGTTACCCCTATGAAAATTTCGTTTTCGTTGCGCTAATAATAAGACTCATTCTGTATGTAAATGCTTTTTGAAGTAAGAATATGTGGGTGAAGTTTGTCCCATTACATAGGACTGTCCTGTATAATCATATATGACATATATTAGCAATTCGTCTTCTCGAAATTCTGAATATATTAGTTTATATAACGGTATAATTTACCCCAAATACATTTCAGATTTGTCATTTTACATAAGTGGGATGGAATATCTCCCTTTAGGGAACACGTGTGTGAAAAAATTCGTCGACAATCAAGGATATGCAGATATGCCTACGTATATCGATCCAACTGATATATACATATATATCTATATTTCCAACGCTCGTGTCGAAAAAAATATGTTACAGATTTCATGAGAGTAACGGAAGTATGACACATATTTTTGTTATCCTACGACCCATCTCGATATTCCATTCAAAAAATATTAATGCTCTGCATTTGTATTTATGATTGTGGAGTGACGACCAATCACAATAGGTTAAGCTGCGTATTAACGAACGGTCAGCTTACAAATACAGCGTGGAACAGCCAAATAGAATAAATTCAGTAGCTCCATTATTATGCATTTTTTTAGAAAATCGTGAGACACGTCAATTTCTAATTCTAAAATGACATCTTGTGACGTAAAAAATATCATCCCTAAATTCAACCCCCTTCAGGTG
This sequence comes from Aromia moschata, assembly GCA_029963805.1. Taxonomy (NCBI): domain Eukaryota; kingdom Metazoa; phylum Arthropoda; class Insecta; order Coleoptera; family Cerambycidae; genus Aromia; species Aromia moschata. The sequence goes on from JAPWTK010000467.1 coordinate 61,700, forward strand.
ACAGCAACAACCCCTAAATATTCAAATTGGAAGTAGGGGCTTGCAATACTTCATTTGAAACGTATTTTCATTCTCTATTCAAAACTGCTACGGTTTTAAATTTTATTGCAGAAATTAACAAGAACAAAGGATAAGTTTCTCCAGCGTAGGAAATTCGTTACATTAAAATAAAACTTTTATATGTAACACTATTTGTCAATTTTAAGTTCTGAAATGTTAATAATAATAAAAAATAATTGTCTGTAATTGCCGACATTCCCTAAAATAAGTTAAAAACTTACTAATAAATACGTACAATTTTTTGCTTGACAATAGAACGACAAAAACGAGAAATAAGAAAATAGAAGAATATTTTTTTAATGCTGCCAGTGCTAAGGCATGCATGTCAAAAATTTCCTGCGCTGGAGAAACTTCTTTTTTCTTGTTAATTTCTGCAATAAAATTTAAAACCATAGCATTTTTGAATAGAGAATGAAAAGACCTTTCAAATGAAGTATCACAAGCCCCTACTTCCAATTTGAAAATTTAGTGGTTGTAGCTGTCACCTGAAGGGGTTGAATTTAGGGATGACATTTTTACGTTGCAAGATGTCATTTTAGAATTATAAATTGACGTGCTCAGGATTTTCTAAAAAAATGCATAATAATGGAGCTACTGAATTCCTCATTCCATTTGGCTGTTCCACACTGTATATATCTGCTAAGCGGACGGCTTTATAGGTCGCACAATTCATGGCCTAACAATGGGTTTAATATTGACAACTACTGACATTAAATTTCATACGTCAGTGTAGAGCAAACATATTTTGATTAAAAATTTGTTGCTACTTGAATAAGCCGTATTATCTAATTGCGAAAGGATGAATGAGGATAATTCGATAATGATAAGAATCAGTGTGATACATCTGACGACGACCAACAATGAACAAGTCTCGGCTTATTTCCCTGCCGCGGGAGAATAATAGGGACTTCTCTCTAGTCCGCTTAAATAGGACTCGACGTGTTCCAGTGGGTCTGACAAGGTCAGCAACTACTAGATGTCTCTTCCATTAGAGCGCCACTAACGGTAGTTCATTTAATGACCAACCTAAACTAAAGAAGAATGAGACAAATATCCTTTCGAACTACGAATGGCGAGCAAGATACAATAAAAAACCATGTGAACGAGCCTTTTATTTTGGTCTATTAGAACTGAACATAAAAATATTTACTGCAATGCCTAAAAGTTGTTTAAGAAACTAAGTGAAACCGATACGATTGATAATTTTGATACTGAGTTTTTTACAATGATTATTAACTTTGATGTAGTTTGTAAAGTTAAATTTGAAAATACCAATTCATAAGATAAGTAATAATGAACAAGTGCCACATTTTATTGATTAGACGTCAATTTTTATTTTCATTTTAGTGTTTTTCAAAAAATATTGAAAGTATACAGGACGTTCGAATTTCTTGTACAAATGTCAATTTTATTTTATTTTTTAATGGAGGAATAGCAATAAAGCAATAGAGGAATTTTTTTTCGTTTTATATTTTTGTGCAGGCCTTTGAGAGACAATTTCAAAAATATAACATTTGTCACCTGTCTAAGTCCGATCGTCAATTGTCTGACGTAAAAGTATGTTTGTCATTACACTCTAATTAGCTTATAAGTGTCAGTTAAAAGCTAGTAGTAAGTGTCACTAGAATGTACTTTAATAACTTATGTACACCATATAATGGCCGGCTCATCCTCCGGATTTCAATCCGTGTGATTATTTTGCATGGGGCTCTTTAAAAGGCAAAGTCTATACCGCACAACCACCTAATATTCAAAATTTGAAAACGATAATTAGAAATGAAATTCGGAGAATTACATCTCAAATTCTTAGAAATGTATTAAGCGAATTTTAATATCGTGTGGCTGTAGCTCAGGAAGTGTTTGGAGAGCATATCGAAGATTTCAGATTTAGGTGTATTTTTATCTGTCATCTATTTTGAAAACTATTCATATATCTACTTACTGCTTTCTCCATGTTACGTTGTTTCTGTTACTGATACTAGTTAGATACATTTCCCAATTCAGCAGCTGTTATCTCGATAGCCACGAAACTAACAGGTAACAAATGTTATATTTTTGAAATTGTCTCTCAAAGGTCTGCTCAAAAATATAAAGATACAGGTTGTTCATTTAAAAAAAACGATACAGCGGTACATTACCCACTGTAGACTTTCACTATTTCTTGAAAAACTCTAAAATGAAAATAAAAATTGACGTGTCGAAGTATTTCGTTTTAATATCAATAAAACGCGAGTTTTTAATTTTATTCCAAACTTTAGCCCCTCACTGTATTAGAAAAACATAAACTTGGAAACAGTTTACAGTACAACGAATTGGTTTTATCTTTTTTTTTACTTCATAACAACACTTCCTGAAAATCAAGTAAATACACTATCTACTCTAAGAATATTGTAGAAGCGACGGACATATTTTCTTTCTTTTAAATCAATATTAGCTACTGCTAAACTTGGAAGACCATAAATGGACTGTAAAATATGATTTGTAACTATTGGGTGCAGTTTTATTGACTGAAGGGGCTGAACTTCCCACACGGACGAACGCGGCTAACTTGACCTACTTATAAGTGGATTTGCAAGGACTTGGTAACTTACAAATTGCGAAAGTTTCGTCTGTGAAATTAAACTAACATTTGGATTACGATGCTATATAGGGATCGTATCCTACATCACATCCATGTAGAAGTACTATCAGAGATGAATTCGTGAATTTCACTATACCTGAAAACTCATAATTGTTATTATCCTTTGTTCTTATTTTTATGTTACTTTAAATTTCCAGAATACAAAAGAACCTAAGTAATGACGCCATTCTTTCATTAAAAAAAGTTCATGAAAGTTCCATACACTCTATTGTAACTTTAGTCAACTCAGATCGACCATATTGTATTTTCTTCGAAAAATTTTGAAAATCTGACCTTAGATTCTGAACGAGCAGATATTTTGACATAATAAAATTTTGATATTGATTTTTAAATATATTTTACGTTTCTTAATAAAAAAAAAATCTTTCTGTTCTGAAAAAAAAAAAACAATCTGATATACATGTGTCTAATGGATTTTCAGGAATAAGAAAAATCACAAACATGAACATTTCAAAATGCGATATCTCGGCGAAAAAAAAGATGTTAGAGCAAACTCAACGGTACTTGAAAGAGGAAGACTTGAACTATAAAATCCCACACGTGTTTCTTTTTGAGATACATAACCTCAAATATGTCAAAAAACAGTGTTTTTTGCACTTTTAAGTTAGAATATCTCAAAAATCTGACGTCATAGAGCAATTCTGAGCCCGGATTTGTTTTCAGCGGAAAAAATAACTTCGGAAATAATTATTCATTGTCGAGGGGCACAAAATTTTGCAGGGTAGTGTTAGATTAGATAATGACAAGGAAATGTCTGAATCGTGTTAAAAAGTAGATATATTCAAATAACAAACAAACACAAATAGGAAAACATCATAATCTTGGCTTCCTATGTTCATGACTTCCATGAGATCCTCAAAGTCTGGTTCATTAATGAGGTTCGAAGAGCTCATATTCGCGCCTAAAATACATACATATGTACTTGCATCATTCATTGTTTAAAAACACACTTACAATAAAGAGATGATTAGAACCATAAGACCCAGTTTTATAATTGGGAAATAAAATTTTAATCAAGTATTTGTAATCTGATAGTGTATTGTGAATAAAGTTTATTTACGTTTTACACTTTTATTTTACGCCCATATTTTACAAACAGATGGTTAATGACTGAGCCTTTTTGGTACCTATGTTATAAAGGGTCTCGCCGGGTTTCCATATGAAATCTTCACTGGCGACTTTGTTGACATTGGTGCCTTTATTATATTGCTAGTTGTTGAAAATAATGTTTGGCCAATTATCAAATCCCTAACTTCATTCGTTTTTTGGAAAATGGGGATTGAAACCCCTAACTTCAAAATTATTTTTCTATGAAACTACGATAGATATTTGAATGAAACCAAAGCGACATGAAAGCTCCTAATTAGCTTTACATTACAATTTTTTTATAATTTTCCAAATAATTATAAGGCTGCAGAAAAAATAGGAGTAATTTTTAGTAGCTATTTCTTGAGGTACACCGACCATATAATCAGTACGTATCCAACTATAATACGTAACAATTACATAGATGTGTGATTGGTGGAACATATTCAAAAAAATCTATGTAAGCTGGTACATAGTATATTGTAGCTAATCCAATATAAGTCACAAATTAAAATAAAAACAGCATGTTTCACAAAATATTAATATATTTTATTTTCTATATAAAAATATTGAAATAATTTAATCTTCATCACTATTTTCTTCTATAGTTGTAGTAATATTTTTAACATTAAATATATGTGTTAATATTTCAGCGGGTTTGATGATTTTCGATTCGTAACGGCCATGTGACAAATAAAAAATTATTGATGCTACATGTGAGCAACAACCTATAGTCCTATTTCCATTAGTACACTCACAGGTGTATCTCTTTATGCCCTTATAGTGGTTCATATTTGGTACTTATTATATATTGGATATACTTTTAAGTACTCAATATTTGAGTACTTAAAAAGAAAATGATAATATAATAAGGATGAAAGTTCGTTCTCGACACATCAATAGCAAAACATATCAATGTTTTATTGAATACGAACCAAATATGAACCACTATAAGGGCATAAAGATATACACCTGTGATTGTACTAACGGAAATAGGTCTATAGGTTGTTGCTCACATGTAGCAGCAATAATTTTTTATTTGTCACATGGCCGTTACGAATCGAAAATCATCAAGCCCGCTGAAATATTAACAAATATATTTGATGTTACAAATATTACTACAACTATAGAAGAAAATAGTGACGAAGATTAAATTATTTCAATATTTTTATATAGAAAATAAAAGATATTAATATTTTATGAAAAAAGCTGTTTTCATTTTGATTTAAGTGACTTTTTATTGGATTAGCTACAATATACTATATACCCGCTTACATAGATTTTTTTTTGAATATGTTGCACCAATCACACATCTATGTAATTGTTCCGAATTATAGTTGGATACGTACTGATTATACCTGTGTGTTTTGGTCGGTGTACTTCAAGAAGTAGCCACCTAAAAACCACCACTATTTTTTTATATTTTTTCTGCAGCCTTATAATTATTTGGAAAATTATAAAAAATATGTGTAATGTAAAGCTAATTAGGAGCTTTCATGTCTCTTTGTTTTAATTCAAATATCTATCCTAGTTTCATAGAAAAATAATTTTCAATTTAGGGGTTTCCAACCCCCATTTTCCAAAAATGAATGAAGTTAGAGGTTTGATAATTGGCCAAAAATTATTTTCAACAACTAGCAATATAGTAACGGCACCAATGTCAACAAAGACACCAGTGCAGATTTAATATGGAAACCCTGTGAGACCCTTTAACTGTAGTTAATAAAAACAGTATTCACTATGTGTGGTACATTATATTATTATTATGATATTATTTTCTACTCCAATTAAATTTCCATTTCGTTGCCCGTATTTATCACTCTATTTATTTATTGGTATTGAGTGATGTTATTACCACCTTATGTCAGAATTTTGTATCCAATATCTTCTGATGATAATAGCAATTACTTATTTGTTCCACTTACAATGATCCACCACACCTGCAAAACGTACTTTTCTATTTCGAGCAAGTCCTCAGAAAAGAAACTCGCAAAACGGTGTAATATATGTAGGTTATTGCAGCCACTCAGTCATTGTCTCCGCGCTGTTTACTTTATGAAAGCGTTCATTGATCAGACTGTAGCGTTGCGTTGCGACAAATATACTCGTTATATTTAGAGAACGGAAATTTTCGCATTTAGCTATTTGTTAGGTGTAATATAAATTCGACAAGTTGGAGTTTTCACTGTCAAAGAATTTACGGATTCCCAGGGTAAACAAATGACTGACGTGGCTTTTAAAATACTTTCCCAGGGGTTGAATAAGTAGCGCTGTATCCAGTAAAATAGTTCGAGAGTAATGTGCCCTCTAAAATACCCGAGTGGCATTTTTTAACTGTAAGAACGGATTTCTTCAGTAGTCTTTCTTTTTTCAGTAGTTCTTTCTACCATGTACCATGAATGAGTTGCACAGACCACATTTATATTTCATGTGTAATAGCCCAAGACTAGTACGTTGCATATTTTATGTCTACTGTGGTTACTGGTTATTTTTGTTTTAACTGTTTATCAATTCTTTCAATGTTAGCAATCATGCGTTGCGATGTACATACATAAATATGTACATTTCATACTCCTTGTAATATGAGTTATTGAATGTTCGTTTACGTTCTGTTTAAAGTAACGACATTTACATTTTCAAGCTTTAGTAGGTGATTAATTATTATAATACGTTTAGGAGTGATGGTCCATCATTTTTAGCACTGCGAGGAAACGTTTGGAAACTAGATTATTTTTTTAAAACATGACCTATCCCTCTAAATATCTCTGGAAATCTATCCCTAATTTAAGGAAAATACACAGCTGTTCACGAAAGTCACTCCACCTGAAATGTTGTCAACGTTGCGAGATCTTTTTTAAGCAAATAGTTTTAGTTTGTTGTAACTATGTAACTATGTTGGTGAAGTTATTTCTTCCGGGTTTTGCCGCGGTCGTCTAAATTGACTTCACGTTTCGCTGATCATGCTGTCAGCTTTCAGTCTTTAGAAACCTTCTGAAGAAGCTGACAGCATGATCAGCGAAACGTCAAGTCAATTTAGACGCCCGCGGCAAAACCCGGAAAAAATAACTTCGCCATTGAACAACAGCCGTGAAAGCCTGCATTCTATTATGTAACTATGTTGTAACAAATAGTATGTTGTAACAAATAGTTGTTCTGTAACTAACCCAACAATAACAAAACATGTACAATATATACATTAGATACATATTTATACACAATGTGTGAAATAGCTAAACTGAATACATTCAGTATCTCAGTTATGGTGCATACTTTTTTAAAAATCCAGAGACTCACCAGTGTCAGATTCTTAAATAATATCCTGTAACTTAAAAGTTCCATCCCTAAATTCAAGTACCCTTGGAGTGGCTATTACAACTTCCAAAAATTTACATTCGAAGTAGGAGTTTTGTGCCATTTCATTTCAGGTATTTTCACTCTCTATACAAAAATACGAATGGTTTTAAACTTTATTGCAAAAATTAACAGCAAAGAAGAACTAAAATTATCTGATTGAAGAAATTCTCTACAACAAGCTATATAAAATCTTAATAACCAATGTACCCTTTCGTTCTTGAACGTACAGCAGATAAAAAGAACCTTCCAATGACTGAGTAACAATTCCAAATTAGATATAATGCTTGAGTTTGAAGAAAACTCCCATAATCAGTCTCCAACAAGCAGCTTTAGTAACAAAGCCATAAACTTAAAACCATAGCATTTTGGATAGAAAATGAAAAAGACCTTTACCACTTCGAGTGCCCCTACGAGTGAATCATTCGAAGGTGGCAGATTAAATTTTTACGTTGCATGCCATTTCAGAAACTAAAATTTACTTTTTTTTATAAATATTTAGAGATTTATTCCATTTGGCTCAACATGTTTCTATTAAAAATATTTTCAATTAGGTAGAGTTTGTCCAGTTTGGTTTAACCCATTAACGCCCAAACGGACACAATTTTTCGTATTTTTTTGGAGCGTCAATCTCGAAGGGAAATTAATGAATTCACTCAATAAAAACCACTTATCCTAATGTTTTCGGATGTGGTCTTTCGATTTCAGAATTGTGATTAAATACTCTAGAAAAAAATATGGCTGACTTTATGGAGAAAAGTACTGAAAATCTGGGGATTATTTTTTTATATGTATATATATATATATATTTTTAGTCCAAAAAAGTACTCTAACCTACTCCGGATTGTGGAGGGAAGTGGAGGCAATAGTTGGAGTTGATGATAGAATTTTTTTTGCCGACCTCAACTGACACTAATCTTATCAAAATGGCGGATATTGCATAAAATCTCATGAAATATGAATTTTTCTCTAGAATTAACGAGAAAATAATGTTATTGTGAGTTTTTCTTGATCCACATTCATTTTCCTTCAATCAAAACAATACTACAGAATATATTTGACTAAATTTTCAATTTTCAATGATGGCGGATTCAAAATGGCGGCCGGATTTCTCAAGAAATGGCGCGTTTTTTCATTATAAAAAGTAAATAGGAGTTTGTAATTATACTTTTCCTATGTCATTTCATGTTTTAGTAACATTTTGAGTTATTGCTGGTGAAAAAAGTATGAAATCCAAGATGGCGGATTCAATATGGCGGACATCATTCTTGAAAATTCAAAATTTGAAAACGGAAAAATTACTAGTCATATTTTACGTAGAATTCTGATGGAAAATGTCCTCTCAATCTTTTTCATAAAAATGCGTTCTATCTGAGTAAAAAATTATTTGTTATTCTAACCTCAAAACGAGATTTTTTTCCGGTGTTGAGGTTTTCATAATGAAATCATGAGAATTATATATTATGCACTTAGGGATGTAGGCGCATTGAAGAATTTTTTTTTTCGGAACCGCATATAGTTCTACGTAAAGTTTAAAATTTAGGATAAGTGATTTTTATTGAGTGAATTCATTAATTTCCCTTCGAGATTGACGCTCCAAAAAGGACGAAAAATTGTGTTCGTTTGGGCGTTAATGGGTTAAGGTATTTTTCACACGTTTTTGGCCATTAAGCCACCCAGTCGTGTGCAGAATTGGCAAGCATAGAACTAAAAAACGGGAAATGTTTCCTTGGGAAGTGTAGCCTACAAATCATAAAAGATAAACCCAACGAAACAGGGGACATACGACATTCTGACCAAGCACATACACATATATAGAGGGTTGATTGGCAGGGACGTGGTGCGCTTACTATGAGGGCGGTCAGCTCACGGAGTGGACAGGGGAATCCGATAACAGGCCCCCTTTTCAAAGCGCCAGCTCGACCTATGCATTTAAATGTAGCTTCCTTTTTTCCGAATAAAATGTGTCGGGAATTGTCATTAAATTTAACCGAACTCATGTCGTTTCTGCGTCCATTTCCCTTATTAAAGGAAATTGTTATGATGGATTTAAATAATCGTGTCAAGAAAATTGCCACATTGTCTGTGAAAAGGGTTCATACGCTGCGAATGAGGTGATGTACGTAGAAGGCTATACACCATAGGAAAGTGCAAGATTTCAAAGCCGAGCATTAATAAATAAGAAAAGAATAAACTCTTCAAATAAAGGGAACTGACAGAGAAATATTATATCCTTAGTTGCCAGACTGATATGTTGTTTTAAAGCTGTTATAATTTATTCTCTGTCTCTTCTTCTCTTTTTATTGTCTATCTCTGTGTTTACATCAATAGGGAACCAATAAAATTTTGTAGGCGGGACGCCCCGCCCATAAATTATAATGCGCACGTGTGAATTGCATTCTTCTCTAGACTCTAACAATAAGTACAATAACCGAAATAAGGAATCAGTTTAGCCGTGTTTTGCGTAAATAGAATGTGTGGTTTCAACGAGACGGCTGCCCCGTCCACAACAGCCGACAAGTAACAAATTTCTTGGAAACCACATTTCCTGGGCGACTTATCAGTACTACGGGCATAATTAAATGGCCACCCAGATCCCCCGATTTATCGCCCAACGACTTCTTCCTTTGGGGATATTTAAAACAAACTATTTACGGACATGAACATGAAAGGCCACGAAATTTAAATGATTTACGGGTCAGAATTGTACAAGTCCTAAATAATATTTCCCCTGAAGTGTTAGAACGCGTAAGAACTGAGTTTTACGATAGACTAGGTTTTTGCGAAGCACAAAGGGGCGACATTTTTGAATCACTTATTCGATAGGCATTTTTTCTTTCTTTCGTATTATAACCGGGTGGATTTATATTTTTTTTTTTTATTTTTTATAGAACTTCAATTTTTATTTTCTTGCCGACCGGTTAATTAAGGAATACAAATATTTGAAAATAAATACAATTATGTTCGTACACTTCTTTTAAGTGTATGGGATAATTGTAAAAGTCAATTACGTAAGAATTTCTTTTCATACGGCTAAGTCAATGTGCACGCCAATAGCGGCGAAAAAGTACTGAGTTCCACTCCACTCAAATTCAACGAAAGGCGTGTAGGCAATATCCCACCCCACAACCTGTTATGTTATACGTTTCTAATAGGTGCACAAGCGTGAACCACTGTAGCATCTAACTGTCTTTGTCTGTCCTTACTGGTGTCTTTTAACTTATTCTCTTCTACACATGTATCGCCAATATGTAATGGTGCAATTTCCTACCCTAGTATACTTGGATATACAGTGTGTTTGATTTATTATTATATAGTTGATATTTCCTTAAGGGGTTAGACCCCTCTGGAAAACATTTTTTTTTCGAATTTTTTAATGCTTAAATGTTGTAAAAACATGTCAAGAATGATATCCAAAAGGAATTATTGATGGAAAAAATGTTTAACAATTATTTTCAACCTAATTTGTGAAACAACTACATATGTCGGTCCGAAATGTTCGAAAATACCGCTCTGCTGCAGTATTTTTAGTATCATATATAGCCCAGTATTTTGGAGTGTCGGCCCGATCGATAAATAATTTGGAAATTATGATATATGGTCCTGGTATAGTAGACTAAAGGTTAAGAAAATTAACATGCCTGTATTTTGAAAATTTCGTGAAGTAAACACGTTTTTCAAACTGGTGGGCAGTATAACTCGCGCAATTTTTATCCAATCGACTTGACGATGACTTGATAAATAATCTAAAGCGGTACACAAGCGATTTTTTCGATCGGTTAAAAATTACGGTTTTTATAAACAAATTAATATCGTTTTTTTCGTGAAATTTTATTTTCTTTTTTCAAACTGCTGGCATTTTGCGAAAAATCAATATTTTACAATAATCCTGTGTACCGCTTTAGAAAAACTCATGTAGATAATGAAAAAAATTGTTTATTTGTTCTAGTAGCTCTTAAAAAATTGCTGTGCTGCCCACCGATGGTCAATAGAAAAAAGCGTCTGTGTTCGATGTGTATTTATGACGCCATTTGTATTTTGTATTGAAAAAAATGTATATATACCTCATTATGGACTTAATAAAGTCCTAAAATGAATATTTGATCGCTTTATTAGTAGAGCAGAAAAAAATCCCAAAGAATGCCTTCATTTTTCGCACTCCAGAGGGGTCTAACCCTTTAAATAAGGGACATGCGGAAGAAGAGTCTATGAACAATAGTTTCGTTAATAAATTACCTCTACAATTTGCACATGGTACATTTGAATATATAACATTTGGACACAGTTTGACCATTATATTTACATGGTTTTGACAATTGTTTTTATTTGGTCTAATCACGGAATGGTTGAACCATTCTTTTTAGATGGTCAGTTTCTTCGCATGTCCAATATACAAGCTTGGAAATGTTATTTATTATAAATATTATATATTAGCCATAGAAGGATAAATCAAACATGCTGTAATCATGAGTAATCAAATAAAAAATACTATCTTTGAAATCAATGTCAGAATAAAAAAATATCTCAAAACAACCCACGTAATTATATTTTAAAGTAGCATTATTTTAACACTGACTTTTTATGTATATTCCTGCTGTAATATTTAGTTGAATCATAATCATAACATAGTATAAAACAAAGTCGCTTCCCGCTGTCTGTCCCTATGTATGCTTCTTTAAAACTACGCAACGGATTTTGATGCGGTTTTTTTAATAGATAGAGTGATTCAAGAGGAAGGTTTATATGTATAATACATGCATAATATAGTAGAGAATCACTGATAATTTTAGAGGTTTCTAATGTGATGTCGTAAATAAACACATTTTTTTTGCGCTTACATTGCAAACGCTGGCTGAACCCTACGAGATAGATCAAAATAATGTACTACAGTATTGTACACCTTAAAAAAGATCTACAAAAAAGTCCGCGATGGTATATGTCTATCTCTTAGGGATAACCCACAATAACCATTTTTTATATTTCCATGCGAAGTCGGGGCGGGTCGCTAGTATGTAATACAGCTCTCTAATGCGTATCTATTAATAACCTTACTGAAAAAAATATGAAAAAAGTGCTCCATATTTCAATATACTCCTAAATAATAATAATCAAGTCTTTTTTTGAGACGATGTATTATATTTGAGTCGATATTGCTTATGAAATACATGGGTATTAAAGATACCATTTCGTCGAAAAAAGATATTCTTTTACACAATACTATAATTACATAAACAAGAGGTATACACGAATTTTTATTTAACTAAATCTCGATTACATATACCTACTGAAATGAATCAAGTATACACATATATAAACTGCTTGTCGAAATTAGAGCAACACTTTTTAGATGTACGCCATTTGGGTTCTATTTGAGTTAGAGACTTACAGTTTTTAAATTTCGGTAGCTTTTTAAAAGTCGCTACGCTGTAGCTGAAATGGTTCGCCGGCCACACCCAAAAACCAACCCCATGTCGAAATTTGAATTCACAAGATTTTGACAATACAGACGCCACAACTCGCCTTCACCCTTTAACAACTCAAGCACCTGCCCTCTATGGTTCCACCCCTGTTGAAAGCTGCGTGGGATGGAGTTTTATCTCGAATTGGGTTGTAAGCTGGACTTGATGAGTGAGGTGACTCAGAAAGCCTTTTCGATACACTATGAGTCGTCAACCTCCTTAAAAACCTCTTTTGCTTCCCTAACCAAGTCTCTAACCCAAATAGAACGTAAATGGAGATAATCTAAAAAGTGTTACGGTAATTTTGACGAGCAGTTTATACCATTAAAGACTATAATAAGCATCGGAAATAAAAATAATCTCTAATATATTCTGTAATAGAACAATTCAAGGAATAACTTGAATTGAATCATTTTAGTCAATCTACATGGTAATGTGTTAAATGAAAATCTAACAGTGACTAAATAAAAAGTCATCAAAACTTCGTTTAGCTGTCTCGTAAATGGAAAAAAAATGCTAAAATAAACGCCGCAAAACATTTTCAATCACCAGTTTGTTAACTTTTTAAAACACAAATTGACGTGCTGTGATATACATGATGTGTGAGTATACCTTGACTTTGTTGTATAATAAAAGCTATTAATTTATTGTTCAGTTTAAAATGCCTCATTTATATAGATTGTTCTTTATTACTTTACAGTTATTTAACGCATTTATTACACGTGATATGAGAGCAATTTCAGAGAGTTACACCTCTGTAGAAGAAAAGAGTACCCCCAGTTTTTTTTTTTGTATGATAAATTGATAAATCGACAGAGCGTGCCCCATTTTTAAAGGTACCCCATAAATTTCAATACGAAATTGGCCGTCTCTATATTAACAACACCTGCAGGGTCCTATCTCTCGAAAGTTTCCCAAGTAAATTGACAGTTCTAGAGTTCCACGCCTAAGGCTTTGACGTCATATCAAGATATGTTCCCCATCAAATAACATCGGGTGAAATATTTATGCCTAATATTATTAGGCATTCACCTCCCTCACCCTTCACGAGATACACATACCTACATGGAAACAGAATGCTAGAAAAATATTCTATACATAATATTATACGTATTTTGTCCACATTTTCTTCGTGTAAGAAATAAATTGGAACTTATTGAATTCAGCTCTTGCGTTACACTTTAGAAATACGATCGTCATCGAATTTTCTTGGCTGCGTTATAAATGAGGGTATAAACGAAATTGTATCCGAAATGTTTCGTCGTGTAGCTAAACGGAAAATAGAAAACGTTTTATACAATATGGAAGTTAAATAATATACAAAATATCCCATTCATAACACAGGGGAACAGCAATTTTGTTGTCTTTAATCTGAGACCTGTTTTTGACTAATTTTTGGCCTTTGAATCCAAAAATAAAAGCAGTTTATGTCTATCACGTCAACTTTTTAAGCTACAGGATACCCTTGATTTTTCTCAAAAGTCACAAAAAAAGACGTATTTCTATTCTTGATCGAATTTATAACCTTATTTACTTGTCAAGACTGTCACATCATATGACAGCCATAGTTTATTTTATAAATTGTGACAGTCACTTGTCAAAAGTTTGACATAACTGAAAAGCTTAGACATGACCGCTATTTCCATCTCTCTCGTTCATAGCCAGAGTTGATGATGTTTTTTTTATGTCTCTATATATACATATGTAACAAATGTAACAAGACAAAAACAGAGAACTATCTCTAAGGCAACACAGACTAAAATTACTATAGTAATGTTTAAAATTAATAAAAATTACTATGGCAATCATTACTACCTATAGTAATTTTTAAAAGGTGTTGTCCTGTAAATATTTCTTTGTTTTTGTCTTGTTACATTTGATACATATGTATATAGCTAGAACTACCTATATTCGTAACTTACCACCTTATATGACAGTAATAACATTGATTAAGTCCTAAAGAAGGATAAATAAATATCTCCGAAAGGTTGGTAAAAATCAAATAGTTGTTGTTTATTTACAGACCTAAAATCCAGCAAACAAAAAATTAATAAACAAGACGGTCGTAGGCCTCTATGAGACTCTATTGGGCCACTTGGCACATATTTTTCCAAATAACACTGTTTAAATTTAAGGTAAACTTTAAAAATTTTAAAAAAATGAAAAAATGGTCATTTCCTTAGAGCTCTAGTCTGTTTTGGGTACAAAACAGAACCCAACAAACATCGTGATCATGTTCAGCATCCCCAAAAATTTAGAAAAACACATGTTGATTAAATTTTGCACATCATCGGGCCATAGAATATTTACTTATAGGACAAAGATTTGTGATTTTCCGGCAATTTGGGTCAAGGAAAAACACATGTTGATTAAATTTTGCACATCATCGGGCCATAGAATATTTACTTATAGGACAAAGATTTGTGATTTTCCGGCAATTTGGATCAAGTCGAAACAAAAAGCAAAGACCTCGGCACTCTAGGAGTTAAGAATCCCCGTCCTCCTCTAATGCTGGAGTTTTTCGCGGATTATCATATAATATAACATTGTGTAAAACAAAGTGGCTTCCCGCTCTCTGTCCCTATGTATGCTTAGATCTTTAAAACTACGCAACGGATTTTGATGCGGCTTTTTTTAATAGATAGAGTGATTCAAGAGGAAGGTTTATATGTATAATACATGCATAATATAGTAGAGGAACACTGATAATTTTAGAGGTTTCTAATGTGATGTCGTAAACCGTGCGAAGCCGGGGCGGGTCGCTAGTTTACCTTTAATGCTGAGTTGCTCTAAAGACCATTTGGAAAAAGCAACTGTTTTCAAAGGTACTTCAAAATACAAATCCGAAATTTTACAAACTGCATTGTTATTTAAAATTTCTAAAACCTTGTTTTTAACTTTTTTATCCATTCTCCGGGCAAAGCTGTGGCCGACGCCACAGATAAACAAATAATTCCTGTTTTTAGCGTCGGAGTAATCATCACTAATTTATTCACACATTCTATCCAACCTAAATTAAATACCACTTAATATATCCACGTGTTAATTAAATTTGGGAATATTATCGATAGGTGATTTTGTTTACGGTGGCCATTAGCAGAGCAGAAATGTGTGGTGTGTCTGTTAACACTGCGGGGGAAGAATTCGAGGTATATAAAAATGATTTTACGATTCTACGTAGATATCAAAAGTATTTTCGTATGTTATAACGAGCTCGATCGGAGCGTAGTTTCGTTTATTTTTGTTTATAACGCCACCGAGTTATCAGAGGGCAGATCAGATATTAAAGAAGGTGTTTATTTTCCTAAACCTATACATATTTAATAATAAACAGAATTTATATGCTAGTCCTGCTAACGAGCATAATTACGTGCGAACGGGTCAGGAGACAGACATATTTTAGTGTGTTGTTTTTGACATGCTATGTCTTTATTATGGGATTGCCCCTGGAAAATATTGCGTCATGCGTCACGTCACGCACCCCCCACCCGGCCTGGGCCTGGATGAGATCTATCCCTCATTTAAACCATCATCTCGGCCCTCATTTAACTCATTCCAGCCCTCATACAATTCCTCTCGTTTTGGACTTGGAGTCTCTGGGCGGGAGCTCCGGCCTCAAGTTGGCCGTGGTTTTGCGTCACGTCACGCTTGGTAAAGATGGTTTACCTAACCTGAAGGGGCAAAATTTGGGGTAGGGAAAAACTCTATCGAGCATCATGTATGCGACGCATGACGTCATAGGTTCAAAGACATAGAATGTTCCATGGTCTCACGTGCGTAGCTTCGTGAGTTTCAATCTTTTTGTTTGAGAAGTAAGGTTTAATCCAACTTGATATTAATAATATGATGGATCACTACTTTCACATACAGGTATAACTTTTAGTCTAACTCTAATCGACTATAATAGCTCATACTAATATAAAGATTTTTTTCCAAAAACGTTTTTTTTTTTCAATTTAAAAACCAACACTTTTGTAATCCATATCACTTAAAACTATCAGTGCTAGTAAATTCAGTGACGTTCCATCGTTTAAAATAAAATAAAATATACCCATATTATATTTTCATAAATTAGAACTTTACACAACTAATGTAAATGGGTTTTAACAATAAACCATAATTATACAGTTACGAGAGATACACATATATATATTACACAATAGATTCTAATTTGCATTCGATGTAATTTATTAATGTTACAGTTGGTGTACAGATTATGATAATTAATATGAAAATTGTGTGTATGTATAATAAGCAGTGGCGGTCCGTGGAATTTGACATGCTCTTATTTCCGTGAGGAGGCATGGGACCCACACCATGTTTTAGGGGGTAGTTACTGGACCTAAGTAGAAGACTATTATGGCAAAAAAATTCTTATTTTGCTTAAAGATACAACTATTGTAAAATCTCACATACGAAATGTTGGAATGAAATAAAAATTCAAATTACCATAACTTTTACAGATCTGAAAATGTCAAGAAAATTACAAGTATAAAAAAATTTTATTTACTCGGTGATTATGAAAAAAAGTATTTAGAAAATATTTTGCAAGCCGTTTCCAAGATCTGCCCGGAGGCAGCCATATCTGGAAAAAAAAAATTCGCAAGTTTTCCCTGAAGATTTTTTCCATCATAGCCCTCTACTTAGGTCTAGTTAGTTCGACCGCCACTGATAATAAGAGAAATAACACAAATGCTACAATAATAGACCTCAATTTAGTCATTACCTGGTAAGTGGTACTATCAACTTCACCACTTGTCCTTCGTCTTCATCAACTTCCTTTGTTTGGAAATTGGTTAGATATATCCAAGCAATTAATTTATGTTGTTCATGAGAGTTAATTTTGGTTGTAGCATTCGGTCATTACGTTAAAATATATTTTACGAGAGTAAAATAGATATGTGAGTACTGCGTTGCAAATAATTTTCCTGTCCAACTTGACTTTTTTTTCAATTTGAGAAAGACTTTTTGATGAATGTAATTCATGACGAATCGAACTGTCCAAACCGTATGTCCCTAACTTCTTTAGATTAGATGCTATTTAAAAATATTTAGAGCGTTGTCATCATGATATTTTCAAAAACATTGGTCCAATTCAACTGTTGTGGGGTAAAATGTAGTGGGGTATCCAAAAATGTTCAAATATACAGTGTGTTCCGTTGAAAACAACGAAGTTGTGTAACATTATATGAAATGAAGCACCCTGTATGATTAGATATATCTTTTGGTGGAACATCCTATATGTACAAACAAATGTTAAACGCGTAACATAAATTTTAAGCATCCTTACTTGGATTTGTAGATATTACTACCTACGAAAAAAAAAGCATAATCTCAAAAAAAAATAATAACAATAATAAAAAGTAAACTAAAAAAAATAAACATCAACAAAGTCGGAGTGTGTTACCGCAAAAAAAAATCTCGTTAAGAAAATATTTCACAATTTATACCAAAGCCCCACTAAACTCGTTTATGTTTATTTAACAGGAAATAATACGAAAATAAATCAGAAATTATTTTGCGGTGGTTTCGTAAATACAAAAAGTAAAGTTTTATAGTCACGTATGTATATAAATATCAGACGGTACAAACTCGTTTTCTTTATACACTACTGGTATTTCCTTTTTTCCGCAAACTACCCGAAAATAGATTATAAATTCTCCAGTAGTTTTCATAAACATAAACACGCCAAGATGGTCATAAGCAGCTTCAGTGATGCGTATGCCTAGTTATGAGGATATTTCAGTATTTTTGTTAAAAAAAATGTTATTCACTAGCCAAAGATAATTTTTTTATAAGCAAGAAGTACTTAAATACAAAAAATTGTTTTCCTAACTTATAAAGGAAGACGTGTTCGAAAAGAAAAAATTATTTCATGTTTTTCATAGATCGTATATTTTTTAATATACAAGGTTATAAAAAAGTTACAGGCCTTATGATCAACATTTTTGCCACGCTGTATATAATGTATATATAATATAACTTATTCAAGTATATAAGTAACCGTATTAGTTTATATTAAGTGTATACTTTCATAATAGCAGTGAATTTTCCAATCTGAAAACAAATTCATTTGGTTCATAGGGGGCGCCACAGATGACAATGAGCATGGTCATTTTCCTGAAACTTTTTAATCTTGTCACGGATCATATTTTGATAAGTTTAGATAGACCTGTTTAACCAGCAATTTTTTTATCCCTTAATTTTTTTTATTTGGACCTACGGTTTTCAAAGTAAAAGCATAATTATTACACAACTACTATTTCCCTTGCTTGAAGCGATAAGCTTTATATTGTAGAATTACAATTAACAATACAAAATATGACATTTTCGAGCCTACTTATACCAAATAAGAACTTATTTAGTATATTTTTTGCGTTCTTAACTTATTAAAAAAAATGTATGTTGGCTTGGAATTATTTAGGACTCTGTATCTCAACAGGGGTGCAACATTGTACTAAGATATATTTAGTTCAATTGATTTACGAGGTGTATAAATTAAGTAATGAGACTAATTTTTTTTTATTCGACTAGAATTACACAATTCAGTATTGTCTCCTTCAAAATAACTTTCTTGGAAAGCCACACGGCACTGGAGATGTTTCTTCAATTCCTCATAGCAGTGCTGGAACTCATCTACTGGAATAGCCGTTACCTGGTCGGCTACAGTCATTTGAATGTTTTTTATGGTCCCAAAATGATGTCCCTTGAAGTGTTTTTTCAATCTCGGAAAGGGAAAAAAGTCACAAGGAGTTAAGTTAATCGAATAAGGAGGCTGGGGAGCCACAGGAATGTTTTTACTGGCACAAAACTCGTTTACTGAAATGGTTGTGTGATAAGGCGCATTGTCGTGATGCAACATCCGGTCGTTCTTGATGTTTGGTCTCACAGGCATGACCCTATTTTGGTTTTTCATGAATGTCTCTGTAAAAGTGTTGAATTTCTGTTTGGCCTGGGGGCACAAACTCTTTGTGGACAATTCCCTGGCTATCAAAAAAGCAAATCAGCATGCATTTGCAAAATCTTCGACTTTGCTCATTCTTGCTTTATTTGGATCTTGGAGAGCTTGAAGTGTGCCATTCCCTGCTTTGTCGCTTGGTTTCCGGGTCGAGCTCAAACACCCAAGTCTCATCACCAGTAGTGACATTTCCATAAAATGGGGATCATTTTCAATCGATTCCAAAAAGTTAAGACACCTTTCTCTCCGGATGTCCTTTTGTTCCTGCGAAAGGTTTTTTGGCACCATTTTTGCGCAGATTTTTGCCATCCCCGCACAAGAACAAACCAAAGACTCTAACAAGTTCAAACTTGTACTGAAGGTGCATCACATGTTAACCTACCGCCCTTCCAAGTACCGTCTTCGTAATGTTGCTAGATCGGGCGCCAGTCACATAAGATTCACTGATGCCATTCATGCTGCTTCATTTAGAAATACGCTGTATATGAACACAAATAACCACGAACAGATACTTGTATAATCAACAGCCCCGCATAATACTCGTTTTTAACTATAAGTGGCATCTACTTTTGCCCCTCACTTTTTCCGCGGAATTTTATTTTGAGGATTATTAAAGCGTTTAATTGGAACATAAACGGTTTGATGAGTGAAACTAAATTGAGAGGCAGTCAGCGGGATAATGAATAATTTCGCGTTTTTCGTTAAATTTGTCGTTTATGAGGTGTAAAGTCTAATATTCCTCAAACACAGTTGCCACATTGATAATCACAGTTTTAATTAATATCAGGAAATTAATAATGAAGTGGAAAAACTTTGAAGCTGTGTAATAAAATACTGTAACATTCTATACAAAAATGTCACGGTTTTTAATGGAAAATACCGTTTTTAATAATAAATGGATACGATTTTTTTTTTTAATTATAATATTTATTAATTATTTTACAAAGTTACTACATACTGGGTGAGTCAGATATAACGTCGCACGCGAGAGTATGTGTAGTATATCAACGAATAGGTAGGGTTTTTTTTAAATAACTACACTTTTTTCTTAAAACGCTACCTTTTCGAGATACAAAGTGTCGAACTATTTTAGAAAACAAAAATTCTTTATATTTACTGAATCAATAGATTGTGTGCATTGCACAACACAGCATTGCTTGCTTTATTTTTTAAGTCACGTTAATTATGTTAAATAATATAAGTTAAGAACCTAATACATACAGTGGCGTACTTATTAATTTTATTTAATTTGCTTTTAGTAAATATAAAGAAAAATATTATTTTTTTTCTTAAAAGTTTAACACTCTGTATCTCGAAAGGGAAGCTTTAAAAAAAGGGTGTATAAAAAAACCTTCCTATTTTTTATGATCTCTTAAAGTTTTTCGTTGTCGCATACCTACTAACGGGTCCGATGTTATCACCCCGTATATTTGCAGATGCTTTTTAAATACTGTTTGATACGGGATTTTATTTTATTGTTTGTTTTATGGGTATATGACGATGTGTTAATATATATAATTAACATGAATAATGCATCTCATAGATAATTTGAATTGGAAATAGCTACAGATCAGACGGTATGTGATTTGGATGGACTTTTTCCATATGATCCTTAATTTTTATTGAAATGCCTCTGGAATGTCATAAAAAGTGATATTTATTTATGTCATTGTACCATACCAACCGTTGCGTACTTATATAAAATACAGTTAATCACCTCGTTAGTATTTGAGCTGAAACATTTGTTCTGTCCGTCCTTGATATGAAGATATTAAAAACTTTGGTATTAAAACCTTTGGAAACCACTTTTATTTAAACTCAATTTGTGCGGGAGTCTGTCTATTTAGTTCTAAAAGTTAGAGGTTAACTTTTTCTCATTTGTGGGCGTAGGAGATACCAAGTTTCAGCCAAATGCTTCGCTGTCTTTCTAAGTTTTCCGAAACAGATACTTACGAGAATGCTCCTTCTATATTTCTTTTACTAAATATAGAAATGAACGTTGATGAACAGCGAATAATAAAAATATATGTATGCACGGAATATGAGAATGCCGTGCCGAATTTCATACATACCTACATATTTGAATTAAGTTACAATGCGTAGTTGGTTTGCTATTTATACACCACCACATCACGGTGGCTCTATATTCTGAAAATTTGACGATAAAATAAAGTCCATATGTTCCATTTAAATAAAATATTTTGTAAGTTGTCATATTAGAGACTTATTAAAGTTCGTGCAAGCGCGAAGTGTAATAGGACCTTAGTCAGTTAACGACTGAAAATATTAATATGTTTACATAAATTATGTATCAACATAGTACTATTTTTCCAAAATTGTACGGTTAAGTCAAGGATAAAATAACTATATTAATTAAGATAACACGTAACAATGGCAACACTTACCCGACAAACGTCAATGTTGAGACAAGGTTCCCATGGCAGGTTGGGGTGGCTGTCACTAGCAGTGTCACTTTTTAAAGCACCAACTAAAAAATTTGCTACAAAAAATGTGGTAGTGGAGGTAATTATAGTTTTTTTTTTAAGATTTTTCCATGAACCACTACAGATAGCTTTTGTTGCTCTTTGTCTTAAATATTTTTCATTTAATTTCTAACTGGTTTTGAGATATTAGGGCCAATGGTGAAAAGTGGGTTTTATTTTAGGGATGCTACACCCAAAATAATGGCTAAAAAATATGAAGTTACTCTTACTCTTCTTACCTTAAGTAATTCTAATAACAAGGGTTGTAATGTATGTACATACTTATTGCGTACGTTGCCACGACCAGTAGTCTTTCTGCATTTATTCTCTTTAAATATGACCGTTTTGGTCTGTATATATGGTTGTTAGTAGGTAGTAGGGTAGTTCCACATCTACTGAAGTTAAAGGTGCAAATTCAAAATAGTTCACATGGACAGAGGACGACACACGATTACATTATTCACATTATTCACTAATTACATTATTCACGAATTTCGCACAGTTGTTTATATCACTAACAGTTGTTTGTTGTCACCTACATCAGTACATCATTATTTTTCCATCTACAGAGTATTATGCACGTTTTACTACTATTTCTATACTTTAGCCGCTGTTTGCTAAACACATTTACTAGCTGTCAATATTGGGGGCGAAATACCTGAAACATCTAAAATTCGTATCAGGACATTAATGACCTTATTACCTCAAAAATATGTTGTTTCGTCCACTGTCAGCCACAGAAATTTATTGGGTATGTCTTTGATATTTCCCACGACACGTTGATATGTCTTCTGTAAATAGGCAATGGAAAATCGAAGACATATTAGCAAAAAAAAAACATCTAAGTAATTATTGTCGACCCTTTTTGAAAGACGACATTGCAAAATATTATGCACAAATGAAAGACTACATGAGCAAAACATTATGCACAAATCAAACCGAAATGTCTCTTTTGTAAGTGGAATATACAGTGCCAGTGCCAGGTATATATTGTCGATGAATATTCGAATATAAATGTCTTTTACACTATTGGTTATCACGAAATATATATCGACGATTGCAAGGAATAGTTAAAGTATGTGATACGTCTATTTTAAAATGGTCGTAATTATCAATAATCTGTTTCAGTCTATTAACAAAATTTGTTGATAATGACTGTGCCATTATTGCAGAAATCCACACAAAATCAGGTAATATGTATGTAAATACAGTACACGAATTCGCGAGTAACTAACTCGCGACAAAAAATTGTTTTCAATGCGACGGTCGACCCGTTTCACCTCCGCAGGTAGAAAATTAAATAGGTATACTCCTGTCACCATCGGAGTAGCTCACTGTTTTATGGAGAAATTGTATTACGGCGTCCTGGGTGCCCGCACGGGACTTCATTCGGGACGGAATTCTATGCACGGTCAGTTGCGTGGGTATACAGGGGCAAGAAATATGCGCTTAAAAATACGGTTTATACTTTTATGTTTATCATAGAGTTGTATATTGCCGACTCTGCGTGAGAAAGTAATACCAACTCAGTTGGCAACTTACACAGATCCGCTTAAATCTTAAAACTTACCGCAGTCACAACAAATTCAAGGAAGATCCATTTCGTATTTCGTGATATCAGTCCCACTAACGCTCTTCATCAAAATCCCCTGTATGATGTCGACAGATACCGGAAGACGGTCACTATTTTGCACGTTCTTTTTAAAAGTCCAATTACACCATCCCATATGAAGACAAGTCTCCAACTATGGTCAATACGCATTTAGGATCGCATCTAACAAACACGCCGTTACTAAGTCAACATAGTAAAATTAGTGAGTATACACTAACGAAATTATCTCGAACTTTTTCCCTACGAGTTGCGGCGCGTATACGGAGCAAAGTAAAAATAGGCCTAGGTGAGTATTAATCTCGGAGCGCCATTAATTAAATGATGTGCAAATATTAGAATTTCGTCGCTTGTGTTCTGTAAAACGTAATAATAAAATAAAAATAAAAGAATTGCGTCAGGTTTTTCCGCGAAATACTATTTTTGGTGTACTTATTACAGAATTCGACATTAATGACAAGGTTATAACTTGTAACTTTAATGGGTTATAGCTGTACATCAAAGAAAAACAACGCTAATTGCTAAACTTACTATTCGAAAAATACAAGAAAACATTTACCACATGACAAAAGAATACATTTCGTTTAACCTCAGACGTTTACATAACCTACTATGACACGGCAATAATAATTTAATGTTTGGTAAGTTGTAAATATACATAGGTATATATATGTTATTGTCTAACCGTATAATGTTTTTCCAAACACCCAAAATTATAAATTATATATAAAAAACTTTCAGGATTTTTTTTCTTTCGGTCGAGGTCCTTATAGCTAGTTAAGGATTCTTAGAATGGCAGACAGTATTAAACTTTTTGTAATAAAATGTTTTTGTATCATATATAAAACATTTTGTATTAAAAAACTTTCTGAGTATTAACTATCTTCTAACTTGGCAAACTTAATTTCTAACCTTAGTAAGGCGAACTCCGCCAAACTCTCTCAAACTCCACTTCCAAACGAAATCGTCCAAAAAGTAAAACAATATATAGAAACCTTCACTGAAGGACGCTTAAATTCTGATGATTTTTATGCCATAGTATTGATTTCTTTTGCTTCTGGATTACAGTTTGTGAAATTGTTGTTGAGGTGATATGCCGATTCTGTGAAAATATATCCCTAAAAAAGTAACACTACGATGTTGTCAAAAAACGGTGAATAACTGGAAATATTAAATCACTTTCTACTTATCCATTTTGTAAAAGTTTTCCTACATATGACAAATTTCTAAAATTTAACCAAAAACATCATACAAATTCAGAAGCAAAAAAAACAATACTGTAATACATAAATGATCATAATTTAAGTGATCTTCAAAAAAGTGGTTGTACAAATACGTACTTTGCTGACTGTATACATACATACAGGGTGCGCCCGGGTTGACTTAGGTATAGCCAATATTACCACCTAAAAAAATCTATGTTCGAGAAAATTCGGTGTGGAAGGGAAGACAATAAGTACAAACCCGGCGTCGGATCGTCAGGATCACTGATCTGTATACTACTGGATAGGCAGTAGAATAAATTCCGCCTTTTTCGGACGATTTGACCAACAGCCATTTTGTAAGCTAGTTAGCAACGCAGGTGACATAATATAATTATATATTTTTTTGGAAGTGTTTACCAAAAAAGCTTGAACAGTAAGATTTTGTTTTTTTACGGTAACATGTTTTACGGTAAATTCTATTTTCAGATTGTCTTTTGTTTTCGAATAATGACGTCATCATTAATATATTTTTTGATGACAATAGAATAAAGCCCCTGTTTATGAAACGTAATTGATGTAGTCTTAGAGCATTTTTAAGACTCACGGGAGGCGTCTGCAGATTCTAATATTATTTTAAAATTACTTTCTTTAATCTTTAAGGAGATAATCTTGAGAAATTCTAATCAAACTTTCCTGAAATTAACTTCTGAGCTACGTCAATAAACGCATTTTATAATCAAAGATAACTATCTACTAAGCGATTTTACAAGCTATTTAATTTCTGAGCCTTTCAAAGCACTTCGCTTACTGCAATTATTTGTCAGACCAACATTTGAAGTGGATTATGAAAATCCAATGTACTACCGAACGACCCAGCCACCAAGTTGTTTTTCAGTGCTCTTCTTTCTCATAAAATGCTTGTAACACCATTTCAATTATACTATTTCAATAACTGATTTATTTAACGTTTTGTTTTAGAGGGGGTGTGAAACAAAATAAAAAACAACATGAACTTAAAACGTACAGAAAAAAATCTAAGAATAACAGTGAAAATCCCACTGTTCTATTGCATTTATTAACGGAGATACGCCGCTCCAATGATGCCGTGTCTTAGCGAGTGACGTCAGCGGAGCTTGACTGGTTGCTAGAAATTGTTAAACCTAGACAAACACCAATATATACATATCTACACATCTACCACGCCGCCGTTTTATTGACAGCTTTGATATTATACTTATATAAGACTTTAGCGAACTCTGCATCATACCGTTAGGGTTGATGTCGATTAAACTGAGATTATGGTAATTAAACGCCGGTGTTCGATTATACTAAACGTCTCCCAGTTATAGTATTCAGGGATCATATTTTTTCGCCGCTTCCTATTATATACCTAAGTACATACTCTGTGAAAAAATATGTTTTTAGTGATTAGGGAAGATTAAATTTTAATATCTTTCTATTGTAAAAATAGCTCACCAGAGTTTAAGTTATAGTCATATATCTAATACTCCTATATTGCTAGAAGGGTCTGGAGATTGGCGAAATCACCACGGTGCAAACATATATGCGTCTGTCTCTCTCTCGTAACTACTTCGAGTCTTACGCGCATGCCCGAGAATTGAACATCCAGTCACACACAGCCAATTGCCCCACCAGACTCGTGACGCTTGCGCACAACAGGTCAAGTAGTCATTTGCTGTCTCACTTACCCCGTGACACCTCTACTTACGGGCACCAGCAATATAGGAGTATTAGAAATATGGTTATAGTACACATTCTTGTCATCAATAGGTGAAGTAGCTATTATGAATTTTAAATGTCACACAATTGTCCAGATTTTTTAAAATTAAAGATAGGTACAGGAAAATTAGAACCTTGTGCATAAAAACGAATTCACGGTTGAACACGTTTAACTACTTAACAATGAACCACTTTTTTGGACTCAATGCGCATTCACTTTTACGGAGAATTTTTTCAACAGCATGGGATATCAATGGATATTACCATTATTTCCAATCTTTTTATGACCAAATATGAATCCGAAGCCAAAGAAAAATTCGAGTATTTCCCCAGGGTTTTTCACAAATTCACATTTTTTTACATAGAAGGCTAATTTAAATAATTTTGTTTCAAAATTAAGTGATCGTTTCCCCAATTATAAGGTTTACGAATGAAGTTGAGAAAAATGAACAATTACCATTTTTAGATTAGTTGTTAGAAATTCTGAAAATAAGTAGAATTTGATCTACACAAAAAAAAGTACCGCTCTTGACATAAGTATATTTAGTGATTAACTTTATTATATTCAATATGACTTAGCAAGTTTGCATTTTTTAATACGTTATTTGTTAAACCTAGGTCAAAGCCAAAAGCCATTTTACAATTTTAACCTAAGTAAATATCTGTTAAAATGTTTCTAATCAAATCACATGTAGATATTACATGTACCGACGTACCTATAATAATAATAGTCTCGCCCCGTACGTCTGCAACGAGCGCGCTCTGACTAGACGAAGTCCCCGTGACGTCACGATATCAGTGCATAATGCTTTTAAACGCTGTGTCTCACGAACGGTTCATCGTAGAGCAACGGGGTTTGAATTTTAATTCTTAGATTTATTCACACTAAAACATTAATTTTTGGTTCACACCCCCTTAAGAAATCACTCCTTCCGCCTCCAGGTTTTCCACATTTTGCTCGATTAATTCTCATTTTTTTTAATTCATCAAAGTTATTAATATGACTTGGAATATTCTGTTCTTTTAGTACTGTCACAAAAAAAAATCTCATGGTATTATGTCACAGGATCTTGGAGGAAATTCAGGATTGTTCAGTTCCATTGTTTCACCAACAGTGTGTGCTCTAGCACCGTTTTACTGGTTAATTGTAGTAATAATTTTTTCTCTATATCGATCGTCAGTCAGAGATCCATAATATTAAACACAAACTTTCTGCTCATGAAGAGGAGCTTCGATAAAGATGGGGAAGGAAATTTTGTCCAGGTTGTTGTCACCAAGATTATTTAAGAATCATTGACAACGATTCTGTTCCAATAGGATAATCCATATTAAACTAATACAGCCACTACCTTTCTGTCGTTCCACATTCCTTGTTTCTCCAAACAGTTGTATAATGTGGCGAAAAAATACTTAAACATGTCCTAGTCTATATTCCCAACCACATCAGAAAACTGGTCTTGAAATTCCAAGTAATAGCGTTTCTGAAGTAGGACCCTATTCTCTATTTTCTTCTCACAAACGTTATCAAGCTCTTCCTTCAAAATTGTGAGGTCTAATCACATCTAACGTCTGACGCGTCTAATGTTCAAAACCATGGTCGAAATATGATGGCAAGAACCCACATCTGTAGCTTCCGAAATTCCCCGTCGACTGTCGTTGACTGTTATGTCGAATATTTTCAACATTCTGGATGAGGGGCGCCGGGCGTCCAGATTGCAGATGATCTTGAATGCTTATTTCATCTGTTTTGAAACCCGCAAATCATTCGAAACCTTGGTTACTACTCATAACAGTGCCCAACTGTCACTCACCGATTTAAATGAAACTTTGCACACTCTTAGAATACTAAAAAATATTGAACCCCTGTTTCTTTTTCTTCCGGAATACGATATTTCCAAAAGCTTAAGGGGTTAGACTCCCCTGGAGTGCAAAAAAATCAAGTCATTCTTTGGGAATTTTTTTTCTGCTCTACTAATAAAGCGATCAAAAATTCATTTTAGGACTTTATTAAGTACATAATGAGGTATATACATATATTTTTGTGTTCAATAAAAAATATAAAATGGTGTCATAAATACACATCGAAGACATACGCTTTTTTTTGTTGACCATCGGTGGGCAACATAGCAATTTCTTAAAAGCTACTAGAAAAAACAAAAAAAAACTACATTATCTACATGAGCTTTTCTAAAGCGGTACAAAAAGATTATTGTAAAATATTGATTTTTCGTAAAATGCCAGCAGTTTGAAAAAAAATCAAATTTTACGAAAAAAACGATATTAATTTGTTTATAAAAACCTTAATTTTTAACCGATCGAAAAAATCTTGTATACCGCTTTAGATAATTTATTTAAGAAGCTGCAGTCAAAATTTCAAGTCGATCGAATTGCATGAGTTATACTGTCCACCACTTTGAAAAACATGTTTTCGAAGAAAATGCGTTTAAAGTGTCAAGATGTGTTTACTCCATGAAATTTTCAAAATACAGGCATGTTAATTTTTTTACCTTTAGTCTGGTATACCAGGATCATATATCATCATTTCTAAATTATCGATCGGGCCGTAGATACTCCAAAATGCTAGGCTAAAAAAAATCGAAAAAAAGAATTTTTTCCAGATGGTAGACCGGTCTGGAAAAATTTCCTTAAGTAGCTTGCATTTCTTTTCTTGAAGACGTTTGCGGCCTGCAAAAGAACTTTTGCAAATCTTGCCGTACAACAAATACTCAAACTGCTTATTAAAATAAATTTAATTCTCTAGAGAAGTACACAAAATTATTCAAAAATATTAATTTAAAAAAAAATGTTTTTGGAACTGACATTGACAAAACAATTTTTTTTTAAATTAATGTTTTTGAATAATTTTGTGTACTTCTCTAGAGAATGTAATTTATTTTAATAAGCAATTTGAGTATTTGTAGTACGGCAAGATTTGCAAAAAGTTCTTTTGCAGGCCGCAGACGTCCCCAAGAAAAAGTGCAAGCCTCTTAAGATTTTGGAAATAAAAAAATGTATGTACTTCAATACACGTTATTAAATTATAAATCATATTAAATTTTATGTTGTAACATGTTTTGGTATTTTTTTAGTTTCATTTACAGCGATTCTTGCTTTTACCAACTTTTAAGGGTGGTTTCTACCCCTAAAAAGCATATTCCGGAAGAAGAAAAAAACAGGGGTTCAATATTTTTTAGTATTCTATGAGTGTGCAAAGTTTCATTTAAATCGATGAATGACAGTTGGGTAGTATTACTTCAGTGCTTCCTCCTGAAAGACTGTTTGACGCAGTGCCCACTTCTGCGACTGTCTGTTCAAGACGGAAACCAACTCTTCGCTGAGGATTCGACATCACAGTTTCAATTGCCAATAAAATACTTGACAGAAGTGCCAATTCAAGCCTGTACAGAATTTTACAACATCCATCTGGCTACTGACATGGGGAAGGATGCTTCTGCACCCACCTAGAGATGGAACTCTAAATTCCGATCAGGAAGGACTCGTAGAGACCAATTTTTTGGGTCTCCGGAATATATGTACGAGGCGCGTTCATAAAGTAAGGGCCGTTTGGTCACAGAAAAAAATGTACACATAAGAAACAAATTTTATTGTCATATTTAGTTAGGTACAATCTTACTTTACTTCTCTACATAATCGCCGTTCACTTCTAAGCATTTTTTCATACCGCTGCACCAGCTTCTTTAACCCCTCTGCATAGAAGCTCGCCGCCTGAGAGTTGAACCAGTTGACAACGGCGTTTTTGAGTCCCTCTTCGGTTCAAAACGTTGTCCACCGAGCCACTGTTTAAATTGCAAGAAGAGGAAGTAGTGGATGGTCAAAAAGTTCCCAACGAAAATCTTGAATTTTCTCATTGGTTTTGGCAGCAGTGTGAGGACGCGCGTTATCGTGGAGGAGGATTATGCCAGATGACAGTTTCCCGCGGCGTTTGTTTTGGATCGCACGTCTCAATTTTTTGAGCGTTTCGCAGTACACGTCAGCTGTAATTGTTGTCCCACGTTCCATGAAATCAACCAAAAGAACACCGTATTTGTCCCAAAAAGCCATCAATTTTCGACTTGTGTACTGAGTTTGCTTAAACTTTTTCGGTTTTGGTGAAGATGAGTGTCGCCACTGCATCGATTGCAGTTTTGTTTCTGGGTTGGCGTAGGATACCCACGTCTTGTCCCCAGTAACAATGTGAGAAAACAAATCATCTCCATCTTGTTGATAACGGGCCAAAAACTTTCGTCCACTAGACATTCTTTGCTCTTTGTGGTGGTCGGTGAGTATTTTTGGTACCCACCTTGCACACAATTTGCGGTATGCGAGGTTTTCTGTGACAATATTGTAAACAGTAGTGCGTCCAAGTTGAGGAAATTTGTTAGCCAGACCACTAATCGTCAATCGACGATCAGATCGCAGTGTTTGGTCCACTTGTGAAACGATTTCATCGGTCTGGATACTGGGCCTGCCGCTCTTCGTCATGGACATTTTTAAAATCACGGCACCATTGTCTAACCTTTCCTTCACTCATAACTGTAGGTCCGTAAACCAGGCATAACTCCCGATGAATTTCAGCAGCCGACGATCCTTTTGCACATAAGAAACGAATCACAGAACGCACTTCACAGTTGGCGGGATCAACGATTTTCGCGGCCATTGTTCTTTGTATTCACGGACAACAATACGACTTGTAGCTTCGCAATGAGTCTTCAAAAACAAATGACGCTGTAGCTTCGCAATGAGTCAGTAGATGGCGCTGCAGTAGTAAAACTGTGCTTCGAAGCGCCAATATTTATATATAAGCAAACGGCCCTTAGTTTATGAACGCGCCTCGTATATATCGAAATAAAATCGTTTAAAGGCCTTGTGAATAATGATAATAACAAATCACTCCGCAATGAAAACAACAAACCAGCAACCGTTCTCCGCTGAAATTTATCGCTCATAACAGCTGCATACAAGTCGTCCCGTGAACTTGTTTACCCCCCAAATGTAAATTATTGCCTCAGCTAAGCGCGAACAGTCTACGGTTACGTGGGTG
This sequence comes from Aromia moschata, assembly GCA_029963805.1. Taxonomy (NCBI): domain Eukaryota; kingdom Metazoa; phylum Arthropoda; class Insecta; order Coleoptera; family Cerambycidae; genus Aromia; species Aromia moschata. The sequence goes on from JAPWTK010000467.1 coordinate 93,333, forward strand.
GTTAATCTAAACGTGACATTCCGCGACCCGTGACTTGCAAATTTCTATCCGCGTACCGGAGAACAATTTTCTGACATTAACAACGTGATATTGTAAATTTGACGCCCGCTAATGGCTGCCATAATTTATTCATAGATGTGTCGCATCGGGGTACACTCTACGTACAGGCAATCACCTGGGGTAATTGCTTTTGTTGCGCTCTACTCGTACGTGAAAAAGTAATTAGTGTCAAATATTTTAAGTGTTGCCACAAGTTTATATCTGTTCTGTCAATTGGATTATGTCAAGCCAATCTAAATTCGACTCTAATTTGAGCGCCCTTGAAACATTTATGGTGATGTATGCAAACATTGGTGCACAGTGTGACGTATATTGCTCAAATATTTTTGACATTCGCGGTATTTGTGTACGTGTTGTTTATCATTTCCTGTAGCAATTTCCACTTGATTATTTTCTAACGCTATTTCTCCTTGAGATAAGGAATAAGGAATATTATAAAAAACAAATCTTTTAACTCCATTCACTCAATTCACATTGTGTACTGTATAAGGATAATCATATATTTCATTAATGTTTTCTGTAATCCTAACTTGAAAATCCACAAAATCAGGAATACTAATTTGAAAAACCATGTTTAAGACGAGGCCATAAAAAAAGTTGCATGGACTGATGTCACATGATGTGGTGGAAATTCACAGTCGACATTTAAACTAATTAATACTAATAATTAATCTATCTTGAAAAATTCCCTCAAAAAGTTAAGTCCCGTCTGTAACTTTCAGTCACACCAATTCCAAGTTCTCAACCAGGGTACTAAATGGTTTCGATTGCGTTGTGCCATGCTTCCAACTTCAATTTTCATCAGACCGCACCAGATATTTTCAATGGGACTGAGGTCTGGTGAAGATGAGGACTGAGAAAATTTCAATAGGCAGATCCTGCAAAAATTCCGTGGAAAGGCATCTGGTACTGTTGTGCTGCCAACCCTTCGGAAACAAAGCGTATGTTGTTTAATTAAAGAATTCGTTTAAAACGAAATATTTTACACTGTCGTCTATTTCGACAGCTTGAAATTATCTGAACCTTACATTGGCTTTAATAGTTCTTTGTGTATTTTTTGAGCTTCAGACTTTTATTTTGCATTGAAGAACTGTTATTTTCGAAACAATCAAAGTGGTTATAGTTGTCAGACTTGCGTTTGCGAAATGCCAAAACAGTTAAACAGCTGCTGCCAAAAGTTAGTAACATCTGTGATACGCTATTCCGAAAAAGAACGAGATAATAACGGTTCATTGCTACTCTTAACAGCTGTTAGAAAGGTAATTACATGTAAAATTACAATATTAATTAAAACTACAATACAATATATTGTTTTAACCTGTAGCAGCAGCTCTAAACTTGTATATTTCTACGGTCAATTCCATTTCACAAAAAGCAAAAAAACAATGAACTTTTAAAATTATCTAGAAAGCGTAATCCTACCAAAAGGGTTACAAATATTGCATCACTAATATAAGTGCTATATAAAAAAAGTTGTATTCATTCGGTGATTATGAAAAAATCGCAAATATCTTGCAAGCCGTTTCCAAGATCTTTGAAAAAAATAATTTCTAATAAAAAAAAATTAGCCATCTTTGAAAAAATAATTTCGCAAGTTTTCCAGATTGTTTGCCATTATAGCCTTTTACTTAAGTCTAGTAACCACCCCTAAATTATGGTGTGGGTCACATGCCTCCTCACGAAAATACGAGCATGTCAAATTCCACCGACCGCCACTGTTAAAGTTGCAAATAATGAATTATTAAAAAAAAGGACGTCTTCCACGAAACACCGAACTACTACACTTTTCTCGACGCGCGTTTCGCCAACCAAGTTGGCATCGTCAGGAGAAGATTAAAACTAAATTCTAGCCTACACACTTGCACTGTTTATACCAAATTTGTTGCCACGGTTTCACTGAACCGTAACTGTCTTGTTTATCAGAGCAAACAGTGGACTGGTGGGTATCGGACCATTGTCCTTATTCATACTATTGTTACACTTAATGATTTCTAAACTTTCAAAAACATCCAACTGTCTACTGTTTGTTACATTTCTAATTAATTTTAAATTATTTATGTCTATACTATGGTTGTTGTCAAAAGCGTGTTGGGCAACACAAGATTTTTCTCAGTCCATTTAATAGATAAGTTAATAAGGAAGCATAAATTTAAGAGAACCCTGTACTGACAATTCGAAATTTGCTTCGTTACCATATGAACCTAAATTCACCCGCGGACTAGATAAGATTTTTAAAAATATTAATATCAATTTGGTTTATAATTCTAAAAATAAACTACTGACGCTTTTGGGTAACCCCAAAGACAAAATCGACAATAACGAAAAGTCAGGAATATACGAAATAAGTTGTAAAGATTGTGATCAAAAGTATATTGGGCAAACAAAAATATCTATATTGACTAGATTTAAAGAACACATGGCTCATTTGAAATATGGTAGAACAGAAAAATCTTGTATTGCCCAACACGCTTTTGACAACAACCATAGGATAGACATAAATAATTTAAAATTAATTAGAAATGTAACAAACAGTAGACAGTTGGATGCTTTTGAAAGTTTAGAAATCATTAAGTGTAACAATAGTATGAATAAGGACAATGGTCCGATACCCACCAGTCCACTGTTTGCTCTGATAAACAAAGACAGTTACGGTTCAGTGAACCGTGGCAACAAATTTGGTATAAATAATGCAAGTATGTAGGCTAGAATTTAGTTTTAATCTTCTCCTGAAGATTCCAACTTGGTTGGCGAAACGCGCGTCGAGAAAAGTGTAGTAGTTCGGTGTTTCATGGAAGACGTCCAGTTTTTTTGTTTCTACGCCGAAGGTTCCAGTACCCACTCCAGGACAATGAATTATTAATTAGAATAAAGGCTTGTTAGTATTGATGACAAAATAAACGCCTTCTCATTTAAGTACTGCTTCTTTCATTAAATTTATTCAGGTAAATTTATTCAGTCTCTGCTACGGCAATTTAGTTTCGTTTAAAACATGCATATTTATAAACTGCTTTATTCCTTTAAGAATTTAAGTAATTTGTATTTTCCCTGCACATATTATCATTATTCATTATAATACATCATTATATAGCGAATATAACCTGATTTTTCTTCATATACATATATCTCCTTAGAATATTCCGAAAATATATGCTCAGAAAAAATTACACGATAACTATTACTTTGTATTCATGTGTACCTGAAAATATTTTTGTGTAAACTAACTTTTTCTTTTTCAATACCTCCCTAGAACAAATCATCGTTCTAATAAAGTTAGACTGAGTCTGTTTTGGGGTCAATCAAAAATTCTGTCAGTTCAAAATTGAGATACTAATTGTTCAACAATTTTGTTACCTCTCAACTATGACCATATTGCTCCACTTTGCTGCCAGGATATGAGTACCTGTTTCATTGTAAACAATTGTCTTTCTGAATGTTATTTCTATTTCTGTGACCCTATTCTAATGGTCCCAAAAAAATAAATATCAAACAGTATTAGTATATCGTACCAAACATTTTGAGATACGTCTGCTATATTGAATTTTTTAACATTGATTATCAGTATTCCAATTGTTATTTTTCCTGTTTAACGTTTCAGGGGTAGTAAATGTATCCACAAAATACGTTTTAAAAACATGTTCAATGTTTCTTGATAAAAATCGATTATTTTCATTAATCCATGATTTAGATTAGTATTATTTAGGATGTAGATGGGGATATAGTTGAGTGTAAATAAGATGCAAGAATCAAATTTCAGGATTTGTACCATTTTTTATTTCAAGAAGTTTATTAAAGTATTTATGATGATTTATTTCCAAATTCTTTGACTTGTGTACAATTCTGGAGGATTCCAGTCAATCGGAAACATTTCGCTAATTAATTTTTTTTTATATATTCAACAATAAACTTTTTAGGAATTATGTAAAATATACGGGACGTCCTTACACCACACTTCACTGTTACATTACTCGGCAATTTGATCTTTTAAAAAACTTCTAACTCTTAAAGGATCTCTTAAAACAAACATTTAAACAGAGAATCTAATTTAACGAACTTGCGAGGAAAGTGTCCCAAGCGTAAGATTCAAAAAAATTGAGAAGACCCCAACTTAAAATATAAACGAACTTATTTTTTAGTGGCGAAAAACTGGTTTATTAAAATCAAGTCTGAAAATACCCTCTAAATCTTTTATCATTTACGTGTTTGCTACTGGTACTGACTTTATTCTTGTGTATAAAATACAGTATAAACTGCTATACTGACTCGTACTGTATAAATACGCAGCCCAACTTTTTTTTAAATTTATTTTTTTTATGTTTTTACACGGTTTATAGATTGAGTGTCCTCATTCCTAAGTTTGTTACCTTTATTATAAAACAGTTCCCCTATATAAACATTCTTAAACTACCCTTATCTTAAGTGGTCACCTCACCAATCTGTCCTAGTTACAGAAATACAATCGAATCCCATGTTTTCGCATTCCCAGCAAAAACCTTTGCAGATAACAAACAGAGCAAGCGTACGTTTTATCGTACGATTACAACATCGGCCTCCAATTTTAGAACTATTTGTTTCCCTTGACCACAGATAAACGCCTGTGATGTTCTCACGGTAGGAAATTTATACGCTAAACTTGGCCGACTTTCCAGTTGGACGGTGTTATGTAATAGCAAACTCTCTAGCCTACCCTACAAAACTTCCGTTTTTCATCCAGTTTTTATCTTCATGATTCAACGTTTAAAACATGAAACATGCAAAACAATATAACCTTATGAAAGTTGCCACCAGCCATTTCTATCCTAGGAATAAATGAATTTGATCTTTCATTTTTTGTGGCCTGGATATTTGCTGCATGACAGCGTTCAATTTAACGAACTATTTTGATCGAAATTTCATCGTCCGTCTGAAGGAATCCTTTTCGACGCGTGATAAATAGCAACGGCCATTAACCGTTTTATGGAAATTGAGCCAATTCGCAAGCAAAATAAACCCTGTCGGGTAACATCTGTATAATTGACGGGTATGTGTTTCTTGGCACAAGGATTATTTAGAGTGTGTGATCGAGTATTTACAGAGATTGCACAACGAACGCCATTCAAGAAGGATGAGCCATGTTCGTGGAAGGTAGAGGTCATAAATCATAGAAGAGAGAGACGGTCAATATGGCCTGTTTGTTCATCCAATTTATACTATAAAGTTTCCAAGGACTGGTGTCAAGGTCTTGGAATGGTGCGTCTTGGTCGTCGTCGTGATTCTCCTCTTTACATACTTCGGTGTTGCTCTTTGGTGCTCTGTTAACTGAAACGTTCTAGACCACTGGTCCTTGGTAAAGCTCCAGGTGACATCCATCCTCTACGTTGAACTTATTCTTAGTCTTGATGATTTCCAGATTCTCTCTTGACAAGATGGCATGATAGTGAGGAAAACTGGATCATTGTCATTCTTTCTCTCTGGTTCTGATAATAAAACAGAGGTTTTATTGGTTTAAGTTGAAAATTATAAAATATTGCCAGACCAAAGAGATATGCCAGCTGGTTTAATATGCAAAACAGATTGGTTTTACAGGAAGGATCTGGATCTGGAATTTGGATAAGCATGTTCAACATGCATCCATAACATAATGCAGGAATTGGTTCTACTCTGCTGGATCCTGGTGACAGTGGCAACGCGGGCAATGAAAGGGCTGATTCACTGGCAGGGGAGCGGGGTTAGGAAATGGAATTTCTTGAGCCGGAGCCGGCTTTTCTGATTACCAAGAACCGCTTTAAATAAATTAACTCTCAAAGAGTGAACAACATTGTATGGCAAATCAAAAGTGTGGCATCACAAAAAGTGGAAAATGTGGCAGTAGAGACTCTTCATTAAGGATCCTGATTCGAAACGTAACAGGAAATTGCTAAGACTTTGTCATAAGGTACTTAGAATTCTCGTCTGCTTGTTCACTCTCCCATGAAAAGACATCTAAAGATACAATCTAATGATACTTGTAGGATGTGTGGAGAAGATGAGGAATCTCCCTACCATATGCTTTGCTTCTGCCTGACTTTCGCTAATACATATAAGAGAAACTCATCTAAACTCCAGATATCCGAAACCGTGTGATATTTAAAGGGCCTTGTTAGACAGCATTCTGTCTTTCGTCAGGCGCACTAACCTGTACGAGACATTGACCTACAGACGTTGGGTTGCTCACAACAGGTCCAGAGGCCTCAGTGAGCGTCTCTGCCGGTAAGGACTCCCCAAATACGGAAAAATATTATGCCCATATCTAAAAACATTACGAAGCAATAGTATCTGTTAACAAGAACATTGGGCGAAGCGAATACCAAACAAGGATCATCTGCATCTGAAATAGAAAATAGAAACTGCTTCATTTCACTGTCAAACATCCTCAGAATTAATTACGTTGCAGCTGCAGCTTGTCAATTATATTTAAATTGCGTATAATCCAGTTTCAACAATCTGTGATAAGCGGTAGTGACGGAGAAAAGGTAGAACATCAGATAATGTAATTAATTATTCTATAGCCTCAATTAGCGTGTTTACAATTATTAACTGAAGCCGTTCAGGTGCAATAAACGCAATACGAATAGACCGTGTACGCTGCGAGAATTACAACTGAATTCGATTTTCCAGCCGCGATTAATTAAAATTAATTGAGTCTCGCTGGCTGTTGTATTCTCGTCGGGCGCTAATAGAGTGGCGTCGTATTCGTCTAGCTGCAAAATTTCAGAAATTATCCATCGAAATTAACTATAATGTTAGGTAGTTCTGATTTTGCACCATCATTTTCACTTGGAGTTCACAGACCGTACTGCTATTCTTTTCACTTTCTAGCGATCATTATAACTAAATAATGGATAAAAGGTAGTACCTGTTTTTACTTTTTCGCAATTTGCGCGAAAACTTGTGAATATTTTTTGATAAAAATTTAACTGTAGATAGATGTTGGGAAACCCTACAATTTGAGCCGAAGACATTTCTCGGATAATTACAGACTGAGTAATCGAACATCGAAAAATCGCTAATTTTCGCGGTTTTTATTTTTTTGTGTAAAAAGTTATCAACCAATTTTAATGATCCCAAAACCATTTTATTTGTCTTTTCAAGCACTATAATGTGATTTTTTTTGTTTTTTTTACTCAACATTTTTTTTCGTGCCTAAAAAAAGCTTTTATTCGCACTTTTTGCATTTCTCAATCGGATTTTGTTCAAAACAATTTCATTCGATTCGTACGATTTTTCTCCTAATTATCACGTTGAGAAAGTGCCGCAATTAATTATTTTAAAAAATCACTTGTTTTTTGCTACCTCGCCTGGACTAAAACGTTTATTTAATTCAGTATCTGAAGTTTTTTTGTATTAACTCTTAAAAGCCAAAGTGTGCTGCAGGATTCCCTACAATGCAGTTTACTGCAGTTTAATGGAATGTACATATTGAAATAATCTTATTGGGATCAAAACAGTGGCCATGGTAGTAGAAAACAGGTTTCGTGGTTTCCCTACTCCTGACTTAATTCATCCCTTAAGTGTATTAAAATAAAAAAAGTAGGTCATCTCGATCGTGCTGTTATAGAAACATTTCGATTATTATCACTTATTACAACCTGTTATCTGTAATAACTATGGCTTTGAACACCTTAAAACACATTGCACGTAAATCAAACTGTTACATATACCGGGTGGGGACTATAACTGGAATAAATTCTCTACAAGTCCAGGAAAAAAATATTTGCGAAAAATGTAAAAAATATGTCAATTGAGATTTTTTGCGTGTTTTATATTCATAAAAAATGGTTTCTAACCCCCTTAAAGGGGCGAAACATCACTCCACTTAATTTTTTTAAATGGGGTGATACTTTTGTAAAATGCAAATTTACTGCAATTTTTTATTATTTATTTTGTCGTAAATTTTGGTTAAAAAAAATAACGTTAAATAAAAAAAGTGGAAGACCTTCAAAGAACAAAATGTAATTGTGTGCCTTATTTTAAAAACGAAATTAATTGTTTGATATCTTAAATCCCTTAAAAAGGATAAAACTACACCTCCCTCAGTTTTTTTATAACGTGATTATAGTTACTCTATTTCCATTCTAAATTGAAAATAGGTAGAAAAAAGCAAGCTTGTCAGATATATTTTCTAAAATTGCTAAGCTCACTATACAAGTATACTTCATACTTCAGTAAACTGGTAGTTCGTGACGTTCTTAGAAAGCTAGTTTGGAAATATTTAAAAAAAATACATAGATATAAATTAATTAGTTAGCATTAAAATACAGCGTTTAAAATTGCTGAAAAAAATAATTATAAATTAGAACAACTTTATGTATGTTACTATACTTAAGAAAATTTTGAAGAGCCGGCAACACGATGCCGCGAATGCACCAGCAAATGCCGACCATTATACTAAAGGATTGCTTTATATGTAATACATCCAAATACTTATTCGGTCCACTGTGCCATACAATTTTTACGACGTCGTTAAAATGATTTACGACTTTAGAAATTCTACGTGTTTAAGGCGCCAGTGACGTGTATTTCAGCTAGGTTTATTAACACAGACAATTTTTTGAGATTGTCTGGCTAAATGAGCATTATTTACAGCAAATTATATTACAAATATTAAGAGTTTTGTATGCAGGCTAATTTTAATCTCCTATATTGATTTGAATGAAAAAAATTATTTCACAATTTTCGAATTTATAAAAGATATATGCACGCCCATGGAATCATAAAGTTGCACCGCTTTTTTGTTCCTCAGGCGTATTTATCATTTTCAATTAAAATTAGGACTATACTGCCTGTGAAGTTTGACTGATGTGTTGATTCCATTTCACAGGCAGTAACCATCATAACACAAAAAAAATTAAGGAGGTGGTTGTACCCCTTTCAGAGGTTTAGGAGGTAAAAAATATATCTGGTTGTTAAAGTAAAATATATAATTAAATTTTGGACAAATTTGAAGGACTGCCCAAGATGCTTGGGGACGCACGACAAGTGTTCTTTGTTATTTGGGCACGTGAACTCTCGACTGGACTAGCGCCTGCAGGTAGACCACCCAAACAGCGCCTATTTCCACTAATTTTAGGAGCGAAAGCATGTTTGGGTGGCCTACCTCGCAGGCGCTAGCTTCGGTGTAGGTGTGGCCTTGATGAGTGTTTGAGTTGACAAAGGATGAAAGCGAGTTGTGGCACTTCACAGCAATTTATTTGTCAGCCTTAGGATCAATGGAATCGACCAAAAGAGGTCAAACTATGCAAAACCCAGCGTAAATGCAAAGGGGTGGCTCACGGGGTGTGGAAAAAAATTGAAGGGATGGGGCAGCGTCTAAACGCTCAGGGCTTATTGGGAAGGTCTTAATGTGTGTCAGGATGAGATGTTTACTCTACAGCGTCCTTCTCAGTCCATCATGTAGTTCTCTTACCGTCAATTACCGTCAAAATATTGTTAAACCAAATTTCGACATCGAGTTCGTTTTTGGGATGTGGACAGTGAACCTTTTAAGCCCCAGCATACCGACTTGGGGGCACTGAAACCAACACAATAGGCTACCGAAATTTAAAAGCCGCAAGTCTCTAGCCCGAATAGGACGCAAATGGCGCTAATCTAAAAAGTGTTACGCTAATTTTGAAGAGCAGCTTGTTTTTCCTGAACTTCTAGCGAATTTGTTCCAGGTCCCCACTCGGTATAAGTTAATGAACTGTTTTTAATATCAGCCTAATCGCGATCCATCAATCAAAGAGTACATTTAATATATCATCAGCCTTGAGACACACGATGTCCGAAAAGCAATATCCGATAATTATTATTAACTGACTCGTTAAACTTCAAACGCGAAAATAAGTGCTCGTTTTAATGGACAGGTAATAACGGAAAACTACGCGGTGCTCCTCGAACTTGCGGAAATGAGACGGATAATTTTAATTTGGAATTACCGCGGAACCCTACTTGCAGGGAGATTAAAAAAGCTCAATTATCGCCTGCGAAGCAATCTATATCGGTATCTGGCGATGGCGGTGGGTTTCTTTCCAGATGCTTTTATTTTGAACGATTCCACAGCCAGTTAGCCTTGAATATTCACTTTGATAACGTTATCAGTAGAGCGTCGACTCCGGTGAGCCGAAACAGGGACGGAATAACAATCGATAGCAACCGTATCGACGCCGCATGTTACACAGAGGCCTGTTATGGGTTTGTTTTCATCTCATCACTGTTTACGCGGCCTTACGGTTGTTCGTAAGAAGTTTCCCTTTTTTAACGAGGTAACAGCGAATTAAAAAAATGTACGAGCGGTTACTAGGAGACACACGCTTAGAGAAGTTCTGCCTGACATAGGTACTTAATGACACACAAAAAAAGAATATAACTTTTTTGCAACTGATATAGCAACCGATTCGACGCCCCTAAGAATTTATTCGTGTTGAAGACGAAGAAGTATTTCTAAAGACTCTCAGGGGCATCGTTTATGCTTTCTGAAACCAACTTTGTTGTACATTACTTTATTTATCAATGGTGAAATGTCATCAGATAAAATTAGCCTAAATCGTTGCTGTATAATTCTTTTAACAGTTTTGTTAAGTTGCTTAAAAAACTTTTTTTATTTATGTCAAAGAGATATATGTATATTATGGATGGTTTTTGTTTCTTTTTTATTATAAATGTTCTATTATAATGACACAATATAAATTCTAATAAAAAATAACGAGCCATCAAAAAAAAAAAACTTCCTCAAAGTTGGCCGAGCATAAAAAGACGTATGTCTGTTCTTAATCTTAATTAAATTTATATTATACAGTTGTGACAGCCATTTGTCAAAAGTTTGACAACAACAAAGTTTTGCTTTGGACCTCGATAACACCGCTAATTCCATATCTCTCGTTCCATAACTAGATTTTATGACGTTTTTTTGGATAGTTCCTTATAAATTCCCAAACTCATACGTATTCTTACGTAAATACAAAGTTTAATATCAATATCAATTGCAGTCTGTTGGTCCAGCAAACGGAAATTGTGAGTTTGGGTCTGCTTTGATCAGACGAGACAGATCGACGAGAAAAAAAAAACAGCCCTAAGCCGATTTACCTTCGGCTACGATATGTTTTTTTAATCGTATTTTATTGGCAAGCTACGATAAACTTCGTTTTTGACGCATATCCTCTCCATGATATTTATCTGATATCAATGATACATTATAATTGCTTATGTAAAGACGGATTCCACTTAAGGAATTTGTCCCTGCAATTTGATGCAGGCTGATTTATACTACGAGGTGTGGCTATTAAATAACCGAACTACTGTCATAGCTGGCGTTCAAGTATTATGTAACGCAATATAATCGCGTTTGCTGTAATAAATAAATAAAACAAGAGATTTCTAACTGGCAATACATGCGTATGTTGTTTATTTTATTTATTCATATTGTTATTTAATAAACAATCACACATAATGAAATAAACATTTGCTTAAGTTTAAAATATGTTAAAATGGGCTCAAATTTGTCCTAATAAACTTTTACTACTAATCTTACATTTAATTACGCCGTTTTCCTGACTTGGCTCTATCCTTACATACATTTTTTGGCTTCATCCACCATTATTCTTCTTATGCATTCTTCTATTTTAGCTTTTTTTTTAATAATAAAGTATTAAAATAAAATAACATTTTTATTTTAACCTTTGGCAATGCAATTAGAAACGGATACAATCGAGGGATTCCCCGTAAAACATAAACGAAAAGGGTTGCCAACTTGGGAGATTTTAAGTCCCTAGTTTTTTATTTAAATAAAAAAACAATGTTACGTAACACGTTGTTCGAACCCCCTCTCGCCCCTGTAAGGCATTGTAACGTTTTACAAGACCCCCCCCCCCCCAAATTGCGTTACGTAATACTTGAACACCCCCATAACACTTTTTTTCGTTACCAATTATAGTAGCAACTTTTTCGCTTTCAATGTACGGGCGATTTCTACACCCTTCCATACGACTTTTCCATTGTTGAAAGCAGTGCTGGAAGTCCGCTTCTGTCAGCTGGTTCAGAACCGTCGCTTTTGCTTTAACAGCTTCCGCAGTTTCGAATCTTGTCCCCTTCAGTGTCACCGTGTCTAATAAGCCCGGATCAGCGTCAATATTGTTTAGAATGTCATCGCAAATTAATTCAGTTCATTGTTGATTCCTTTTGCTCGGGAGTGAGGAGTTTGGCACCATTTTTGCGCAAACTTTGCGCATGTTGAATGATTCTTGCAAAATCTGGCAAATACATTCTTTGCCGATTCCTGTTATTTCAGCAAGCCCTCAGATGCTTAGACGACGATCTTCGCGGGGTGATTTACCAACTTTTTCAACGTTTTCGTCCGTTTTTGACGTTGAAGGCCGTCCGGGGCGCGGATCGCCTTCGGTCGTTTCACTTCCCTCTTTAAACCGTTTAAACCATTCAAAAACTTATGTGCGGGATAAACATTCATTCCCGTACACTTCTCTTAACATTGCATAAGCTTCTGTAAAAGTTTTCCCCAATTTAACAAGAAACTTGAGATTAAACCATTGCTCCATCTGAACACTTAACATTTTTTCGACGCGTCACTGGTGCGTAGACTAATTCAAACGACTGCTACAGTCAAACTGAGCGACCCACTGGCTTGTCCAGCGAGCTCAGGGTGGAGAAAGTATCACCGGACACAGTTCTGTTCAAACTCGTCGCGACACGCGCAGCATTAGTTCGGTTATTTAATAGCCACCCTCGTATACAATTTCTGGCATTACACAGTATATCATTCGCTGTGTCATGCAAGTGGTTCGAATTCCTTGTAAATGGAAATACTCCTACAATTATTTTCTGGCCCTGCGAGCACATAATATACGTAGATTAAATAGATCTTTTAATTGGTAAACATGGTAAAATGGTTCGAATGCCTCCTCCCATGATGCATTCATTTCATTTCTTGGCTTCGACGAAATTTGTAAATAGATTGAATTACTTTTATTTAATTACTTACTTTTGCATAGTAAGGTTGCCTGCTTTAAAGAAAAAACGTACACATGGAAAAATATTTTGAAAATTCATTAATGGATTCCAAATTCACTCTTATATTTTGGACTGCTGAAAAATGAAAGCACTGTATACAACTTATTTTTTATAGCGCCACCTGTAAATTTCCAAATAGACGGAATTTGATTTATGAATGATAGAATAAACTAACAATATTTGCATCGTAAGGTTGTTTATTTTGAGGAAAAAAATGTGCGGACAAAATATATGTTTTGAAAACTTAATGGACTCCAAAATTTGAGTCAAAATGCTCAAATTGAGTTGCTCGAGAATGCCAAAAATTGAACGTGCTGTATAACTCGTTTTTATAGCTTTACCTATAAAAGACATAAAGTACATTCACGAATTACTTTACATAAGTTATAATAAAAGATACTTAAAACCTTGTGTTAATACTTGTCCTAATATTATCGAGATTTTATTTGGACTTTTAACGCAAAATACCTTTCAAAGGCCCCAAAGCATTAAAAGCCTTTTCCCAGACAAAAAAAATCTTCGACGAAAGGATCTTTGCTAATGCATCTGAACGTAAGCTGTAATATTCCTTAAACATCCCTAAGTGCCGCCTCTCTACTTCGTTGGGACCCCGCATATTTTATCTGTTCCATTAGAACTGCCATTCCGTGTCATCGGAGCAAATCCGGAGCGTAGCGCCGTAGTGCAAAAAGATATCTTAAAACTCAACTAGGCTAGCAATGAAGACGTCGCATGTCTCTCTATCAACGTTTTTCACTCTCACATACCTTTGAGACCCAAGAACTTTGAAACAGATTTCATATTTTCGGAATTATTCACGATTTTTTGAAAACATTGCAATTTAATTTTTTTGGCGGTGTCTTTTTGGCGGTGTCGATTCTTCGATATCACCTTCAAATTAGACACAATTTCACAAGCTTTAATCCTGTCAGAAGCAAAAAAATCAATATTGTGGTACAAAAATTATCAGAATTTAAGAAACCTTCAAAAAAGTGAGTGTATGATGACTAGGGTTCGGAATGTTTGCCTTCTCGCGTGTTAAACTTTGTTGTAAACAAAGTTGCTAAAGTCGCAAAAATAAGAACCTCTTCCTGAGTAACTTGTACAAGCTTCATGAGCCCACTCCTCACAGTCTCCACTTTTAATCCAATTTTCCTCAGGTGGGTCTACATATTATATAAGGCGCACTACAAATAAGACAAAAATACTATTTGCAGATATTTTCTTCGATGCTTTTTGCTTTCTAGTTTTGCCTGTTTTACTTGTAGACGGAAGATCTTTCAAATTTTGCTTAACGGCAACGTTTACACTGAGACGCTTCTTTTTTTCTTCTTTTTCTTTTTGAAAATTTTTAATCGGTGAACTAGTTAATACTTCAGCTCTTTGAATATTTCACCTGCGGTTTGTTTTGTTTGGACTCAATTAGGTCTGATCAGGTAACGGTCTGATATCTATTGGCTTTATATGGGGTGTCAAGGGTTCTCCTACGGATTGGAGTGAATTGTCACTCACTGATGTATAACATGAGGCTTCATCTTCAACAGCTGGATCACATGGAGTTTCCATAGGCATGGCATCAGTTATATTTCTGTTTGTGCGTCGTGTCGCAATTGGGGTTGAGAGGGATTGTGGTTTACGTTTTCAAAAACAGACGGAGAAACATGACCCTCTGGGTTTTTTTGGTATTAAATGGGCTTAGATAGATGGTAAAAAACAAAGGCTGTATTTGGGATATTCAGACTGAATCTTGATGCAGTTGTATGGTTTTTAAATATGCTTTCAACGAGTAGATTATTTTGACTAGTAAAGTTATGCTTTCAGTTTTTTTATAAATTCAAATTTTTTTATATTGCCTTACGCCTAACCAATCCCTCTGGATGCGGCAGTATACGAAAGCCTACCCGCTTTAGGCTACTCTCCCCTACTTCTCACATTTCTCAAGAAATGATTGAATAATAAGCAGTAATTATAACTAGAATATATTGTACATGTGTATAAAGAGTATTCTTCTAAAATGATGATAGAGTTGATTACTATACTTTGTCTAGAAACACTTCTCATGTTGAGGGAAATAATTCGTATCATTTTGTTTGTATATCATTTATATTGTTGCGGAATCCGCCGAGTCGTACCGCCTGAGGCTAGCCGCCGGGCTATGATATCGCCGCCTGAGATTAGCTGCCGGGCTATGATTTCGCCACCAGTAAACAAGGACTCACCGACGGCCGATGCGGGCGGAAGGCGCCTCGTACCTTCGGGAGAGCTTCTATACTGATCTGGGTTCACCCGGCCTTTACTGGAAGCCATCAAGGATGCATATAAAATACCCGCACTCGACGCGGGACAGTAGTCTCTATTTGAATCATCTGAACGCGGCGCGATTTCGTACAACGGTCCAATATAAATTGTATAAAAATAAATTAGTGTGGTTACGTAGTGTTTAGTCCGTAGTTGTATTTGTTAAATAAATAGTGTTAGTTTAATTACGAGTTTAATTTTTCACACCTCACGAACCCGAAATAAATAAAACGTTACAATATTATTTCTTGAGTTAATTCGGCCTAGTCTGGGCGTCACACTCGGTCAACTTTATTTACGACTTCTGTTCGACCGTTTTCTATTTCTTGCTCGTGGCGTAAATCTCCCGGATTGTCATTTTATATAAATGACAAGAAGGGATGCTTCTCAAATATTTTTTTTATTACGGAAAATCGCAGGAAGCGGTTTCTTTATTTCTCCCCAGGGAGCACTGGAGATAAATGGATCAGAAAGGATACTCATCCGGTGTTATCCTTTTAAAACTGGAAGATTTCGTCGCCATATCAACTCGACTTTGTCCAATTAAAAAGAGAATGAAAGTGGTTCTTCCTCGGGTTCTTCTCTCTGATCGTATGGACACCGCCCAGCTTAAGCATAAAAATATGTTCGAAAAACAAGCGTTTACATCGCAAACAATAGGCTCCTTGCATTTTAACCACCTCCAATGACTTCGAATATAGAAAATTCCTTTTACCCACGTATTAAAGAGATGTTATTACAGTGGCAGCTAGAGTTGCAAATTTGCACAACCGCCAAATAAATCGTTGAAAAACGCCATCTTTATTTTTAAATTTCAATCATACGTCACATATTTCAGGCAGTTGTCGTTCCGCCGCGGCATAGAGAGCGCATTGATTTGTGTAACGCCTCTTGTAGCACCACAAAGTGGAAGACCTGTTCCAGATTTAAATATTTTGCGGTAATAAAAAACCCAAAAATGGGGTTGACTGATTCAAATCATAGACGACCGTATTAAAAAGCAAATAGAGTCGGCATAACATGTCAAAAACATTGCGTAATTTCACTTTTTGGAAAAGTAAACAGTGTAGCTCATCTAGACATTGCATATCGAAGAAACATTGAACTTCACAATGAAAAAGTGACGCATAATCGTTACATTTTAAATACTATTATTAATTGTGAGCATTTTTGTGGTGTGTTTGAACCTCCACTGAGAGGACATGACATGGAAAAGTCCACGTGTTCCTCTAATTCTGAAATTTTTCTTGGATTAAATAACTATAGTGCTGAGTTGGACGTTGCTCTAAAAGACCATTTGAAAAAAGCAACTGTTTTCAATGATACTTAAAGAATAATTAAAATTAAGTTTTACAAACAATTACAAACAGTCAGTGTATGCGCAAAAAATAATTCTTGAGAAACAAAAAAAGTCGACTATTTATCTATAACTGCAGATGAAATTATTACACTTTCTACTATAACATTGTTATGAATAAAATAATAACAAGGGAAAGAAATTGTGACACATAACCTCACAAAGTGGAATAAATATGGGTTTATTCATTTTTAAAGAACTTGCCTACGCAGACAGGAATTCACCCCCACCAAGTAATATTACCCCAACATTCAATAATCCATAACTCTATTAATTCATGTATGTACATCTAAAGAGACATCTAAAAAAACGTCATCAAAGTTGGCTATGAACGAGAGAGATGGAAATAGTGGTCCTGTGTAAGCTTTTCGGTTATGTCAAACTTTTGACAAGTGACTGTCACAATTGTAAAATAAATAATGGCTGTCACATAATGCAACAGCTTTGACAATTAAATAAGTTTATAAATTTAAGATGAACCATTAAAAAAAGTCGTCTTTGATTACGTTTTTTTGGATGGCTCGATATATAAAGCAAAATGAGCTCGAAAACGATTTGATTCGTTCCTGCTTTCCGGTATTATTCTTCATTCAAATGACAAAATTTCAGTCATCCTTCGTAGTACAGATGGTTGGGTATTATTGCCAAGGGGGTAATATACCTGATTGAAAATCAATATAAGAGCTTAGAAGATGAATATATCAACATGTCATTTAAATAATCTATTCTTTAATATCTCGTGCATTATATATGTATGTATTTGGAGTATGTGATGTATGGGTATTTAGGGGATACAGTACGCTATGAGTTATGACAATTAAAAAAAAGGAAAAAAAAGAACAGCATATGTTATAAACATTACGCAACATATTGAAAGCATGCATTGAAAATACAATATTTTGTTCATTGCTCTGAAAAAAAAAACCTTTAAACATAGACAAAAAGTATAGAGAACAAAGTACAGAGTATATTGATATTTATGTCAAGACTTTGAAGCTATTTAAAGGTCTCTATTTATTATATATAAAGGTATATATAAAGGTATTTTATTATGTATTATATTTTGTCATCAAATCTAATTAAAACGATTATTTTAAAGAGCAATTTTAAACATGATCTGAATGAATAACAGGGACGTGGAAGTTCAAATCGCTTCCAGTCCAAAAGTGAAGTTCAAAATGCGGAATTTTAATTAATTTCCATATTTACTCCGAGAAATGCGAAAATTAAATTTAATTTTGTTTTCATTTGTTATTCAAGTAGGCTAAAGGGCGGTTTAATCCGCATAAAAGTTTTTCTAGGTTATGTGATGGGGACAACATTTAAATAGTTTTTTCGACCAACGAAGTTTGATAACGAGGTTAAAAAGGGTAATTTTATTTTAGTAATTTATAGAGTATTTAAAGGCTGATAAAAAAAGCAACAATTTCTAAATTGTGATAAAAATCGAAAAAAAAAACTAAAGGTGCGAATATTGAATTGTGAACTCGGGTTATAGGTCTAAAATATTGTTAAGAACAACTTTGTTAATGACTTTTTCTGATATCTCCACAAAAAGTGCAATTTTTCAAGATTCTAACAATTAAATATCTATAGTAATAACATGTACGGAGATCCCCTACACCGACGCCAATGGGTGGGGTGCTATTTTAGTTTCAAAACAAGCAAAACCTAAGTCACTTATAAAGAGACATTAATAACAATTTAACGTTTCCCCATATGATGCGTAATTTTTGGAATTCACTGTATTTGTCTGAAATGTACAATATTTTTTTTACAATATATGAAGTGTGTAAATTAAGTAATGACTCTGGCAATGTATCGCCAGCGACGTTTAGATCGTCGGTTGACGACAAGCATGATCCGGGAAGAGTTCAATTTGAGTCACACCACTGTTTATCAGATTTGACTAACGAATTGAGGATGAAAAAAAGTTGCACAAAAATGGTTCCAGAATACCTTTCCCAGGAACAAAAGGGCATCAGGAGAGAAAGGTATCTTGACTTTTTGGAATCGATTGATCAAGATCGTGTCATTACTGGTGATGAACATGGGTGTTTGAGTACGACCTGAAAACCAAGCACCAAAGCGTGGAATGGCACATTTCAAGCTCCCCAAGACCCAAAAAGTAAGAATGAACAAATCAAAGATCAAATTCATGCTGATTTGCTTTTTTAATACCCAGGTAATTGTCCACAAAGAGTTTGTGCCTCCAGGCCAAACAGTAAATCAACACTTTTACAGAGGAGTTCTTGAACAACTTCGAAAAAGGATTATGCGTGTGAGACCAAACATCAAGAACAACTGGATGTTGCGTCACGACAATGCGCCTTGTCACACAGCCATTTCAGTAAACGAGTTTTTAGCCAGTAAAAACATTCCTGTGGCTCCTCAGCCTCCTTATTTGCCTGACTTGAGTCCTTGTGACTTTTTTCTCTTCCCGAGATTGAAAGATCACCTCAAGGGACGTCATTTTAGGGCCATAGAAAACATTCAAACGGCTGTAAGCGACCAGCTGAAGGCTATTCCAGTATATGAGTCCAGCACTGCTATGAGGAATGGAAGAACCGTCTCCAGCGCTGTGTGGCTTCCCAAGGAAGTTATTTTGAAGCAGGCAATACTAAACAGTAGTTCTCTTCCAATAAAAAAATAAAAAAATCTGTCTCAGTACTTAATTTACACACCTCGTATATATAAGCATATCTGTTTCGTATTCCACATACACATCCATTAGTCGATGAGCATTTTTAACCGAGATTGAACCCACTCTATTGAGCAGACCTTACATCTGTCAGGGATTATTATTCAGGTGAATGAATAATATATTACAGCGTGTTTTTTATCCCGATTACTATGTGCATTCCGTTATTAACGTCTGTATTTCGGCATCCGTTTTATATGGAAATATAATGTGCATTGAGTCGTAAAAAAGAGCTTTCAATTGTGTCGAATTTCTGCAATACGCGAATGGTTTCGACGGTGATTCAAGTTGATATTACAATGCGATAAGAAAATGATAACCAACATGTTTGTTTCAATGTCGCTATTTTTTTTTTTATTATATTTGTATGTGTTATAGATCATATATATTTTTTGTCAATTACTCAAATAATTTGGCGCAGGAAAATTGAATTGTCCTGCCTAGTCGTGTAAATATGGGCTACCATGATTTCGTCGTGACAAAAAAAATCATACGCATGAAAGTAATAACTATCAAATGCTTCTGCGAACAAAGTTAACATTAACGTAATTTAACTGAGTGATTTTGAGTTATAATATTATATATTTTTACGGATGCAAACGAAGCACTCCGGTGTAAAACTCTTTTTTAGTAGATTTTTTAGTAGAAATTACAAACCGCCAAAAGGAATTTAAAAAGAAAATTGCACCGGAAATGTCGGCACGATAGCTTGTAAGATAATTACTGCCATGTACAGATAAAACCCATTTCTTTTCAAGACCGCTTTGATCTTTGAATATTTTATTTTTAAGCCTGTTGAAAGTCGGAATTAGATTGTGTTATGAGTTGAAGATGATCTTGTGATGTTTATCAAACTACGTGTCAAGCTTATTAGAAGATAAAATTATGTTTGAGTTTTATTTAAAAAAAATATCACAATATTCTCTCCCACCACCATAGGAATCGTAGAAACCGCCCTTTTATTTTGGAGGGGTAGACCGATTTTCAAAAATTCGTGTTTGATAATAGTGTCCTCTAAAAGACCTTTTTTTATGTATAAATAATTTCGAAATTTAATCAGTCTGACGACTTTTGCTAATTGGCTATTGGATGTGGAAAGCTGGGTTTGACTTGTAGGCAAAAAATTTTTTTCAGCGAAACTGAATAGCGATTTTGATTCAGCCATGTATCAAATGCTTCTGTACAAATTTATTTCAATACCAGAATTCAGCGCAAATAAACAAATTTTCAAGAATTGTTTCTTTTGTTTGGCTTTGTATATTTTATATCTAGCTTTATTGACATGATTATATGGTAATGGTATAGTAAAATTACTTAATTGCTTCATTCAGAAATTGACCCCGATGAACCTGGGGACCCGGAACCCTGGTCACCAGGCCCATCTCCGAGGTTTTCCCTCGAATTCGACTTGAATCTAAACGAAAATGGTCACTCGGGGGTTTTTGGAGTCGCTGATCACGAATCTGATGTCAGAAATTGACCCCGATGAATCTTTTCATCAAAGAAAAAACAGGAGAATCGTATAAATATCAACTTTTATAGCATTGAAAATATTTTGACATACTTTTACTTCAAAACTCAAACTACCTAACTTTTACCTGACTTTTTTTACTTACGACAGGTATGTGTCAACATATAATAACCCAGTCCAGTAGGCAGAGAATATCATGTGTTCTTGAAATATATATGTAGGGCTAGTTTTGACTGTTCCCCATGTATTTTTTTGCGTAGAACACAATGCGTGGGGTCCGTAGAGCTGAAACCGTCCGCTAATTTTTTAAATTAACACTGTGAAAAAAAACTTTTTTTTTCACATTTTCGCTTATATCTCCGTTCCTTGGCATGTTTTATATAACATATGCATTTAAGAAGTTGTAGCCTAATGAAATTACAAAATTTTAAGCCCAACCCGAAGTCTTAAAGTGCAATTGTTAACTTGCAAATGATTGCTGAAGTTGAAAAAGCTTTTTTTCACTATTTTTTTACTTAGAAAGTGGGACGACTATGAACATTCAATTTCTTGGAGGGACTGCTATTTGTAGTATGAAGTTATAAAATAAAAATCAGCTCGACCCGTTAATAACTTTCCGAGTAATTAACGATCGAATTTTTTTGCAAGCCTTAATTAATAATGACGCCATTTCTTTGTTTACTGTACGATATCGACCGGGTTGGGCTAGAATAAATCTCTTCAAGTTTGCGAGATTATTTGAGATTTTGAAAAATATTAATTCGGGCTAGTTTTATAATGTTTTCTACGCGACGTCAACTACCTTTTTTGACGCGACGAATATTTTAGCGTTGCCGCTGCGAAATTCTCGGAATTGTGACTATAATATCTTGACGCCCATTTTTTTAATACGCGTCTTGAAGCGTACTTTCAAGACATTATAGTCACAATTCCGAGAATTTTGAAGCGAAGGCCTGGCGACTGGTTCCTGGTCCTCCAGGTGTAACGGACAACAAAACTAACAACGTATTCATGATCAGCGACCCCAAAAACCCCCGAGTAACCATTTTCGTTTAGATTCAGGTCGAATTCGAGGAAAAACCTCGGATATGGGCCTGGTGACCAGGGTTCCTGGTCCCCAGGTTCATCGGGGTCAATTTCTGACATCAGATTCGTGATTAGCGACCCCAAAAACTCCCGTGTAACCAAATTTAGCCCGTTTCGACAATGTATTCTCGAATTATGGTTTTTTCTTTAATTGGCTGGAAAAATTGCACCCCAAAAATGCATTTTTTAGGTGCAGTAATGCAGTTTCTGATTTGTACATAATAAAAATAGGTAACATTTTTTCTAAATTTTACAGGAATCCAAATCAAATCCAATTACGTCAAAATCCATTTTACTGCGGAAATTTTGGAGGTTTGACTCTTTTTTGTGCTAAATTTCCTCATCTAACTCATACGACATCTCACCACAGTTGGGGTGAAAAATGATCCCGATCGCAGGAAGTCTGGAGAGGAGGAAGAAACCCCCTTCACATATTATGCGAACGCCCAACACTGGCAGTTGGTGCACAGAGCTCGCACCTACCCCATACGTAATTGTGATTGTAATTGTAACGGAAAAGTATTTTGTCGAAACTCCTCTACAGCCACAGAAAATCGTTGTTTGGTGTGCTATTAATAGAACAAGATTTTTTTAATGGTACTCTCATTGGATGAAGGTATAGGAGGGAAATTTAACTTAAAATGTTTTCTTAACCCGCTTGTTGATATAGAAATACGAGAAGGATATTTTCAATAAGAACCGTCTTGTTTTAGAGTTCACACTGCAGCGGAAAATGTGACTGTGATTTAGTGCATTTCCAAGCTAGGATTACAGGAAACATTATTGAAATAAATGATCACCCCCAGATCTTACATGTGTTTTCAATTCGATCAGACAGATATCTAGTTTCTGTTAATTGTTTGTCAATTTTTTTGTTCGAGCTACAAATAAAATACTAGAGGTTTATTTTAAGGACTTCTCGACCTTCTCGAGTTCGTACTCTGTACGCGCTTTTAGAACTGTTGCCACGGATTTTAAAAAATAATGTATAAACTCCTTCAAAATTTAGCAAATTTATATAGCGTAGCTTTATCACCGCGAGCTACGCACCAAGCGCAAAATCTCGAGGAGGAATTATTTACATTTTAATTATGTTTTCGCCACTCCGCCTTTAATTACAGTCTAGGAAACGGTTTCCCGGAAAAAATGAGGCCAAACAATTTCTCAAAGTTACGAGGGCATTATTTCGACAGAGAGTCTCTTGAACTTAACTGAGTTATAACTCCGGATTTGTTCCGAAAAACAATTTGTCCGCCACTCGCTGCAATACAAGTGTTTTATTCTCACAGTAATAACGAAGAAATAATATATGAGTGCGCTTCTTTCCTCTGTGTCCAAATAGAATTACACCACCGTGTAATTTTACAGATATAATGCCGTACAGTCATTAACGAAAGTATTCGTACACCCACTTTTTGAGGGTTGCTTTTCTGATAGTTTGTGTTGTTTTTTTATATTCGCACTATTGATTTTCTTGTGTTCTTGGACTCATATTAAAGGGAAATCTTCAATGTATCTAAGGTATATGATTAATTGAATCATTTTGGAAACATTTTTCATTAGTTCTTTTTTTGAACTGATGATATTTTTGGCAAGATTTTCCTTTAAAACGAGTACAAGAACTTTGACAAGGATTTAATATTTTTGGAGTTATTCACGGATTTTTGAACACTTCACTACGAGGTGTGTAAATTAAGAAATGAGACAGATTTTTTTAAATGTTTTTATTCGAATAGAATTAAAATTCAATATTGTCTCCTTCAAAATAACTTCCTTGGGAAGCCACACAGCGCTGCATATGGTTCTTTCGTTTCTCATAGCAGTGCTGGCACTCATATCCTGGAAGAGCCTTTAGCTGGTCGAGTACAGGCATGCGAATGTTTTCTATGGTCCCAAAAATTACGTCCCTTGAGATGATTTTTCAATCTCGAGAAGAGAAAAAAGTCACAAGGACTCAAGTCAGGCGAATATGGAGGCTGAGGAGCCACAGGAATGTTTTTACTGGCTAAAAACTCGTATATTAAAATGGCTGTGTGACGAGACGCATTGTCATGATGCAACATCCAATTGTTTTTTATGTTTAGACTCACACGAATGTCCCCTTTTGGCTATCAAAAAAAACAAATCAGCATGCATTTGATCTTCGACTTGTTCATTCTTGATTTTTTGGGTCTTGGAGAGCTTGAAGTGTGCCATTCCATGCTTTGGCGCTTGGTTGCCGGGTCGTACTCAAATACCCAAGTCCCATCACCAGTTATGAGACGTTCCATAAAATGGGGATAATTTCCAATCGATTCCAAAAAGTTAAGACACCTTTCTCTCCTGATGTCTTTTTGTTCCTGCGAAAGGTTTTTTGGAAGCATTTTTGCGCAGATTCTTTTCATCCCCAATTCGTTAGTCTAAATCTGATGAACAGTGGTGTGATTAAGATTTAACTCTTCCTCAATAATTTTTGTCGTCAACCGACGATCTGAACGCATAAGATCCCATATTTTATCATATGAAGGCCTTCCGCTGCGTGGTTCATCTTCAATCATTCTCAATCAATCTTCATCATTATCTTCCTTCTGGGAATGCCTTAACCACAGAAAAACCTGGGCTCTTGAAAAAAACACTGTTTCCGTAGGCGTGTTGAAGTTTTACAAAAGTATCCGGTGCGCTGTGTCCAAATCTGAAGCAAAACCTGATAGCACACCGTTGTTCAAAATTTATGTCACTCGTTTTTAAAACGTACTAGAAAAAACCGGTCCCGTCTCCGCAGTATTGCTAGATCGGGCGCTACGTTGCTAGTCTCATTACTTAATTTACGCACCTCGTATACATATCATATACAAACATTATTGATTCGTTAACAGTTTAAGTCTTATCCTTTGTTCGTAATTATCATTTTAATACATTCTGTAATAAGAATTTCTAATTATACAGAAATCAATTAACATCTTATGTACTTGCATAAGTTTCAGATTTTAGGTGGATGTTTTTTGTAATCATTTTAATCTACTACAGTTTCAATTAACTGCAAAGATTAATTATTACAGAAATCTAATAATCCTTAACAAATTCATGTGTAAAACCTTTACTTTGTAGATACCTACAGAAAATAAAGTTACTACTTTGTTCAACCTTTACTGACACGTGTATGAAATAATTCACTTTTTATTGCTTTCTGTGAGGTGAATGTTTTAGTTCGTTATTATATAAATAACAGTATTTACTGAAAAAAAAACAGACTAAAGAGGTATGATAAGGATATTCGTATATAAATATATCTTTCTCAAAGTTATAGTGGTGTATTGAGTGTATTTGGTAAGTGGTTTTCATTTATTTATTATACAATACGCGTGTATCATTATATTCATTATTGCCCTTATACCTATCATAATACACATATATTCCCACGATTTATTAGGCTATTATTAGACTGTAGAGAGAACAAGACTGTTAGAATTCTGTAAACAGTTAAAAAAAAGAATTATAAGTCTGTAAACCAAGTGTGTAAAATGTTTATAAACTTATAGATGGATGTTGAACAAGAGTAGCTCAATTTTTAAAAAGGAAATTGCTATTTTCAGTATGGACCATGAAATAATATCCATTGATCATATTGATATTGTTCATTATAGATATTGATCATTGTTTAGATATCCATTTGTGGAACAGTTTTGACATTATTAGTGGCGGGTTGTATTTTTAGACTTTACAATTTATAATTTTGACTTTCACCAAACAGCAGTTAAATATTTCATCAAAAATTCTTAAACCAAAAATAGTCCGAGGCAGTTCTTAAACCAAAGTCCGAGGCAGTCCTACAGATTCCGGCAAATAACTATTTTATTAAAATATATTATATGCTACTATACTAAAATAGTATACTTCATAAACTCAACTGAAATGCGAAAACTCGCAAAAAAATTACCACGTGATTTTTGCAAAAAAAAAAGAACGAAATTCGAAGGTCCTAATATTTACTTGAAACTTTTTTTGAAACCTTTAATAATGCACATGGATTAATTGAGAAATTAATCTAATTAAAAAATTTATAAGTCCTATTAAAATTTATATGACGCTTATAAACCTTTTATCGCCATTTTTGCTAGTATTGGATGGAAGATATATTAAGTAATAAAAAGTATCCTTATTCTGCTGTGGATCTGATATAATGTCAATTTTCTGTGAAGGAAAACGCCAATCAACCTCCGTTTGTTTGTCAACGAAAAATCCCGACTGTCAGCGAACGGAAATTTGAAACCGTCGTCATTATTTCAATATAAAGAAACCTGTCGATATTTACATCCACCCCTAGTCACCCCTCCTGAACTTGTTTTTGCAATAGGAACGGATATAACTTCCGACAGCTCTATGTCTCCAGAAACAATTTAAAAATATGACCAATAGTGTTCCTGAATTACAAATGACCGACCCCAAGGCAAAAAAATATATAAAAAAAAATGGATGAAGGTGCATAACACAGATTTTATTTTCAATGCGGAGGAAACGATGGAAATCAGCGATTGAAAGAAATGGCGAAGGCGCCAATGTTACTGACGCGTAGATTGTATAATGTTAATAATTAATGTAAAACAATTAATAATGCCTTACTTAGTATTACTTTGCATTTGAGACCAGTCGTTAGTTTTTTATCGTTGTCTTTATATTATATTTGATACTATTCTATTCTAACTTCAGACAGTTCAGCTTCCTTCCAAGGATTTGAAACAACGTTTTAACGCCACGTCCTTCTTTTCTCCCAACACTTCTTGGTTCTCGAAAAACACACACAACGTTGCACTGAAAACTGAAACGTATACCATGGAAGTCATTGCGAAACTCTTCTAAACAATATTCCATTGAATATTTACATTTGCCTTCTACTTTTCGCCCATTTCTCATATTTTTTAAATAAACCACTTGACTTCAGAATGTTCAGAGCGTTGTAAAGTTCAAAATATTTCAAAACAACGCACAGTGGATCGACGCATAGGGATTTGTGGACAAAGGACCAAAATGAGCAAAAAAAAAACAACTTTATGGAATTGAAATAAAAACTCATTTGTAAATATAACCTCGATGGTCACGAAAATAATTGTTATGCACAGTTACTTGACATACAGGGTGTTTTAATTTTTTTTTTTTGTTATTCTATTACTACATTAACAACGTTACTAACATGATATAAAAGAGTTTTTGGTAAAAAAACGTACATTAAACAATGTTGGGGATTTTGTTTTAAAAATTTAAATACCACATTAAGATCTTGATTTTCATAAATACCCGTTATTGACATTATAGCAAACGAAAGTTCTTTGACATTTTCCCTTTCTTAGATCTTCTGTTCTTCTTTTCTTTTGTCTTTTGAAGAGAGATTTTCAAATTTCTTACGTTTTTTTACAATGTTGGATACCGGCTTTACACGTACTAAAACAAAGCGCGGCCAAGTAATATCTCGTTTAAGCCATAATTCGTGTTTCTTTAAAAACTTTTCTTTTGTACGACTGCAGTCTCTCCATTTTTTTGATATATTTAAACAAAATTTTCATTAAGCATTCACTTAAAATACTTGTTTCCATTTCATTCAAATTACCCGGATGAAGTTTAATTCACTATAATACTTACTAATTATTTAAAATCACTGAAATTAACACCCAACGATGATAATTGCGTAAATAAATCATAATTGGTTTTTAGGTTTTCCATGTTCAATTTGGAAATAAATAAATTTAACGTAATTGTAATTAAAAATCGCACACTAAAAAATATTAACCAAAATGATGACATATACGGTGACAACATAAACAATTCACTTATATTTCCGAAGCTCACTTTTAGTTTATTGGGTTTCAAATAGAAGATGAATTATGATTATTATATACACATTAAATGTGTAAACGATCTTAAATTTTAAGATTCTCCACAAAATTCTATAGTCGTAACTGTTCAAGAATTATGTTGCAGTCCCTTTTGCATCACATAGGAAGAGAAGAATTCTAGAATCACTGGTTATGTATATATGTCACCGGTAAATTTGCTCTCATAGGTAAATATGGGTTCGATGGTACTTCTGGTCAGTCCAATTACAAGTAAAAATTTGAAAACAGTGAATGACATCACTTTGACTGGACGAATTTGTTGTTGCACTATGCACCATTACCTATGACCACCCTGTATTTTCCAAAGTTGCGCCTAGTTGCAGCAAATCTCTTTATATTTGTTTTAAGGAACCTTTGACCTTAATAACGGATATAAAGAAATGTTGTGCAAATTTTAGCATTTTTTTAAAACTCAACACAAAACTTTTATTTCGTAATTCACTGTAGAATAAAAATAATGTTTATTATTATTATTACTAAATAAGTGACGATATGACAGTAACTTGATCATTTGCAAGCTAATGCATCATATTGAGTAAGAATATAATAAAAACTTTAAGTTTGTGGTCAAGTATGGAGATATGCTCTTTACTATTTAATACTCAGGTTTGTAGAGACAATAAAAATCAGATTTTCTTCGCCAAAAATGCCCCCTGTATTGCTACGTGAATTAACAACAAAATATTTTATGTTTATTTTTATATAATTTGGAGTTTTTTAGAAAACAATAATTCAAAAAAATATATCAAATAACGATTTTCGCATAATTGGGTTATGTCCACTAAAATGCATTGGCTCGATCCACTGTGCAACGGGGCAATTTTTTGACCATTTGTGTATTATGGTATGTCTTAATTTATCAGGTTAGGACCACAATGCTTTTTCCGCTTCAACTTTCGTAAGCAATTTAGAGGTATTTTGTTTTTCGTCTCCTCTCTTTTTTTTACGCGATTCTATAACTTTCTAAATTACCCGTTCGGAATTTGTAGCACGTAACATACAACATACGTAATTGTAAATTTATTTTAAACTTAACCGAGTAGAACGTGGGGGGTAGGAGGGAGATAAAGTTTTAGACGCATAGTAAAAAATGGCATATACTCCAGACAAACTTTTAAACAGTTCTTGACTGACACATTTATCGATAGGAAAGGGATTCGACATGCCCCGCCGTCCGAGCAGCTTTGTTCTTAAGGTAACCAGGTCACGAATGGGGTCAAAAAAATCGATTTTTTAAAAACAGTCCTATTTGAAAGCCCGCGCTTTCCCCTTTCAGAAAATGTATGACATGTTATACCAACGCGACTATTTAACCCCAAAAATTGATATTTTAAAAGATGGGGACGCGTCGGCTGCACAGTTGTCACGAGGGATTTTCGTCTCAACCTTCTCTTAACGCTGGCGCTCATATTTTCTCGAGTTTTTAATCGTTCTGTGCGAAGTTTTAATTAATCATTTTTTTTCTAGGTTTGCATCACTGGTGTTATCTGCTCACTTTGACAGTGTTGTCACTTGCGACAAGGCGCTGGTTCCCATGACAACGGCTTCTTGTTTATGTTTACAGTTGTGAGTTGTTTGGAGTGAACAACGGTTGTTAGTCTAACTTTTTTCAACCTTTTATCATATTTGTGTTAAAATGGCTCGTCTAAAGACTTTTAATAAGAAAAAATACCAAGGTAATCAACATTCGGTGAAGAAAAATGCTCCTGCGGTTCCTACAAGTCCTGGTGGTGCTACCCCGATAACCTCACGTCCTACTTCAACTTCAACCCCAAACGTTATATCTCCCCCAAGTGCATCAAAACGAAAATTAACCCTTGTAAATGAGAATCCTGAACCTCAAAGTGACCTACCCAGTGGAAATATTATAGTGCAAGTGGATATCCTCTCCTCGTTAGTGCAAAAGTCCTCCAAATGCGTCGACTGTGGAAGTTCTAATTCATTGAAAGTTTTTGAAGATTGTGCGTCCAGAGTTGGATTAGCTTCAAAATTAGTGATACAGTGTACAAAGTGCGAGATGAGCAAGAGTGCTATGACTTCTGGCGTAAACCCAAACAGGTGTCACAATGCAACAGGATGTAACCTGGAAACAGGATTGCGCTTGTTGGATGAGCAACGGGTGAAAGAAGCTGAAAAGGTGGCCCAAGCATCTACTAAAGAAGGCAGGATAGCAGCTAGAAATAGGAAAATACAGAGAGATGAGGAGGAAGCTTTAGCAGAAGATATGTATGGCCCAGGACAGTTCTAGAGTCCCTCCACCCCATGCCTTACTTCTTTAGCCTTTCCCCGTAAGTTCCTTTTTTTGACCTTGAGGTACCATTTGCAAAAAAACTATTCAACCTATTTTGATGAAATTTTGCACAGTGCTTATCCTTTATGTCCTTCATCTTTTATACCTAAATTCATCTTTGTATTCCATTTTTAACTTTATTTTAAATCCCAATGCATTTTTTTTAAAGAGTGATTTTTGACTTTTTTCAAGGAAAAAAGGTACGAAAATTGCAATTTAGGCAAAAGGTTGAAAATTTTAGGTATACAATGTTGCCTTACTCTTGTTTCAGGTTCACCATCAATTTGGAGCAGATAGCACCAGTGGTTAAGGAGAAAAGTGTACCTAAATAAGTTAATTTTATCTTTTTTTATTTTTTTCTTGACATTTTGTAATTTTAATAACTTCCACACTAATAAGGTCACAGGGTTTGTTTAGTACTCATTTTAATCCGTAATTCGCCCTCTAAAGCATGGTTAAAACCGCGAGTTTATATCTTAAATACCAACTGAACAGGAGCAAAATATCTAAACGCGTGAAAAAGCCCATTTTAACCATCATTCGTGACCTGGTTACCTTAAAAGGCCATCATAGGCCCTTTTTTGCATCTAAATCTATTATTTTAGTGACGGGTCCCATAAAGTTATTGAAAAATAAGGTCGTTTATTAAAACATTTGAACTCAAAAGCCGCGCAGCACGTCAAAGTAACAGATGTTTGTGCCTATTTACTCGTATGTTTTGTCTACAAAAAAACAGTGGCGGCATCATAAAATCTTGGTAACAACTTGTAAAATATTTGTGAATTTTTGTTTCCATGATTATCAAGTTAAGTATGAAGACTTATTATAACTTAAAGCTGTTATAAAATATTAGAAATGAAATGCTAGTATGAAATACAAATTAGAATCCAATCCATTATTTACCTTTAACAGATCTCGAGATATCGAAAAAGTAAGAAGAATAAAAATTTGTATTTACTTGGTGATTTAAAAAATGTTTCATAAATATTTTACAAGCCGTTGCCAAGATTTTCTGAAGTGGCACACGTTTTTTAAAAGTTTCATTCGAAGTTTCTTTTTGCTGTTATAATATACTATTTAGGTCTAATAATCACTCCCTAAAATACGCTGGGGTCCCCATGTTTCCTTAGGAAAATACGAGAATTTTTAATTACATGTCACTGCTACCTACTTCCGCTTAATTCTGTTTGGATCCGAGAATTTCTCCACTCTAATGATTATGCCTCTATTACTTACCAACGAATGGAAGGGAACCAACGATTTACATATACAGGGTGAGTCAGAAATAATGGGACAAAACTAAACTGGAGATACCAGACACCAAAATATTATGATTGAGCTCAACATGCCTTATACCAATGTCGCTAGTTTAAGAGATACAGCGTGTTCAAAGTTTAAATTTTATTCTAAAATTTCTCAATAATTAAGAAAGTTTTGATAGTATAAGTCTGAAAATTGGTAGTTTTATGTTTTTTGGTTTGATAATTTTAAGCTTATTTTGACGTTATTCCTAGAGGGCGCTAGTTTCACCGTATTATTTTGGTAAATTAAAATATATTTTTTTTATCTGCTGAGTCATGCATAAAACAAGTCGATAATCAAAAAGAACGCTCAATTCTACAGAGAAAAGGTACTCTTGTTTAGGTCGTCTAAATCTATAGGTTTTTAAGTTATTTGCATTTAAAAGGTTCAATGTATGTTGTTGATTTTTTTCTTTCAAGCGCTGATTTTGCTATTTTTTAGTAGGCTTGTATCAACATTTGTCAAATTTATATATCATTAAATTATTTTGATTGAGCTCAACATGCCTTATACCAATATCACTGGTTTAAGAGATACAGCGTGTTCAAAGTTTAAATCAACAAAAATACATTGAACCTTTTAAATGCAAATAACTTAAAAACCGATAGATTTAGACGACCTAAACAAGAGTAGCTTTTCTCTGTAGAATTGAGCGTTCTTTAGATTCTCAATTATGTAGAAATTTCAGAATAAAATTTAAACTTTGAACACGCTGTATCTCTTAAACCAGCGACATTGGTATAAGACTTGTTGTGCTCAATCATAATATTTTGGTGTCTAGTATCTCCAGTTTAGTCTTGTCTCATTCTTTCTGACTCACCCTGTATATATTTTAATTAAACATGTGAAGCAAATTCATTACATTGAATTTTCATTAAAATCCATATAATCGTTTAACAGGTTATCACGCTGAAATGCCATTATTTCCTTCGTAACTATTCCGATCGTCTGATTAAGCTATTAAATTTAATGGCTACATCATCAGAGGTTACAGTATTTCTCTGATCTCTCGCATTTATTTCCAACATAACGAACGGAAATAAAATGTTAGATATATTATTGGACGATAAAATGTTATAACCAACTTAAAAGTATATCTTTGAAAAAAAATGTAATCGCTGTAAAAACTGCGATTAAAACTATCTGTGATGTAACAAAATACCACTAGCTGTGAATACAATAAGTGGCCCGTGAACTTAAAAGGTAAGTTCCACATTAAAAAAGTTCATCAAAAAAGGATTAGTAAATATGCGAACTATAATCCACAATGTTTCCCAGACTGCGCACCATGACAAACATTGTTTTATCTTTAAATTTAGGTGGAAATTGATTTCAGAAAAACGTCGAAAAAGAAAATCATTCAGAAAGCTCTTCATGACAAGAAAGTCACTGTTTGGTATGGCTTCACTGGTAATTTCGTCATTGGTCTATATTTTATCTAGACCAACAATATGGCCAATAAGATTACCTGATCTGCACCCGACAGAGTTGCTGAGCAGTTGAACTATTCATATTGAACAGTTACGGAAGTAGTGTTGGTTATAAGAAATCCTATTTTCAAGGAATTCAGTTTCTATTGATTTTTGATCTACTAATCTGATTGAAACTTTATGAAAACCTTTTATTTACAAGTCATATGTGGATCTGTCATTAAGAGATTAAAAATCAGAAAAATGTCTTTATACGTGAAAATTTTCAAAAATTTTATTGAGGAAAATTGTTCAGAATTTCATTTTACACCATTTCAATTTATATCTAAGGAAAAACTTTTTTTGTTGCAATTAAAATTATGCCCCACTCTCTCCTGCCTGTAGAAATAATTTAAATGATTCACCATCAGTCGAAAGGGATCTGACGAACCAACTTAGTTCCATCGTCAATTTTCGTACATCTTTTAAGCCCACTGAATATTCAAATTTGTTTAACAATGTTCGAATCAATGTACTCTGACTCCTACGAGATTTAGCAATTACCCTTTATAATGACATTCGTGTCCTTTGAATTGTCGATATTTAGCAAATTGTGCGTAAAACGAGAATAAAAAAAGTCAAATACATATGAGCGCGGAACGGGTTTTTTTTTGATTGTGTGATTGAGATAATATTCATATTAAATCTGACAACTCTGATAAAATAAAAAACTCAAAGACAAATAAAATGAACTGCAAGTGATTTATTAAGATCATCATCTCACAGGCATTCTGCAACGCGTCTTCTGGTAAGGCAAACTTCTGAACTTAAACTGTAGCATCAAAAATCAAATTCACAATGGAGATAGAAGATGGAAAACTACCTTTCCTAAATGTACTAGTGGGTCGCGAAGCAAACAATAGGCTAGCTCACACTGTGTACAGATAGAAGACACACACAGATTGATACCCGCATGCGACATCAACAAAACAGATCACTAAAAAACACATTGCTTCATAGACAGGAAGAAATTAATCACATAAAAGGAGCCTTACAATAGAATGGCTACAACCAACGGATAATGGAAAGATCCACTCTATTCGACATGGAGAAAACAAGAAACCAGCTACAATCTAGGTATGGCTACCATATATCGCTGAAGTGACAGCTCGACTTTTGAAGATAAATATCGGTGTTCGTTTTTTGCAACCGTGCAGAAGAAACAACAAGTACTTTCTCCAAATTGGAAAATTACTAAGGACATCAGTGAAAGGGAAACATTGTAATTTGTAATTTACAAATTACAATGTAAATTTGGAAAGAGTAATTGGTTTGAAGATTGATTTGAAAGTAAATATGTTGGTCAAACAGGACGCAGCATGAGCAATGCAATGAGATAAAAGCAGCAACTCAATGAGATAAAAACATAATTTCTGATGAGTCATTGATATCAATTATTGATGTTGACATGAATTTATTGATATAATGAAAACATTAATAGTAAGGATGGTTACCCGATCAGCAAAACTGCGAAACTGAATTCACTGTAAGATAAAGCAAGCTATTTAACTTTTTTTATAAATTGTCGCTCATAGCATCTAAACCAAGTCTAACATTTAAAAAGGCGCTACAATTCTAGAAACTCCCTTCTGCTCCTACTTTTTACATTTTTCCTTAATCTCAAATCTTAATCATTATTTTTCTATTGATCTATTGCGATCAAAGTGTTATTTACTGAAAAGGTGATTTTATCTTACATCCATTAGTGAAACAAAAGCCTTATCTTGTGTCTTATAACAATATTGGCAATTTTTTATTTCCCGAACGATTTCACGGTCGATCAGAGCCTTTTATGGTTATGGAGTATTCTATCTACAATTTATTGGATGTAGGAAAGGACAATGTAATTTCGTTGGTTGATTGCTTGGGTACACATTTTGGTCTCGACCGTTAGTTTAAGTTATATGTACGTCGAATTGGCTGGAAAAGGTAGGGCTATTATTCTCCTTAATCATGTTTTTATTACATTCCAGAGGTTTCCGAATGACTTTATCGTGACTTAATGGCTTTTAGAATCGATAGAGTGTACCAGATAGATAAAACAATATTGTTTAGGGTGTTCATATTTAGCATTTTTTTCAGCGCCTGAAACAACGATAGGAAAAAACTTTTAGGTACATACAACTGGCTAACAAACATCCAAACATGTTTTTCACTAATACCAAAACTCTATACTGCAATTAATTCAATGATTCACCAACCACGTTCACATTATCACGACTTTTTTTTAAATACAATTCAGAGGACATAAGCCGACAAATTTGGCCATAACTTTCTTAAAATGAGATATCAGGAAAGTAGAAAAAAAAGTTTTAGGATAGCAATACAATAATAGCTTTAGATGTTCATACGAGTATTATCAAACTAGACCCACAACAAATGTACCACACCTTATACAGCTACGGAACACGTTATCTTTGGGATTAGCAACTGGAATATTTGGTGTGGAAGGGACTGAGCCACGCCTTGAACCATCTGTGACGGGTGCAGTTAATGTTGCACAGTTGATGATGCATGGATCCTAGCAAATAGTAAAAAAAGCAGCAGGTATGTGTGGTTGTGGTCTTATTGGATAATGGCTTTTGTGACGCACATTTTCGAGAAAGTAGGCGTGGGCGATATTACGTCACATAATCAACTCTAAAATAAAAAAAAACAAGTAACATAATAAACTCAACAACGTTTCGTTCTACCCAACCACCTCATTAATTCAAAATCTTCAAATCCTCCAAAAGGGATTATCTACAGCTCCATTAATATACAGCAGTGATCCCGAGGGCAAACCCCAATGCCTCCTTCACACGCTTCTCTGAATACCTTTTTTAGCTAGTAATATTTGCTAACTAAGTCAGCAAGGGAGACCCTTATATCTGTATAATACATTGCTATAACGATACTAGGAAATAATAATAATATAAACTTAAAAAGACAAAAATCTATTAGACAAAAACTGGGGCTACATTCATCTTCCGGAATAACAGAAATAATAGAAATAAAAATCAACCCCGTGGCAACAGATTCCTCGTTAATAATAAACCTGATGCAATTTACTTGAACAAATCCTCTTTTATTGCGGCCTGCGTTAAATTGGAAGAGAAACCAAGCCAAGTGTCCTTATATTTCACGAATTTGTACACAAAATGAAATAAAAAAGCTAGACTAGTATAGACTGCGGTCTTTGCTAGAATGATTAATTTCATTTAATCTCTTTATTTGAGATAATGGTTTTAGTCGCTTTAACCAGGGATTGGGTAAATAAGAGATGTAATAACCGAGAAAGCTGTAGCTATATTTAGCTAGATTATAGATTAACGAGGAAAAGCTATTTGAAATAACAGACTGCGAGGAACAAACGAGAAATGATTTTTAATGAGTTTCAATGTCGGTAGACTTAAAACCATTAAATTTAGAATGTAAATTCTTTTCATGGGTAGGAAAAAAATTATTTAGATTCGATGATAAAATGTAACGAAACTAGTGTCATTTGCTTGTTTTTTATACCATTTAATACAAAATAATGATCGTTTGAAGATTATGATTTGAGGACGATTTTTTTTTTAGTGAACAAGGTCTGTTATTGGTACGAGTATTTTTCTTTTTATTTCTTTTTCTCCGCAGGATCGGATTACATCTGCAGTAAAACTTTAGTGCCCGCAGGACATGCATATTCCATATAACTGTGTTTTACGAGAAGGGCACAAGGGGGCTCTCAAGTACATACTTTGTTAGCGGAGGAAAGTATTGAAAAGTTTTGAAGTTTGATGGTAGGTACTGTATTTCCATTCTAAATTGAAAATAGGTAGAAAAAAAGCAAGGTTGTCAGATATATTTTGTAAAATTGCTAGGCTCACTATACAAGTATACTTCATACTTCAGTAAACTGTTAGTTCGTGGCGTTCCTAGAAAGCTAGTTTGGAAATATTAAAAAAAAATACATAGATATAAATTTATTAGTTAGCATTAAAATAAAGCGTTTAAAATTGCTGGAAAAAAATAATTATAAACTAAAACAACTTTATGTATATTACTATACTTAGGAAAATTTTTGAAGAGCCGGCAACGCCGTGCCGTGCCGGCATCTGGAATGCCGATCCAGTATAATATTGGATTGTTTTGTATCTAATACTCCTTAAATACTTATTCGGTCCACTGTGCCATAAAAATTTTACGACGTCGTTAAAATGATTTACGACTTTGAGAATTCCACTTGCTTAAGCCGCCAGTGTCGTGTATTTCCGCTAGGTTTATTAACACAGACAATTTTTTGAGATTGTCTTGCTAAATGAGCATTATTTACAGCAAATTATATTACAAATTAAGAGTTTTGTATGCAGGCTCATTTTAATCTCCTGTATTGATTTGAATGAAAAAAAATTATTTCACAATTTTCGAATTTATAAAAGATATATGCACGCCCATGGAATCATAAAGTTGCACCGCTTTTTTTGTTCTCCAGGCGTATTTATCATTTTCAATTAAAAATAGAAGGACTACATATAAACATATTTAGTTTCATTCTTTCAAAATATAAAATAAATAAATATCACATAGCAATATATTGTAGATATTATGGACATTATTATTTATGTATTTTTTAAAAAGATACTCGCTAATATTTAAAAAAAACTTTTACACTTTGCTGAAAATAATTAAATAAATCCGCTGATTTTTAAATGCACTGCTGACCCAGGTAAATCAAAATTTATCAATAATATATTTGAGAAATATGTAGTTATTTTCATAGTCAAGAGATAGATTGCCGTCTTTCTAGACGTGGGATTTCAGAAGCTCTGCAAATATTAATTTCTTCAATCTTACTAAATTTCAGTAAGTACAGGTAGGTACTTACCTACCTCTAAGTTTGAGAAAAAATGTTGTTATATTTTCCCGTTTACATTGATGTTGATTATAAAAAAAAATTAATTATACATTTTGCCAATTCAAATAATAATACTGATCTCTGTCGAGGTTTCCGGAAGGGCAATGCGTTTCTCAAATTTTAATTAGTTTGCCAAAATAGAGCTCTCTATCTGGGATTAGCAATTATTAATATTGTTTGGATCTTATACTCCTTTATTAAGATTATTATCATATGCCAACAACTTCTACTAATAATGATACCTTGTATATATGTAGTATGAGAATGCAGTTGTTTTGGGTAGATGTCCATACCAAATGCTGTGGGAATCAGCATTCTATTAAGCGATTATTTTATAAACACTTTTTTAACTAATAGAAGCATTCTAATTACTACCTAGACACAACTGGAGATACCAGCCAGTTTAATACAAATTATGCACATTTGGTTAATACACAAATAGTCGGGGGACAGATAGTATAAGGTTTTTCTTATTAAAATGTCTGGCATTACGTCAACTAAATAACAACTTTTTAGACAAAAAAATCTTCAAAGTTGTAACCATTGTTGCTAAAGAAACTAAAACACTGCAACTACTGCAACGCCTCCTTTGACTAAAACAAAATTACTGACTGACCAGTCTAAAGGCATAGTTTCCTACGTCGTCGGTGTTTTAATTGAAATATGATGTTTTGACGGATTAAAATTGCGATTGATTATATCGATGACAGGAAATTTGGTTATCAATAATTAATGTATTAATAACGTTGGTGTATAACCATTTAGGTATTAAGCTGTCATGCCATTTTGATATACATTACGTGCTTGAATGTAATATGTCGATCATCGCAGTAGAAAACAACACATTTGTGGTGCTGTGGTACCTATTTGGGGTACGGAATTATTCTGATTGCAAAAATTTAATTCAAATATCGTAGATAAATTTGTTTTATTTTTGTTAAAAAACAATAAACATTTGTTATTTTAAATATAGCACCATCCAATTTTTTACAAAAAAAAAGTTGTGATGGGTTTGAAAATACAAACATGCAACTAGCACAAAGTTAACTACAATATTGGCAATATTTTGCTATGTTTTTCTATAGTTAAACTGTTAATAACTCTGTAACATTGAGGAAAGGACGAACCGCCCCTGATACTGGAAAATTTAATATTGCATTGTACCAAATGCACAAAATAAAAGATACCAAAATCCGATATCGCCAATATTAAAGTGAGATAACTGTTGCTATTAAGCTAGATTGCATTTCTGTAAAAATGAAAAACTGCATTGCACTGATTAACGCATTTATCAGCATTATTTGTTAAACGATCATTTCCACGTATCCATTTGCACGGTATCTACCATGTTTGTGTCATATAGATTATAAAGGTAATATCACGTGGAACTGGACAAAAAAACCGTAAAGCACTCACGGCTTTAATCTTGCAACTCAATTTTTACCCACTTCTGATTATCCTACCGATTTCAAATTTCGCACACTTACTAATCTTCCATGACGATGCAAAATTATTCTAATTTATTGAATTGTTAATCGCTTGTTACGGTGAATTTTGTTACGGTGAAAAAAAATCACAGCGCTTTGCAACTTTGAGAGTTTTTTGGGGACACTTTGAGGTTAAAAAATTACCGACGATATCCTTCGTTCATCCACGATATCCAAAGTTATACCAAATTTTCCAAATATCCTTAAATTCGCAAATTTTTAACTTTTTTTCAGCCAATATTATCGCTTCAAAACATTTTTTATCAATCGCCCCCGATTGTGTCTTATAGAGAATGTTTTGCAGTTTCCAAAACCCTAACTCCATTATCTGTACGATCATTAGTTCCCGAGTAATTGATTGTCAAAGTTGAAAAGGACTTTTTGGTTTGATCGACGATAAGCCCGCGGCAAATCATCGTACGGAGCTCATTAAGAGGTCAAATTAAAGCTGATTAAATTGTTTAAAAGAGCTTTATGGTCGCATGATGAAAAAAAATGTTGAAGTCCACAGACCATTTTAAAGACGAGCAAAGATTGGAAAATTTTTTTGTTGGTTTTCGGATGATTACTTGAGAACCGTTCCCGCTAAAAAAAATTTCTGATCTGTCCAGATCTGAAAACTAGACACTTGAGGCTACAATTTCCTTTTTTTTTAATTTCCTGTACAACCATTTTTCTCCGAGTTATACCTTGTTGAAAATCACCCAAAATTTTGGAATTTTTTTAATATCCTTTAATTTTTGTTACTATTTATTTCTATTTTTAATTAAATTTAAAAAAGTTTATTTTTATAAATACTTCATAAATTAACAATTCAATAAATTATAATAATTTTGCAGCGTCATGGAATTTTATTACTTATATTTTATTATTTATACAGTGAAAAGAGCTTATTGCCCCTCCCCCTTGGAATAGGGCAGAAGGAACTAAATCAAACCAAATATTACGTTTATGTTAATTTTGCTGAGGGCGTTTGTTGTATACAGAACAAGGGCGGTTGTTTTGTTGCATTTTATAGATTTTTGAGGTCGGAGGATTCAAATATGACATTAGTAAACTCTCCTTTCATCTTTACTTCCATATCCTTATCCAAAATAGATCGTACGGGTCATTCGGGTCAAGGCCATAAAAGCCTTTCAGGTTTTCAAGGCCATCAATGTCATAGGGGTCATTGAGTTCGTGCAGGTCATTGATGGCATATATCGTAGGTTATAAAGATCGTATGGATCATAATGGTTATACAGGCCACATTAAAGTCATAAGGGTCATACAGGTCATAAACGCCATAAACATTATATCCAAATACATAATAATATGGAGACATCCAAAAAAAAACATCATCAAAGTTGGCCAAGAAAAAAAAGACGTATTTCTATTCTTGATCGAATTTATAACCTTATTAACTTATCAAGACTGTCACATCATATGACAGCAATTGTTTATTTTACAAATTCTGACGGTCACCTGTCAAAAGTTTGACATAACCGAAAAGCTTAGACATGACCGCTATTTCCATCTCTCTCGTTCATAGCCAGAGTGGATGACGTTTTTTTTTGGATGTGTCTATATCACACTTAAGAATATAACCTGAAGTTCTTAGACGTTTAGTAAATATGGAACATTTGACATGGAAATAGTGATTCCATTGGCAGCGATTTTTCACCATATTTTTCTTCCATCACCTCGTTTTTTCCATATTTTAATCTCAAATATGAATATGAATGAACGAAATGAAGAAGGGGAAGGGTTTTTTCGAGGAATGGCTTTGTACTTATAGAAAATATTAATTTAGGGTTTTTAAAATTTTAAAGAAAAATCTTTTTTTTATTTTTTCTTTTTTTTAATTTATTTGCATTCTAAACCTTAATTTATTATATTAATTATTAAGGAAACAATGGATATTTATTTGAAATAAGTGGAAGATATGGATGAGTAAATTTTAATTTTATTTTTTTACAAAAATAAAAAAGTATTTTTAAATTAAAGAAAAAATGTATTTTTTATGAATGTCCTGGATATTTATAAACTATTTGCAAAAAAAAGAGAAGTTTTGTTTTTTTAGTCAATTTACTTTACCTCCTAAGAATAATTATTTATAATTAAGTTATATTTTTCCTTTTTTGATTTTAATTTTTTACAAAAAGAGTATCCCCCTTTAAGTTAATAATTTGTTCTTTTTTTTTCCCCTTTTTTTCTTACTTTGTTTTTGTTGTGTGTTGTATCACTGTAAAGGGGTTTTGGAGCAAAACTAAGTAATATAATATAAATAATAATAAATTTTTTTATTTATAAATGTTTTAGAGTATTTTTTTTTTTAATTTTGAATAAATGTGGATATTAGTTCTTTTTTATTTGTTATTTTTTTTTTTTTGATATTTTTGTTTTTATTATTCTCAGGACCCTGTATATGCTAATATAAGCATTTTAAAAATGAAGGAATGTCTCGTTTCAGTTTCGCAAAATTCTTCTTTAAGGCCTTCCGTCTTTCTTTATATTCCTCTGTCCCTTTTTCACTATTCCGGTTTTATTTTACTAATCAGGTTAAGACTTTGGCGGTCCCTAGGGACTACCCCTAAACCTTCTTAAATGTGGCATGCAGGCGACGGCCCGATGCAAAACTCCGGAAAGGCCTTCTAGCAATCGCATTTATTAGGGCCATTATCCCGATTTGATGTGGGAAGAAATGCGGGAGTATAATGAAAAGTGAATTAAAACTAATTTGACGTTAAGATTGGATTCGCAGATTTTGAAATTTAATTACTGAGCATCAGTGTCAACCAAGTTTAAATTGGCAGAATGATTGGAACCGTTATTAATTTGGAATATTGCAACGAGATTCTAAAACGTAATAACAAAACATTTTAAAATACAATAGTAAAGTCGATTTAAATATTTGGTATTATGTCAAAAGGTTTCTCTACACATATATTCTTGTTATACCCAGATATAATCCGGTCAAATTAGACCAAAAAAAGAAGAGTAAAGGTACATAAATTTACAGCAAGCTGAAAGTGCGTGTAATTGTTTAAAACATACTTAAAAATAACATCTGAAAGTTCCTCATCATTCCGGTGC
Organism: Aromia moschata; assembly: GCA_029963805.1. Classification (NCBI taxonomy): domain Eukaryota; kingdom Metazoa; phylum Arthropoda; class Insecta; order Coleoptera; family Cerambycidae; genus Aromia; species Aromia moschata. Next base: position 135,692 of record JAPWTK010000467.1, read on the forward strand.
CTGGAAAAAAAATTTATTCGAGGTCAAAGTCGAAAATCTTGAAAAAAATTGTTTTTTTCGCGATTTTCAGCAAAACGGTAAGTTTTATCATAAAATTATCTCAGACACAAATTGTAGATCATAAAATTCTCTATAAAAAATGTACCAATACTTTTTTTCTTAGAACCACCGTTTCTGAGATATAACGAGTCAATTAATTGTAAAATTTGTAAACGACATAATATGCATAAGTACGCCACGTAGATACATCTCTGAAGCTGTAATATAACTAAAAATATTTACGATAAATACGTTCAGTATGTACGTAGACATTTTGGTGCCAGAATTACTGTCGTATTTGATGGCTATGTTGATTGCACGAGAAATATTAAAGCTGCAGAACAACGTCGTCGATCTTTAGCAACATCTTCATCTTCCGATATTCTATTTGATGAACTTATGACAGTTCCTACCAGTCAACAGAAATTTCTTGCAAATACTCAACAAATCTCGGTTCATTTCAATATTGAAATATAAGTTTATTGCCGAAAATATATTGGTTAAACAGGCTAATAACGATGCCGACGTACTGATTATTGAAACAGCTATAGAGCAATTTAATTTGACAAATACAACTATTGTTGTTGGTGAAGATGTAGACTTACTCGTACTACTTACTTCTCGAACTCCAGCTGAAAAAACTATTTTATTTTTAAAGCCAGGAAAAGCTCAAAATCAAACGGAAATATATTCGTCAAAAAGTTTATCTACTTTTGCAAAGAGTCAAAATCATGTACTATTTTTACACGCAATAACTGGCTGTGATACGACGTCTGCATTTTACAGGAGGGGTAAAGCAACAGTCTTTAAAATGTTTGAAAAACAAGATTTAGTTCAATGTGCTGAAGTCTTCAAAAAAAGTAATTCGACTCAACAAGAAATTATTACGAACGGGATTCGGTTTCTTCTTTCTATGTACAAAGCTCCGAAAAAAACCACCTGCTTAGATAAGTATCGATATGCATGTTTCGTTAAAACACTAAAAATAAGAAACAGGTGCAATTAGCTTGTCTTCCTCCAACCTCAGTTGCTGCTCATCAACATCTTTTCCGGGTATATTACCAAGTTCAAGTGTGGCTTGGTTATCAGCTAGACCCAAAAGACTGGGGTTGGAAGTTAGTCGACAATACATTAGAACCTATTCAGACTTTACTCCCACCTGCGCCGGAGAAACTGCTGAACACAATTTTTTGCAACTGTAAAAAGGGATGCAGCGCTAAATGTGGCTGTAAAAAAGTTGGACTGTTGTGTTCTCTGGCATGTACACATTGTCAAGGCCAGTCATGTTCTAATCCTGAATCACCAATAGTGGAGGATTCGTTTGATACCAACGAGGAAACATGCGATACATCGCTATTGACGCAATTTACTTACACCAAGGATGAAGAAAACGAACAAGACGAAGATCAAAAAGAAGAAGAAGATCAAGAAGAAGTATTTGAAGGTTATGAATCAGATGAATAAATTTATACATTTTTTTAATTTCAATCGCTTTTATCATTTCCAACCCTTCCTAATATATTTTATTATGCAAGTTTTCAATTAAACAGAATCACAACAGACATGTGGAATAGGCCTACTGGGGAAACCACATTAAAAAAAAACGCGCTAAGTACACTACCTCATAGGTGGCGTGGAAACGTGTGCATATTATGTCGTTTACAAATTTTACAATTATTTGACTCGTTATATCTCAGAAACGGTGGCTCTAAGAGAAAAATTATTGGTACATTTTTTATAGAGAATTTTATGGTCTACAATTTTTGTCTGAGATAATTTTATAATAAAACTTACCGTTTTGCTGAAAATCGCGAAAAAACAATTTTTTTCGAGATTTTTGACCTTTGACCTCGAATAAATTTTTTTCCAGGCACCGGAATGATGAGGAACTTTCAGGTGTTATTTTTAAGTATGTTTTAAACAATTACGCGCACTTTCAGCTTGCTGTGAATTTATGTACCTTCAAATGTCTAGATTGACCGGACTAATAGTTTTTCCTCTATAGACTTACGCGCAAATAGTTATCGTTTTTTTTTATTCTATCGTTTTTAAGAACAACCTAGGCTTTGAAGGTAAAGAAAGGAGATACAAAAACGGTTTAACGTCAAATATACAGACATCAGTGTCATCAATGTTATCTACATCCACTTATTGAAGGTTGCTTAAATTCAGATAATTTTTGTACAGGGTTATTAATTATAAATTACCCATCCCTTTTTAAAAAAGTTTTAAAAAGGGATGGGTGATTTAAAAGTTGTGTTGTTATGACTGAATTTTGTTAAAATGCTATCAAAAGTACAGTACCGTGCAAATTTCAGGGGATACAAAAAATAAATGTTTTTTTAAAATGGGATAAATACTCATACTAAAACTGAAGGTATTATTCACCTTTCGGTAAATATTTTTGAACGTCTTTTCGGATGGTGTTGGACGATTTGGATACAACACCCTATATTCTCTTTTTGCTGCACATTTATTTTTGTTATTTCAAAATGGTTTACAGTCTTCCATACTGTAAACCATTTTGATTAATTCATTAAAGCAATGTCACTTATCAATGCTATATTCATAGCTTACTTTAATAATCTTAACTTTAATAATATTTACGAGGTGTGTAAATTAAGTAATGAGACTGTTTTTTTTTTTTTTTTTTGGAATAGAATTACATTGTTCAATTCCAATAGTATTGAATTACAATTCAGTATTGAATCCTTCAAAATAACTTCCTTGGGAAGCCTCACAGCGCTGGAGATGGTTCTTCCATTCCTCATATTAGTGCTGGAACTCATATACTGAAATAGCCATCAGCTGGTCAGTTTGGCTGTACTGTTTGAATGTTTTCTTTGGTCCCAAAATGACGTCGCTTGAGGTGATTTTTCAATCTCGGGAAGAGAAGGACTCAAGTCAGGAAAATAAGAAGGCTAAGTTTGATGTTTGGTCTCACACGCATGACCCTTTTTCGAAGTTTTTTTAAGGACCTCTCTGTAAAAGTATTGATTTACTGTTTGGCCTGAAGGCACAAACTATTTGTGGACAATTCCCTGGCTATCAAAATAGTAAATCAGCATGCATTTGATCTTGGTTGGTTTCTGGGTCGTACTCAAACACCCAAGTCTCATGATCAGCAATGACACGTTCCATAAAATGGGGACCATTTTCAATCCATTCCAAAACGTCAAGACACCTTTCTCTCTGATGTCCTTTTGTTCTGGCGACAGATTTTTTGGAACCATTTTTTGCGCAGATTTTTCTCATCCTCAATTCGTTAGTCAAAATCTGATGAATAGTGGTGTGATTCAAATTTAACTCTTCTCCAATAATTCTTGTCGTCAACCGACAATTTGAACGCACAAGATCCCGTATTCTATCGACATTTTCATCGGTTCTTGAAGATGAAGGCCTTCCGCTGCGTGGTTCATGAAAAAACACTATCTCCGTAGGCGTGTTGAAGTTTTGCAAAAGTATCCATTGATCTGTGTCCAAGTCTGAAGCAAAACCTGATACACACCGTTGCTCAAAATGTCACTCATTTATAAAACGCACTAGAAAAAAATCGAAATCGGTTTTCGAAAACAGTCACAAAGAACAAACAAGTGCTGTTTTCGCAGTGTTGCTAGATCGGGCGCTACGTTCTCATTACTTAATTTACACACCTCGTACAGTAATTAGTTTAACTAAGATATTCGACGTTTAATAACTCAAAAACGGTATGAGATTATAAGAGTAACATATGGCATATTTTTGAAATCAGGAAAAAATGATAAAAATGATTCCAAAAATTGAATAATATACAGGGTATGTACTGTACTTAGTATAATATAGTATACTACTGTACTTTTGATAGCATTTTAAAAAAAAATCAGTCATAACAACAACTTTTATTTAGAACTTTTTTTCTATAGGCAATAATAATGATGATGAGGGGGTGGGTAATTTATAATGAATAACCCAGTACCACAGTATTGTTTTTTTTCTTCTCATAGGATTACAGCTTGAACACATTCGGACGTGCAGTTTTAGGCAGAACTCTAACTGTGTACCAGTTCTATAACCGCAACCTTTCACAATCAAAATATCAGTAATTTCGTTTGTACAAACAAGTTTCCTTTGTTCCAACATTTTTTTGAAAACATTTTTAATAGCAATACATTTTGAATTAATTTCCCTATCTATTATTCCCATTATTTATTATTTTGTTTTATGACCACTATTTATTGGCAGGTATATTACCTGCTTTTATAATTATTTTAATGTATTCAACTGTTTCAGTAGGTACCGGAAATCTGCTGAGAGTCAGCACGCACAGGTCATATTAATTCACAATTCACACGTATACTCATATATAATAGTATGCGTGTGGTATATTTGCCGTATTTTTGCAATATTCCGAAAATAAAATAAAAAAAAATGTAATATAAAATTATATTTACAGTAAAAATAATATTGCCGATGATATTGGGAATTTTCTAGACAAATGAATATTCTGCGGGTTATAAATTTTTTTACACGTTTTTTACATTTTGTGTAGCTGAAAATAGCCGTTATTATGAAATAAAAATGTTTCGACTGGCATGGAACTCGTGCAGCATTTGAATAAAATATCTTTCGAGAGATGTGAAGACATGAAAAAAAAACAAGGTTGTCAGACATATTTTATAAAATTGCTAAGCTCACTGTACAAATGTTACTTCATACTTCAGTAAACTGTTAGTTCGTGACGTTCTTAGAAAGCTAGTTTGGAAATATTTAAAAAAAAATACATTGATATAAATTTATTAGTTAGCATTAAAATAAGGCGTTTAAAGTTGCTGGAAAAATAATTATTAATTAAAACAACTGTATGTATATTATTATACTTAAGAAAATTTTGAAGAGCCAGCAACAGCGACCCAATAGCTAACAACGACCAACGAGCTACAGTGACCCAATTAGAGTATTTTGCACTGCATAGAATACGTTCGTTAGCTATTTATGCGGTCCACTGTGTCGTTAAAATGATTTACGACATTAGTAATTCCCTCTTGTTTCCGCCAGTGTAGTGTTTGTGTTTTATTTCAGCTAGGTTTATTAAAAGAGACAATTTTTTTCAGATTGTCCGGATAAATGAGTATTATTTACAGAAAATTAATTATTACAAAAATTATGAGTTTTGTATGCAGGCTAATTTTAATCTCCTATACTGATTTAAATGAAAAAAAAATATATCACGATTTTCGAATTTGTAAAAGATATATGCACGCCATTGGGCGGCGTTAGTCATCAAAGGAATTAAAAATATATCTCTTCACATTCAGTTTAGAAGGACTATAAAATCACATCTCACGGTTACACGATGAGACGGAAATTATCGTGAATAAATTTACAGTCGAGCCATCTCTCGTGAAACATGTCTCGGTATCTACCTCGAGTTTGTCGCGCCTATTTCCATATCAGCACCTCAGAAGTAAACCATGTTAAATCACATAAATATAGTTTTTCAGGAAACACGTTTAAACTTTAATTAAAAGTTGTCGTAACTAGGACCATCTAACAGTTAAGTTTTTACATTTAATTTTGTACTATACACAAGTCGTAAAAGATATACTACAATATCCTTCACACCATTATGATAAGATGTGATAACGTTGTCTGCTCAAACATACGTTCGTTTGTAAACAGAGTTAAGTGACTTTAACACCATATACCTCTGTAGCCGTGTAGGACTTAACACTGTTTAACGCCATCTATTGGATAAACTGGGTTACTAAGGACTTAATGCTATTTACCATAAGGAAAACTAAAACACTTGGTGTTTATTGTTACCAATAACTCACTTTTCACAAAAATGTGACTTAACACAGTTTACCTCGGAGGTGCTGATATGGAAATTTGGTTATTACGTTATTACTAATATGACGCAATGGAGCACAGTGGTCTCGAATATTGGCCTAGCCGTTTCACAAACAAATGGTTGAAGGGGTTGTACCCAATTTATGTCACATTCATCAGTTTTAATCATCCCGATGTTGTATTAAGGTACCGTCAATATTTTAGTTTCTTGTGTAAATTTCACTATTTGTGTCAATTTATGCACAAGAGTTTCTGATTAACTCTCGAAGAAAATAAATATGGGGGTTGCAAATGTATATGGGGCAAATGAAAATTTTTAATTTTTCAAAGTTGGAAATTTTACGGCTCTTAAAATATTTATATGTACTGCTCCTATTTTCTTGTTTTATGTTATTCATAACAACGTTATAGTAGAAATCGTTTTGATTCCAATAGAAACCTTATTGGGAGAGAAAGTTGACGTGATGATCTTTGATTCATCTGCAATTATAGTAAAAAGTCGGCTTCTTTAATTTCTTTATGGCACAGATACACTAAATATTGTTTATAAAATTTCATTTTGCATTATTTTTGAAGTACCCATGAAAACTGTTGCTTTTTCCAAATGATCTTTTAGAGCATCGTCTAACTCAGCACTAAAGTTAATTAATCCGCAAAAAAACTCCGGAATTAGAGGAATACGTGGTCTCATCATGTCCTCTCAAACGCATACAATTAACACACACTTGCTGCACAATATTTAAGTGTGGAAACTCCGAAAGGGTTTAATATGAAGTAATTTATTTAAGAGCGACAGAAGAGCGTCTGGACTTACTAGATACTACCAATAGTCTCTATTTACTAGTTAAGTAGAAAAGGTGTAAATCTTGAGGTCGCAGTTAATAAAAAAAATAATTAATTGCAATATTTTATTGTAGATGTCTTGATAAAAGAAATAAAATTTCCAAAAGATAGTAAGAAAGAGTTCTGGTTTACAGAGTTCTGTCTATTTGTACAAAATTTATACAAGACTTATAAAACAAGATTTATACATTTCCTTCTTTGTAACTGGTTTATATAACAATAGATTTGTACACAAATTTGAAGCATTCATTTCCTTAAGACAATTTATAACCAAATGGAGCCATCGAACTACCGTAAAAATAAAACATTAATTCAGCGAGAAGGGAGTGCGGTTTCTACCGACACAAAAACAAATATAAAAGGTCAAAAAGTCACCTATTCATGGAAGTATTTAACAATGAGACCCATTAATGTGGCTCAAATGCCGATGTCGTTAAACGGATTCTAAACGAAAACACATCATTCATTAAATGGCAAATTCGCCTGTCAACTGCTGCCGTACAAATTGCCAACAACTCGTAAAATATATTGTTTTCAGTACCTTTCGCAATCCAATGAAAGTATGATGTTCAGCTGCGAATATAAAAAATATTTGTCTAGTACATAGATACATAGGTATACAGGGTGGTTCTTAAAGTAGCGCACCCCGATAACTTTTTTGTTTTCAGGAATAAAATAAAGAAATTTTAGAATTAGCTATGAAACATAAATCTGCATTTATTGACATAGTTCTAACTGTTTCGTCATTCTGATCACAACAGTACCCCGTTGGTGACCTTGTCATTTATTTTTTTATTTACATCCTTCAATCTAGAGTACTTAGAGTTTATTAAAACATTTCAGTTTGGTCCTGGAACCTTCGGCGTAGAAACAAAAAACTGGACGTTTTCCATGAAACACAAAACGCGTTTCGCCAACCAAGTTGGCATCTTCAGGAAAAGATTAAAACTAAATTCTAGCGTACACACTTGCACTATTTATACCAAATTTATTGTCACGGTTCACTGAACCGTAACTGTCTTTGTTTATCAGAGCAAACAGTGGTGGGTATCAGACCATTGTCCTTATTCATACTGTTGTGTTTGCAATTAAGTCTTAACTATTAAATAAGTTATACTAAGTGAAAATTAAAATAAAATAAGAACATATAGAAAATAAGAAAATAAACTTACCACCACAAACTTTTGCTCGTGGTCGTCTAATGCTACGTCTAAAAATGCTACGTCATTTGCTCGTGGAGAAAACCAGCAAGATAGGAAGGATAGGGAATGAAAGGAATCTCGCTGATTATTCTTGTTTATAACGACTAAATTACTGTAACTATAACTATACCAAAATGCACTTGTACTATTTGCCTATGTCACTATAAATATATTGAATCTTTCTATGGGAATATGTCTATACGAATTGAACCTTTCTATTAGAATATTTTTCTATCAATGTACGTTTTTCTAACAAAAAATTGTATGTAAATGGAATACTATTAGAGACATCTATGAGGCAGTAGACAAAACAATGAAATATGATTATTTGATTATGAAGAGAACAGAGAGGCGTAAACACATACTATCGTTACACTCAATGATTTCTAAACTTTCAAAAGCATCCAACTGTCTACTGTTTGTTACATTTCTAATTAATTTTAAATTATTTTTGTCTCTCCTATGGTTGTTGTCAAAAGCGTGTTGGGCAACACAAGATTTTTCTGTTCTGCCATATTTCAAATGAGCCATGTGTTCTTTAAATCTAGTTAATATAGATCTTTTTGTTTGCCCAATATACGTTTGATCACAATCTTCACAACTTATTTCATATATTCCTGACTTTTCGTTATTGTCGATTTTGTCTTTGGGGTTACCCAAAAGCGTCTGTAGTTTATTTTTAGAATTATAAACCAAATTGATATTAATATTTTTAAAAATTTTATATAGTCCGCGGGTGAATTTAGGTTCATATGGTAACGAAGCAAATTTCGAATTGTCAGTATCTCTACGAAAAGTCGTGGAATTGTACAGGATTCTCTTAAATTTATGCTTTCTTATTAACCTATCTATTAAATGGATTGAGTTACCGTTACTCTTAACTATATTCTTAATTAATTGTTTCTCATGTAAACGAAATAAGTTGTAAAGATTGTGATCAAAAGTATATTGGGCAAACAAAAAGATCTATATTGACTAGATTTAAAGAACACATGGCTCATTTGAAATATGGCAGAACAGAAAAATCTTGTGTTGCCCAACACGCTTTTGACAACAACCATAGGAGAGACAAAAATAATTTACGTACGTTCCCCGTACAATTTGGGTTATTTGACTTTATTGTTTAAGCGCAGTATATATTATTTTCAGAACAAAGAGGCAATTAGTGCTTCTAGTAGCAATATAAATTAATTACCTTCGCGCATGTAGATACTGTATATGTATATGGACCTTGTGTCTTGCGTCACGCACTCTGCTAACAGTGACACGTGAAGTGCACACATTGAATTCACTTTGTATTCCAAGAGCTAATTACAAAACTGAAACGTGACCTTCTGATAATTTTGATAACGGACTCAGATATATGTACGAGATGTGTAAATTAAGTGATGAGACTAGCAACGTAGCGCCCGATCTAACAACACTGCGGAGACAGGACTTGGAAGGGCGGTAGGTTAACATGTAATGCACCTTCAGTACAAGTTTGAACTTGTTTTCTATCAGGTTTTGCTTCAGACTTGGACACAGCGCAACGGATGCTTTTTCAAAACTTCAACAAGCCTACGGAGACAGTGTTTTTTCAAGAGCCCATGTTTTTCGGTGGTTTAAGGCATTCTCAGAAGGACTTCATCTTCAAGAACCGATGAAAATATCGATAGAATACGGGATCTTGTGCGTTCAGATCGTCGGTTGACGACAATGATGATCTGGGAAGAGCTAAATTTGAATCACACCATTGTTGATCAGATTTTGACTAACGAATTGGGGATGAGAAAAATCTGTGCAAAAATGGTTCCACAAAACCTTTCGCAGAAACAAAAGGACTTTAGGAGAGAAAGGTGTCTTCACTTTTTGGAATCGATAGAAAATGATCCCCATTTTATAACGTGCCATTGCTGGTGATGAGACTTGGGTGTTTGAGTACGAACCGGAAACCAAGCGCCAAAGCATGGAATTGCACACTTCAAGCTCTCCAAGACCCAAAAAAGCAAGAATGAGCAAGTTATTTTGAAGGAGACAATACTGAATTATAATTCTATTCGAATAAAAAAATCTTTATCTCTCATTACTTAATTTACCCACCTCGTAAGACACCGTAGCTAACCCCTGTAAACCAGCAAATTAATTTAATTTGATTGCAGTACTCCTGTGTCAGCTGATGCCGTTGTATTACCTCTGCTTTATGCAATACGTTGAATAGTGTGACATAATTTCATAGTAAAATATGGCAAACCTGTGAAAGGCTACTAGTTACTTTTGTATATTACTTTATAGATGATATACTTTTTGTACCAAATTACACCCATTATGTCTCATATTAATTTTTTTTTCGTCTGTTTAGTACCTTCGTCAACCTATGATATTTCATGATTAATGTTCTGCAGATGAGACGTTGTATTTAACTTGACTAACGGAATAGAAACAAGAATTACGACAAGTATTTTCCCTATCGGTTTAAAACGAGTACCTACTAAAACTACGAACATAAGTTGCTACTAAATAGGTAGTTATTTCTCTGTCACAATGTGTTGTATGCCAAAGCTATTCCATTTAAAAATTCAATACAAAGCGCAACATATAATGTTAAAACCTCTTATGGAGTAAAATTCATAATTCAATGAATAAAAATAATTCAATAAAACTTTGCGACGTGCCGATTTTCTTTTTTTATATAAAAATTTCATTTTTCTCGTTGTGATATACGGGAGGTGGCTCTTATAAAACAGTTACTTACTAGGTTAAAATCGACAGAAAGTTTGCATTGAATATAAAAATTATTCAAACTCTGTCCATTTACTTCTTGGCAGCAGGTATTAGTTATAATAAGGTCTACTAAATCGATAGGCTGAGTTTTGTACACCTTGCTTTTGATAGTGCTAGAGAAAATAATTCAGAGGGGTCAGATCTGGCGACCTAGCTACCCACTTGACAAACCAAAGATGTTTTTTTTAAGTGGGATAAATCAGAAGAAGACTTCTGATCCATTTCTGGGGAAGGATTTCATTCAAAAATTATTGAGCAGGCAAATCTTCTGAGGATTATGACTTTTATCATTAAAAAAAACTGATTCTAATTACAAGAGCGATATTACTTATATCATAAATTGAGTTATTATGAAGTTGGAAGCGTAACAAAACCTTTTTTCCACAATTTTACATTATTGCTCCCTATTATTTTAATATAAATTTTATTTGCTGAATTAATATGGAGAACGAACTGTTATAAATATCAAAAACTAAACGTGTATTATCAGTAAAAATGTTTTTCTTGTTTGGTTTCAGAAATCACGATTCATTATTGAAGTATTGTTTGAAAATCTCAATTGAATATATAATCAGAAACGCCTACTGAATGCCATTAGTGATATTTCTAAATATTGTACACTACCTACACAAATTGTGGAAATAATGAACTCTCTGTACGCTTCTTTAAGTCTCCTTGAATGTTTTTTACTAAATGAATTCCTTTGCCTCTTTCACTTTCGTGTTTATTAGAGAAAATATAATTTACTTTTTTTAGCAATAGAGTTGATGTTGTTACATACAAATACATGTCTTGTACCTCTGTAACGTTTCTATCCTCCCTTAATACACAGTTTTTGCAATTAAAATTTAAACCCATAGATATTAAATATCGTACAGCATACGTGGCTGGCCAAATATAGTGAACAAATATGAAAAAGCTACCAATGGTTAGACCTAGAATTTTTCGAAACGATCAAAGAGATCAAAACCCAAATATAAAAGCTTTTTCATATTTTCGCAATATTTTAAATCCCTATTACTTTTCTACTTGATTACCAGCTTAATTATTGTTAGGAAAATATCCCTACTAAGAGTTTTAAGAAAATTGACAATGGATATTTGAAAACTTCTATTGTACATGGTCGTTGAATTTGGCCGCCGTTACTTTAGATTATTAATGAGAAAGGAAAAAAATGCGTTACTTGTAAAATATACAGGGTGATTCACAGCTAGTGACCAAAAATGAGACTTCGTGTTCCTTGATGAATTTTAAGGGAGGTTTTATCTAAGACACTGATCACTGATTCACTGATTTTTTTTTATATTTTTTAACTAGTATGTGAAATAATTTAAAATTTGGTACTTACATGAATTTACCTAAAATCTGAAGCATTTTCCTAAAATTAAGATGCTTCAGTGGCGGAGATACAAAGTTGACACTTTTTTTCTGATAACGTTTTTTATTTTCTGTTTTTCTAAAAGAGTTCTTTCGAGTAAAACGAGTAAAAACTAACGAAAACATATTTATTTAAATGGTATTACAAACACTTTTTTATTATTCAATTTGAATAACGAAATTGGTGACGTAAATCAAAACAGTGCACACTCGCTAGTTCTAAAAATAGTAAAAATAATATAAAAATTTCTTTAGAAAATTAAAACTTTGTATCTTTGCAACGAAAAGTGTCTTGAATAAAAACTTTAGGTATCTGAAATATCCCCCTTAATATTCACCAAGGAACACGAGGCTTCTTTTTTGGTCAACAGTTATCATCACTCCGTATAGACATTTAAAAAACAATTATTATTAACAGTTTTATTATATTATAATTATTACATTGATATTTTCAAATTTTTAAATATGTGGGTAATACGATGGTAACTTAAAAAAAAGAAACTTTCGTTAACTTAAAAAGTAACGTTTTATTAGTATCGATGTAATCGTTGCAAACGTGACGATTTTTGTGAAATATGAATAAATAAAAAAAATGTACGTACGATTTTTAAACACGTTTAAATAATTTATCTGAAACTTTGACATGCGCAAGATAACATGTATTTTTAATTTTATAACTCACCTTTTTAAAACAGCTTTTTCATTAGCAATCGACTTCTTTCTTTTTCAGCTACTTTTCAGACACTTCTGTTATTATCGGAAATTCTACGGAAACTAATTTAGAATAGGCCGTTTACCATAAAACATCGAAACAACGCCGAAAGTAATTACCTTTCGAAATTCGTTTATTTTTTCCAAACTTTACCCAATCGGCGATCTATGAATGATGTTTTCTGTGCGACCGGCAGCATCCCCGAGCCAGAAGAGTAAAACGCGCGCAAACTACTGAAACTTATCGAAAAGCTCATGAATAAAAGCGCGAAGTTTCAGGCCAAGCGCAGCGCCAACGATGACGCGCGACTCTGTACGAGGAGAGTTCTGAATGGACGTCCCACTACGAAAAAGCTCAGGCTGGACACGTACTATCATACTCGCAGGCCGCACGTTATAATAACTAAAGCTGGCAGAAACGGAGTGCATCATAGAGTATTACATACAGTTATCCAGCTGACGCGGGGCTACTGCAATCAAATCAGTCGCGAAACAGGCTTTTAGTTGTCCAAAAATATGTAATTTCTGTGACTATGTGAATATGGCAACCTCAAGAATATGTACTTTCTTTAATTTCATTTGATATCCTTGTTAAATGTCGTGTGCAAAATAATGTTTTACTCAGATAGAACGCATTTTTATGAAAAAGATTGAGAGGACATTTTCCATCATAATTCTACGTAAAATATGATAATATAATAAAAGATAATTTTTCCGTTTTCAAATTTTGAATTTTCAAGAATAATGTCCGCCATATTGAATCCGCCATCTTGGATTTCAGACTTTTTTCGCCAGGAATAACTCAAAATGTTACTAAAACATGAAATGACATAGGAAAAGTATAATTACAAACTCCTATTTACTTTTTATAATGAAAGACGCGCCATTTCTTGAGAAATCCGGCCGCCATTTTGAATCCGCCATCATTGAAAATTGAAAATTTAGTCAAATATATTATGTAGTATGGTTTTGATTGAGGAAAATGACTGGGGGTCAAGAAAAACTCACAGTAACATTATTTTCTCGTTAATACTAGAGAAAAATTCATATTTCATGAGATTGTATGCAATGTCCGCCATTTTGAAAAGATTAGAGTCAGTTGAGGTCGGCAAAAAAAATCCTATCATCAACTCCAACTATTGCCTCCACCTCCCTTCACAATCCGTAGTAGGTTAGAGTACTTTTTGGACTAAAAAAAAAAATCCCCAAATTTTCAGTACTTTTCTCCATATAGTCAGCCATATTTTTTTCTAGAGCATATAATCACAATTCTGAAATCGAAAGATCACATTCTAAATCATTAGGATAAGTGGTTTTTATTGAGTGAATTCATTAATTTCCCTTCGAGATTGACGCTCCAGAAAGGACGAAAAATTGTGTCCGTTTGGGCGTTAATGGGTTAATGCGACTGAAATACTGTTATATGTGCCACATTATTAAAATACATCGTCAATTCCTGTACATAGTACAATTGTTGTTCAATCCAATAACGCCATTATATTTCGGAATATAACCCGTCTACCATGTTGTGAGCCCCACTCTATCCAAGTTACTGCACGTGCCAAAGCTCAAGTTGCGAACGTAATATAACATAATTTACACTTATTGTTAGTACTAGTTAAACTGTGCTGGTCGATGCATCATTCGTGTGCACGAAACATCGAATCGAAAGTTGGATAAACAATTTTCCGGAACTGTTCTTAATGACAGTCAACTTCGTTGTACCGCGTGTGACAGTGTACTGACGTGACACGGAAAAACAGCTGTTTTACATCATGTTGCTACAAACATAAAGCTCGTGTAAGTCGTGGAGTGAGTGCGCGAGACAGACAGAATATTCCATTCGCCGAGTTCAGACAATTTGTCCAAAACGCGGCGAGTGTAATGTACGGCGAAGTTAGTCTGCCTGCAGAAATAACTCTTAACTAACTATACATAGCAGGAGGATATAAAATAGGTATAGTGAGGATTTAAAAAAAAATCGTCTCGGAATTACACGATAAATCTATATGGCTTAGTATTGACGAAACGACGGGTGTTAAAGGACAGAATATAGATAAGGTAGTGGTTGGGGGACTGGATGGGGCAAAAGCTATGAAAGGGCATTTCAGAGCTTCAAGGGGGTTAGGAAGCACAAATATGGAAACAATTAGTGAATGTGTGACTAACAGTCTACAATCACTATGGGACGAGAAGAACTATGAAGTAAATAAAAGCCATGTATTGTTGCTACTAATGGATGCGACGGACGTTACATGATGGCGACTGGCCGGCTCCTAAAAATACATATACTAATTTAATCCATGTTATGGATAATTTATGGAAACTCGAGTGGCAGTACGGACACATCTAGAGTTGGTTACCGTGTGTATGCAAGTTCTATGTTTTGTGACTTTGGTACAACAATTACAATCATATGCATAAGATAAGAAGACCTTGCATAAGATAAGAAGTACAAAAAATTATTTTTTTCAAAATAACCGCAACGGTTATGTATGTTATTATTGTAAACATTATTATTGTAAATCTAATATGTAGCGAGTTACAGCGAAGGAAAGATAAACATTTTTCCCAAAAAATGGTAAAACCCCATTTTTGACGGTAAATTTAGTAAGAACAAATTACATTTATTTTTAACGTTTTTTCCACACCACAATAAGATTATACAGCGACATGTATTACAAATTACAGTAATTTTTCTTGTTACATATAAATTTTCTTACCGCCGCAGTGGCGTAATATGAGTTAGTAGAGAATATTTATCCATTTGAAGTTTCATTCTGGGACAGATGTTTCCTAGAGCAGGTTTAGCAGGTATTATAGACCCTTCTTCGTGCGTGTTTCAGTTTCTTTTGAAAAGGGCAGCCCTCTCTCCACGTTCTTTCCACATGCAGTCGTTGTGTTCGATGGGTATCCGATTGATGGTGGTCAAAGGAACACCAAAACCGCAGAAAGACTTCGCCGATCGAAGAAACATATGTCCGCGGATGCTTTCTTCGATGAAACAATGCAGGTTCAAGTTTCTCAAGAACGGTTTTTAGCCAACGAAAACAACAAAGCCCGTCTAATTACTATTGATCAAGCTATTACTGTTAAACAGGCAGAAGAAGATGCTGATGTGTTAATTGTCAGCACAGCGATTTCCTTTGATGATGTTTTCGTCGTCGGTGAAGACGTTGACCTTCTTGTTCTGCTGACAGCATTAGCACCATCTGAAAAGAACATCTACCTTCGCAAACCAGGAAGAGGCAGAATTGCTCAAAGACTGTATGCCGCGAATAGTTTGAACCGTGAAGAAGTGGCTGAGAACATTCTGTTTCTCCATGCGTTTAGTGGTTGCGACACGACATTGTCCATCTTTAACCAAGGAAAAACTAAATTTTGTTCGCTTGTCCAGAAAACCGCAGGACTCAGTGCCATCATAAGCACCTTTAAACATCAGGATGCAACACCAGAGGACATTGCAGACGCTGGAGCACGCTTTCTCGTTGCTTTGTATGGTGGCGACATGGAAGAGGAAACCTTGGAAGAAGTCCGCTACCAACGCTTCGCTAAATCTGCTACAAAAAGCAAATCAATCTTGCTTCTTTGCCACCAACGAAGGACGCTGCACGGTATCATGCATTCAGGACGTACCTCCAAGTCCAAAAGTGGTATGGGATCCAAAAAACTCCAGAAGACTGGGGCTGGAGACTTGGCAGCAATGGGCTCGCACCACTCACAATGACAAAGCAACCAGCACCCGAAAGCTTAGTGAAATTAATTTCATGGACTTGTCGAAAAGGATGCGGCGGAGCATGTGGTTGCAGGAATGCTGGGTTGAAGTGCTCTGTTTTGTGTGGCTTCTGCAGTGGTCAGTCATGCGAAAATATACCGGAGGTTCGCATCGACAGCGAGGACGAAGATGATGAAGAGTTATCAATGGAAGAACAATGGAGTCTCAGAAACACCGATGATGATGACATTGAGGACGTAGATTACACAGAGGACGTCAACATAAACCGACCAGGACCATCGAAAAAAGGAAAACGCTAATAATATAATTGCGTGGGTCAAGCGTCATTTCCATCTAAGAT
Source organism: Aromia moschata (assembly GCA_029963805.1). Taxonomy (NCBI): domain Eukaryota; kingdom Metazoa; phylum Arthropoda; class Insecta; order Coleoptera; family Cerambycidae; genus Aromia; species Aromia moschata. Next base: position 152,532 of record JAPWTK010000467.1, read on the forward strand.
TGCGAAGCTGTGTATTAGACCTATTGGGGATACCACGTAAAAAAAAACGCGCCATTTACTCTACCTCAAGGTGGTGTGGAAATGAGTATACTTTGAATTTACACAATTATTATAATTATGTAAAAAATGGAGCGCAACAATCGAAAAAAATCACAAAATTTTTCCGCTGCTGTAACTCGCTACATATTAGATTTACAATAAAAATATTTATACAAAAAATATGAGGAGTTTTATCTGTTTTAACTTTGTTACAGACATTTTCGTCGTTAGATCAACCGTTGCGGAGTTATTTTGAAAAAACTAGTTTTTAGTACCTTTTATTCAAGGTGGCGGCTCGAGCACTGCCCCCTCAAGGTCGAAAACTTGGATTTTTTTGTTAAGGCCCAGACCTTAACAACACTAGTTATTACTAATATTTCTCTATATTTTGCCATTGAAGTATAATGATAGATTTGTTGTATTTTCTAATGAATACCTAGTTCTTTTTCAGATATCATTCAGATATCTGATCAGAAGAGTTTTCGTTCGCAAATTCCACAATGTTGACAACTCTCTTAATTACGCCAAAAAAACATCCGATTATTCTGCTGGAAATAATCACTCACGAAGCAATTCAAATCAACCTATCAGTTTCCCTCTCATCCTTTCATCTCTCTGCGACATTGAAAAATCGGACACTTTACATCTTAAATTACTTTCTTGACACTCCAGATTGCGATCAAATAGAGGAGTCGAGCTCTCAAGAACAGGTCTGTCGGAAGACTGCAAAAAGGCCCCCTCTTTAGGACAAATTGTTTTTCTGACATGGACTCATTGCAGATTCCAAATATGGCTTCCAAATAATGGAGGGCTTCTGAGTAAATTAATACAACCGCGGTCAACAAAAGCCCTTTTATTTGCGAGGAAGGTTTAACATCAAGATATCGTAAGATAAAAACAGGCGTCCTAAAAGTGTGGCATGGAATCGATCCCGCTTGTTTTGAATTATTACTCTTAGAACTGTTAAGTTATGAGGTTTGTAATACTAAGAAAATTATATTACCGTCATTGTCATTGTAATATATAATTAAAAAAAAACATAGGTATACTTTCAAATATGTCTCATTATTCTTTTCACAGAATCGTAAACATTGGTGTGCACTTGATGGAAGTTGTTAATCTCTTGAAATATAGACGTCCAAAAAAAACGTCATCAACTCTGGCTATGAACGAGAGAGATGGAAATAGCGGTCATGTCTTAGCTTTTCGGTTATGTCAAACTTTGGACAAGTGACTGTCACAATTTGTAAAATAAACAATGGCTGTCATATAAGGTGACAGTCTTGACAAGTAAATAAGGTTATAAATTCGATTAAGAATAGAAATACGTTTTTTTTCTCGGCCAACTTTGATGACGTTTTTTTTGGATGTGTCTATAGCATCACATCACTCAATAAGTTCGTAGGATTATACATAGGGCGCCACTATTGACAAATCCAAGAAGACTAGAACTAAGGAGAGCGAATTCGTTCGGTATCATGGGCTCATATCTGTCCGCCTCCAGTAGGCGCTGTAAGCAGTGGTGTACTCGACGTCATGTGATGAATATTTAATATGTAATTCCATACAATTCTTTACTAACAGCTAGTGTATAAACTAAATAGACTAAAGGCCGCTTTACAGTTCGCAATTTTTATTGCGCGTACGCTTATTTATGTCTGTTTGGACAATTTCTTAACAAATAAACATAAATACGCGTGCGCGCAATAAAAATTGCTGCAATTTTTCTTGCCGGCAATAAAATTTCGAACTGTAGAGCGGCCTTAAGTACGTAAACTATAAAACTTAATAACTGTCAACTGCCACTACTGACACTTCACAAATGTCACAGTATGCTTCCATGCCATTTGGCTTTAATAAAAATACAATTCGAATGTTGAATAAATATAATTCGAAAGTGCTCTGTTGCATTGTGTGATGAAGCGTTCCGAAGCGTCAGAATAACCTGACATTATTTCAAATTACTGATGTATGTATGAAATGAAATATTTTCCTTTGCTGTATTGTTAACGTTGAAGCACGTAACATGAAATATTTTGAGTACATTTTCATAATGATAATTACGAAAATTTGTAATTACAGCGCCTCTGGAGGCGGACATATTCGAGCCCCTCGCGTTATACAGTAAAAAGCCGCATATCTGTGTCCTTAGTTCTAGTCTTCTTGTTTACAAGGTACAGTGGTTTTAGTGACGCTACTTTTGTAATTTTCAAAACAAAGGAAAAAGCTAAATTTCGTTTTATGATAAAGCATTGATTTTTAATGGTGATGCTAAACGCTCTGGTCGCCCAAATCCGGCAGCACAAAATCGTTTTGGAAGATCGTAAAGTGAAGCTACGTGAGATAGCTAACACCTTAAATATATCAGAAGGCAGTGTATTCACTATTTTGTTCATGAAACAACATTTGTCCATGAGAAAACTCTGTTCGAAGTGGATAACGCATTTGCTCACTGTTGACCAAAAACAAGAACGTGTTGATGATTCAGAGCGCTGTTTGGAGCTGTTTAGGCGACAGAAAAAGGATTTTTTTCATGCGATATATGACAATGGATGAAACATGGATCCATCACTACACTCCAAAGTCAAATCGGCGGTCAATTGAGTGAACAGCAACCGGCGAAAGCCATCCAAAGGGACCAAAAACACAAATTTCGGCTGGGAAGATTATGGCGTCTGTATTTTGGGATGCACATGCTAAAATATTCATGGACTATTTTGAAAAGAGAAAGAGGATCAATAGTGACTTTACATAGTCTTATTAGTGCATTTTAAGGACGAACTCGCGAAAAAACGGCCTAACGGTTTAACAACCTGTGTTTATTCATTTTCATTTAAACGATGGAATTACTATTTACATTTCTTACAAGAGTTTTGCATTTATTCTCTTGCATTACGTTTTGAAAAGAGGAACAACTGCAGCTGAACGGGCACGTGTTCCATAACAGATTCCCGCACGCTGACAACCCCAGAATTTTAATCATTCCTCATTTCCAGGCCTACAGATTATCCGAGACGTAACTGAAACCGACATTAACATTCTGTTTTCATATAGAAATAAGCTCGGCTGCTACCCGAAGCTGTAAATCCCAGTTTCCATTTTTATGCAAAGTTAAGTACGCATTGCATCCGGAGAAAGTTACTTAAACAGAAAAAAACATCCTATAGCTTTTCATCTTCACGAACGTGTAGGTGGTATACCTACATGTTTTTATTCAAGTCTATAGGGAATCTTTCGAGGAATACTAAAGAGATAACCTTTTGTGTTATTATACAGCGTGTGTCATAATTCATGACACACGGCGAAACATTTTTTTTTGAGAAAAATTTTTATTTAGTGATATTTACCTTTGTCCAATAGTTAATAGTAACCAAGATACAGGACATAGAAGTTATAATTTTATTTTTGGTTTTCGTGAATTTCTTTGTACAAAATTTAGTAGTTGGGAGTTTTTTTTGGGTAAAAAAAAATAATCTCTCAATATTTTTGGTGTAGATGGTTGAGCTAAATTTCTTAAATCGTTAAAAATTTGTGTAAAGCCTAGTATGAATTCAAATAATGATTTAAAATAGACTCCACAAGGCACTTCAAACTCAAATATCTCGTAAATTTTACTTGAAGCAGCATTCAATAGGTATACCTTTTTACGAAAAAATAATGAGCAAATTAATATTTTGGGCGCAAAAAAGTTATACAGATTTATATAAAATTCCTCGTCCCAACTGCCTCATTTGTATACCCAGGGCTTTTATGTTCGTTTGTGCCATATTTTCTTTAAGCAAATTAACTATAAAAATGACCTATTTTCAATTACATATTTATTAATTATCATATTTAAATTATTACCTGTAAAAAACCTAGTTTACTAAGGGCTTAAAAAAATATTTAGTCTAAACAACATTTGACTGATTTTCTATGTCCAATTAAGAGGACTAAAGAATAATGTATTACTTTTAGACTGTTTACGTTTTTAAGTTCAAAATCAATAACTCATCTAAAAAACAATTAAAGGCTGCCATTAAAGGGTTTACTCTTTAGAGGGTGTATTTAATAACACACCTGCGACGTCATCGCTTAAAAGTGGAACAAGCGAGGAAGTTGTATAACTCTTTCGAGAAGTTGAAGACTTTAAAAACAGTTAATAATACTAGAATTTTGTTTTATCATTCCACAAGTTTTAAACAGGTAAATAATAAATCATACCAAAAAATCCCATTCGTACAATTGAAATCCTAGAAGTGGGTGAGAACTGTGGGGTAGGAGTAATGAGACGTTTTTTTTTTAATTTTTTTGTTAGAAAAAAAAATTACAATCAAGTATTGTGTCCTTCAAAATACCTTCCTTGGGAAGCCACACAACGCTGGAGACGGTTCTTTCATTATTCATAGCAGTGCTAGCTGATAGCCTTCAGCTGGTCGGTTACAGCCGTTTGAATGTTTCCTATGGTCCCAAAATGACGTCCCTTGACGTAATTTTTCAATCTCAGGAAGAGAACACAAGGACTCAAGCCAGGCGGATATAAGATTGAAAAGGCTCCATAACACCTTTTAGAATGGAGGTTACAAAATTCTTGGAAAATAAAAAAGTGGGAACATTTACCAAAACAAAATGACACCAAAAAATGGGTGTTAATAGTGTGGTTTTGTGGGATTTTAATATGTATCTGTTATACCTTTGACGTCTAGGTACTATACTTTTTTCTTGTGTTTGAAAACCCCATTGACTTGTTATAAACCAACTATTTTGAAAATGTGACGGGATCCAACTTTTTTGAGAATAAATTTATATTTTCCATCCCCAGCCACCCCCAAAATAACCAAACAACCGTTTCCGTCACTGTGGAAACAGACCTGTAAACAAATGTTATTAAAAATATTCTGCTTTAGGTTAGTTTCATACGACGGAGTCAAAAAATAGATAGGACGCACCCGTTAAAAAGTACACCTGCATACAACGAACTTCGAAGAGATTAAACGTAACGATTAAACTCTAAACAAAGTCCTTAAATAATAAACGTATCTCCGACGTCGCTCAAGTTATCGCTTGTTTGTAAATCGTGCCCGTAAAGTGATGATGAAGTATGCATGGCGTTAATAGCCACTCTGTCTCATTATATTGCGCCTGCATTAAATTTCGCAAATGATTTACAGCGAACGGCATCAGGTAAAGCCGTAATGTTAAATAATCCATACAAATTATACATTTTAGAAGAAATAATTTGTGTATTACGTACAAAAAGTACCCGGAAATTTGGATTTAGTAGTATGTTACTGATACTCTGTGTACGTATTATCGGCGGGATGAGAAACGAGTTCCTGAAAAGTTCTCGCCTGATGGGTCTAACCATCCTTTCAGCTCAAAAAACCGCTCCCAAGACCAGCGTGCTCACAGTTTTTCGCGTTTTTCTGCCGACCCATCGATCGGATGTCGAAAGCGAAGAGGAATTTAAATTTCTCCATAAAATTTCGCATCGAAAATTTTTGAATTCCTCTTCATTTTCCACCTCCGAATGACGGTTCGGAAGAAAAATACTATAACCTGTGATTCTTTATCTTGGGGGTGGTTTTTCGACCAAAAATGGTGGTCCAAATGTATGTAAATTATTTCTCCTATTCGTCATTTTTGCGTCTAATTTGGGAGAACTAAAAGGAACCATAAATATTTCGGCGTTTCATTCCACGCCTTGTTCGGAATTGGCGATTGCCCGAATTAAAACGACGCACCAGTAAAGTCTGTTTGCATTTTGCCAGCCGGATAAAAAGTTCCAATGTCAAAGCAGGCAAATAACGGATTAGTTGGAGGTCGATACCAGGGCCGGCGTCGGAGTTATGGCTTCACAGTACAATAATTACATTTTTTTTTAATCTTGAAAAAAATGTTTTTTTGTTTAATAAAAAGCATTAACCACTTAGGGTTATTAGCTATACACAATACATTTCCAAAAGCGTTGCCAAGAACTTTAATTTCTCATTTCACCCCCATAACGACCTTATGGGCCTTCATAAAAAAGGGTGTGTCATAATTTTAGGACCTCTACAAAGGACGATGTTAAAAATAGCCGATTTTTGGCTGCTCGGTTAGAACGCATGTAGCCCAGAAAAAATGATTGATTGCTGTCAAAAAAAACATGAAATATGACCCCTGAAAACTTCAAATGGCTGGGGCAATGTCAACTTCACCCCTAAAACTGTAAAACTCACCCCAAAACCGCTAAAAATAGATAATTTTCGGTTTTGGTCAGGTAACTCATATTAACCACAAATAACAGTTGGGGATGGTTTAAAAATAATAACATTAGGTCTTCAAAATATGAAATCAATGAGAAAATGTCGCTTTCACCCTTAAAAGATATAAAAACCACCCCCAAATGTCTTATTTCTGATTCCTAAAAATTGCTGATCTCGGGTGTATTTTGGGAACGTTTCAAACCCAGAAAAAATGATTGAATATGGTCGAAAAATATATGAAATTACTCCTTAATATATCACATGTTTGGGGGAAAGTCTATTTCACCCCTAAATATAAAAAAAAAATATAAAAATATATAAAAAACTGCTATAGCCCATATCTTTTGACTTTAATAGAAGGACTTTTTTGACCCAGGTAAAATGATTAAAATTGGTTCAAAAATAGTAAAAGAAGTATTCAGCACATCAATCTGACTGGAAAATTGTCTCTTTTCACCTCTAAAAAATAAAAACAACTATCTGACCAAAACCGAAAATTATCTATTTTTAGCGGTTTTGGGGTGGTTTTTACAGTTTTAGGGGTGAAGTTGTCATTTCCCCAGCCATTTGGAGTATTTAGGGGTAATATGTCATGTTTTTTGACAGCAATCAATTCAAATCAATTTTTTTCTTTGCCACATGCGTTCTCCCCGAGCAGCCAAAAATCAGCTATTTTTAATATTGTCCTTTACTGAGTTTCATTAGTAGATATTAAATAAATGGGCCTTTAACGTTTCATGGTTAGTTTATTCGGGACACTCTGTACAATATCACGTAATTTGTGTTTGTATAATTAATAATCTTTTGCGAAGGTTTAATCCATATGGTGCGTTTTATTTTATCGTAATATACTTGCTGTTTAAAAGCAATTTACATATGTATAGACTTTCTGGAGATGCTGTGTACCTATATTTCCACAACAACACATCTGACAGCGAGTAATCTATTTTTGTTTAAACTTGCTCTGTACACAATTTGAATTAAATGTATATGCTCGCGGGGGTGAAAAATGGTAATTTTTAGTTCACCCTCAATCCTCCATTAAACAGGCAGCCACGCTATATAGTCCAGTAGGCAGAGAGCTAATATCATCAAAAAGCAGCATCCACACGGATTCTGCTCTATGGACCCCGCTCATTGTATTCTACGGGAAAACATACATGGGGATCCGTAAAAACCTGCCCTGCAGGTCGCAAGAATACATAAAACTCCCTGCCTCCTGAACTAATATAGCATAGTAATAGCGTAGAAGGAAGGTATCTCTCAAGAAGCGAAATATTTTGTCAGTTTACAGTTTTCAAACGTTTTCCAGATATTCTGAAATAATGACTTTTGGAGGTGAACTTCAACCCCTCATATTTTTAGGTCTTCTTCCTCTAGGTCCTCCCCTCTTGCCGAGTTTAATCGAAATAGGAAAAGGACACCTAGAAATGTTTCCTTGTGAGTATCAAAACTTAAAAATCGCTTTATAATTTTTAACCTCTTTCGATATATCAGTAAAAACATTGACAACTTAAACAAAACGATCTCTAGTAGTCCTAACCTAACCTAACCTAACCTCTTTCGATATATCAGTAAAAACATTGACAACTTAAACAAAACAATCTCTAGTAGTCTGCTTCCGGTCATGACTGACATTTATTTACCAAAATCGGTGAATTATAATATTTTTATAGCCCAGTCTCGTGCAACCGTTTCCGAGAAGTAGAATGAACATGTCGATTCCAATTTTCGCAGCGTTTTTTTCTACTCCGTCGCCGCTCCCGACATTCTCAGGTTCAAATTTGATTATGTTTTAATATTCGCAAAACAATTTGGGCGGAGAAGATGATGAATCGTTTCGGATGTATTTTAACAATTTCGGCGAGACCGAAGATGGATGGTTTAAGGACGTTGATATTTTATGATTAAAAAGTCATTAATATTACTAGCAAGTTTTTAAATTATAGTCAGTGTATAACTGCCTTTAAAAAAATCGTAAATTGACTTTTGAATTACTTCTACGCATCTTACATTTACGTTTAATGCACAAGTTAACCTCAAAGTTGAACTTAAAAAAATAATCTTAAATAAAAACTGTTTCCAGATGATGCCCACTTTATGATGAACACTGTATACAGCGTAATAACATTAGTATTATAATTATAATTATAATATCGTTGTCAGTTATTTCAGAGGAAATTTTTGAGACACTTCTCATACAAAAATACAAAACTATTTAAAAAAACTGAAGAAGACGTCGTTGCTCGAAATGTTATTGTGTAAAATTCGTTTGAGAATAAAGGAATTCTTAAATTAAAAACGTGACCAAGGAGTTTCTTTAAAATCACCGATAACAAAATATTTATGATTTTTTTTTCGAGACTTTTGGAATACACTGTATACATGATACATGTGTCGCTACTAATCATATCCTAGCAATAGACATATCTCTAATTTCAATATTTTGTTGTCTTGAGCTTTGTTCTTTGTTTCAACACCATCCATTTTAGTCTTGCAACAACAGTTCTTGCTGGAACTCATATACTGAACAGCTGGTCGGTTACAGCCGTTTCAATGTTTTCTATGGCCCCAAAATGACGTCCCTTGAGGTGATTTTTCAATCTCGGGAAGAGAAAAAAGTCACAAGCACTCAAGTCAGGCGAATAAGGAGGCTGAGGAGCCACGAGAATGTTTTTACTAGCTAAAAACTCGTTTACTGAAATAACTGTGTGACAAGGCGCATTGTCGTGATGCAACATCTAGTTGTTCTTGATGTTTGGTCTCACATTCATGACCCTTTTTCGACGTTTTTCAAGAACCTCTCTGTAAAAATGTTAATTTACTGTGTGGCCTGGAGGCACAAACTCTTTGTGGACAATTCCCTGGCTATCAAAAAAGCAAATCAGCATGCATTTGATCTTCGACTTGCTCATTCCTTTTTTGGGTCTTGTAGAGCTTGGGGTGTGTCATTCCATGCTTTGGCGCTTGGTTTCCGGGTCGTACTCAAACACCCAAGTCTCATCACCATTAATGACCCGTTCCATAAAATGGGAATCATCATCAAAATCGATTCCAAAAAAGTCAAGACACCTTTCTCTCCTGATGTCCTTTTGTCCCTGCGAAAAATTTTGGGAACCATTTTTGGGCAGATTTTTCTCATCCCCAATTCGTTAGTCTAAATCTGATGAACAGTGGTGTGATTCAAATTTAACTCTTCCCCGATCATTGTTGTCGTCAACCGACGATCTGAACGCACAATATCCCGTATTCTATCGACATTTTCATCGGTTCTTGAAGATGAAGGCCTTCCACTGCGTGGTTCATTTTCAATCGACCCTCTTCCCTCTGAGAATGCCTTAAACCACCGAAAAACTGGTCTCTTGAAAAAACACTGTCTCCGTAGACGTGTTGAAGTTTTGCAAAAGTATTCATTGCGCTGTGATGCAAGTCTGATAGCACGTCGTTGCTCAAAACGTCACTCATTTTTAAAACGCACTAGAAAAAAAAACGGTTTACCAAAACAGCCACAAAGAACAAACAAATGATTCCAACATGTTCAAACTTGTACTGAAGGTGCATTACATGTTAACCTACCGCCCTTCCAAGTCCCGTCTTCACAGTGTTGCTAGATCGGGCGCTACGTTGCCAGGCTCATTACTTAATTTACACACCTCGTATATACGGTATATTCGTATCTACTATTAAGTGGAAAAGGTTATAATCACTGTCAGCTCCTCGATAAACTGAATTTGATCAGTAAATATCTCTTGTATATTACTTTACATTATCAACGTGGAAGCCGTATTATATCTACCTGGCTTGGAGAGTTATCTTGCTGTTAATTCGGAATGACACTGAGCGACGACTATCTACTAAACTTGTAATAAACTTTGTAAACTATCTCGAACGGTTTATTCGTCTTTGTAGCTCAAACAATGAAGTCGTCGGAACCGTCGAAGCAAGAAGGCTCGTGGAAAACGTTCAAATTATTCTAAATAGGACAGAGAGAAGATCTTAGTCTCGTCGAAACTTACCTGAAAATAATGTTGGCAATGATGAATACATTTAACACCGGAACACTTTTTTTACACCCAATGTGTGCGTTTCGCCGGTCATGTTGGCATCATTAGGAGGTGATTAAATATCATAGATAATTCAATTTAACTTTGGTTTTAACCATCTCCTGATGATGCCATCGTGATTTTACCTACACCGTTGGCAAAACGCCGCTTTGAATGCAAAAAAACTTTTCAATTGGATAAGTGTTCAAATATAAACACTTACAATTCTCCTCCAGTATCATATTTACTACTAACGTGCTATTAACTTTATTAATAAATTATAGAAACTTAACAACAACAAAAATTTTTTTCTATTAATTTAAACAGTGGGGAATTTTATATCTGTATGCTTCAAATTGAGTGCTATCCACTTGTCAGCCCTGTCGTTCAGCTTTTCGTCAAAATAATTTCTCCATCCTCCCGTTTTTCCTCTCCTAACAAAGCTCTCTTCGTTGTCGACCAGTATCCCCAAGTTTTTCAATAAGTCAAAATTCACTGAACTGTTATTTCTAAAGTTTTCTATCTTCAAATGATTTTCTAGTCCTTGATATTGTTGGTTCGAATAGTTTTTCCCGAGAAAGTTCGCTATTTTCTCGATGTTGCCTCGTAAGTCCTGTAAAGATTGATGATCTAGATAAGATTTACACCCATGAATTCGTTAATAGAACGATGAGAAGAGCGAAACTCGTTAAAAAAATTTATTAGATAAATTTTCAAAAAAAATTTTGCTTTTTCTTGAAAACTAACAATGCTCCCGCAACGATATTGTAGAAACCAATCCATTCGGTATGAAAGAGAAGATCTACAGCCATAATGAAATGAAGGTGATCGAGGTGTTGAAGGAAAAATTTAGTAAAAAAGATGGAGATTGTCTAGGTTTTTAACTTCTTACTTTTGTCTAAATATCCTCTGACGAATGAAAAAAGGAGAAATATGAAAAGGAAAAAATAACAAGTGTTGCGGATATGACTTTACACAATAAACAGTGATTATAAATTGCAGAAGATACCACTACCTTGTTGATGTTTTCGTAGAAGAGGAATAGCATGTTTCCTTCGTTTCTTCTCTCCCATCCTTCTTTGATGTGCTCCCAATATGGCGTCCAGGGCTCTATAAAATTATTACCTGTTTGAATACAATCAGATATGTATATGTATATATTAATGACTATGTTATTGGCTTTAAAAAAAAAGTCTAAATCTAATTTTCTTTTACCCTCATCTTTATTTTCACCTCAGATTTCCTAGTGCTCGGATTAATAAGGAAATGAAAATATCTTTTCTAAAATGGAAATTTTCTTCTAGAAAATTATAAATTATGATCGATTGTTGAACATCTAACAATAATAATTGGCTACTGTATAATATAATTCACTTTCCCCATAAAAGTTGCGTATAAAATAATTTAATAATGAACAATTTAATAAATTTAATAAAGATTATAATATTTTGTGGTCCATATCTTTAAAACATAATGATCATCCAATTGAAGATAATACAAAATAGAAGCATATCGGTAAATGAATGATATATAGTATGTGTGTACTAAGGAAATTCACAAATAATTGTTATTGCCATAAAAATAACATGTGAGTAGCCCATATAAAACTGTATGACATGGCACTAATAATATGATACGAGGTGTGTATATTAAGACCTGAGACAGATTTGTTAATTTTCTTTATTCGAATAGAATTACAATTCAGTATTGTCTCCCTCAAAATAACTTCCTTCTAAAGCTACACAGGGCTGGAGACGGTTCTTCCATTTCTCATAGCAGTGCTGGAACTCATATACTGGAATAGCCTTCAGCTGATCGGTTACAGCCGTTTAAACTCGTTTACTGAAATGGCTGTGTGACAAAGCGCATTGTCATGATGCAACATCCAGTCGTTCTTGATGTTTGGTCTCACACGCATGACCCTTTTTCAAAGTTTTTCAAGAACCTCTCTGTAAAAGTGTTGATTTACTGTTTGTCCTAGAGGCACAAACTCTTTGTGAACAATTCCCTGGCCATCAAAAAAGTAAATCGGCATGCATTTGATCTTCGACTTGCTCATTCATGCTTTTTGGGTCTTGGAGAGCTTGAAGTGTGCCATTCCGTGCTTTGGCGCTTAGTTTCCGGGTCGTACTCAAACACCCAGGTCTCATCACCAGTAATAACACGTTCCATAAAATGGAGATCATTTTCAATCGATTCCAAAAAAGTCAAGACCTTTCTCTCCCGATGCCCTTTTGTTCCTGCTAAAGGTTTTTTAGGACCATTTTTGCGCAGATTTTTGTCATGATTCAAATTGAACTCTTCCCCGATCATTCTTGTCGTTAGCCGACGATCTGAACGCACAAGATCCTATAGTCGACATTTTCATCCTTCCAAGGCCTTCCGTTGTGTGGTTCATCTTCAATCGACTGTCTTCCTTCTGAGAATGCCTTAAACCACCGAAAAACCTGGGCTCTTGAAAAAACACTGTATCCGTAGGCGTATTGAAGTTTAGCAGAAGTATCCGTTACGCTGTGTCCAAGTATGAGCCAAAACCTGATAGCACACCGTTGCTCAAAATTAATGTTACTCGTTTTTAAAACGCACCAGAAAAAAAAACGGTTTACGAAAAACTGTTTACCCTTCCAAGTCCCGTCTTCGCAGTGTTGCTAGATCAGACGCTACGTTACCAGTCTCATTACTTAATTTACACACCTCGTATGGTGAATTCCTATATAAGGATAATGATATAACCGTATTCAATTTATTTTCGAGAAATTGAACATAAGGTATTCACCGTACGAATTTCGTAATACTGAGCGACTGGGTTATGTTTTCATTGAATTTCTTTGGAGACAACATCACCCTTCCTATCTCCTCGAATAGCAAAAAAATAACTAGGGCCTCAGGCACTGCCGGAATTATACACGAATACGCTACCTACTTGCTAATGGAAATCATGATACTGACTGTGAAAAACTAATTGTTATGCATGGAAACAAAATGTAATCTGTTACGAAAAGTGTAGGTAACTTGATGTTCAAGCCAGGTAAATAACTTGACTAAAACGAAATGAGATACACGGTGGGATGATGGAAAACATTATGATGGAATTATAAAAGTAAATATAAATTTCTTTAATAGTTATCTTACAGGAATACTGACAGTCAAGGAAAAATAATTGACAGTGAGGTAATCAAATCAAGACATTTATCATGAAATTATTGCAGAAGAAATCAAAATATTTTTGAAAGATTTTTTTATAGCTGTTATTATTGGATTGGACCTGGATTGGAAGATGCTTTTTCGTCTGAAAGAAATCTTCATTTGGACATCTTCGTTATGAATAATTCTAGTTTGCTTTAAAAGAATTGTTCCGAAACAAACACAATTTTCAATTCATTTGAAACAACCAGAATTACTTTTTGGATTAAAAACAGGTATTATTTTCTTCCTCACAGATAGATAGACATCGACAGATTTCATCAATGAATACAAATGAGATGAAAATATTTTCAACTCGTTTGCAATAACTAGAATAACTTTTTGGATTAAGAATATCACGAGTATTTCTCTTCCTCACATATATCAAATCGATTATTGGGTTTGATGTGCATGCCTACATCAAATATTAAACTGGCATTTAATTTTCTGATATAATACAGCACAAAAAAGGGTCTAACGCAAACAGGGACGTATGTTAGGATCGAAAAAAGCTGTCTACGTCGAAGCAAAACTATGAAGAATCTGTGTGACTCACTCTGTTGAGATTTTATTCTGATAACGATCATCAACGATCATCAACGCATAGTGAGTAGCCGCCTTAAGGTGAGCGACGCGACGCGGCAAAGCAGGCGAGAATCGACCAACGGGAAAGGCGAGTGGAACACAATGAACAGCAACAGGAAGCGGAGGTTTGTCTCTATGGATCGGGCATAGCCGATTAATGGTAACTATAATTACTTCACAATACGCACATTTCAAAACTTCAAACGCGTTTTTCTCAAAAACACGTTTTTGAAATCGGCCCACATCGTATAGACGACTGTATTTGACCGATCGACTTGAAATTTTGCATAGATCTTCTTAAAGCATTTCTACAGGTAGTGACGTTTTAAGTTTTTGGACAACTTAAAAATTATATTTTATATTACAGTTTTTGTACGAAAAAAAAAACGAAAAAAATCGTTGTTTTTTTATCAAATTGGCGCCATTTTTGTATTTTTGAAGTAATCAACAGACTCGTACGTCATTACCTGCAGCAAAGGTCCCTTTTTAATAATCTGTTTCAAATTTTTGTTTCAGACCAACGGGGTGAAATCTGTGACGTGGGCCGTTTGTCTCTTTCTGTTCGCAGGCGCTTTTTCTCGAAGCTTTGGCGGCCGCCATTGTGTTATTTTTTTTACGAAAAAAAATTTGTTTGTTGTAAATAAAGATTGAATAAAAATTACCAAAAAACCGCAGTTGTCTATGTTTGTTCATTTCCTCAAAAAAACTTAAAACGTGAGCACCTAAAAAATGGTGCTCCAAACTAGAAGTCTCCCTTAGCTCTTGGAAACTAATAAAAATATACATCGTGTGTGTAAAACCGACATAGGCCAGTTCTGAAAAAGGACAAACAGAAGTGAGACGAGAGATAGGAAGCAACCGCATACGCATCGAAGGTAGTGAGGGAATAAGACCGGCCCTCTCACCACACTGCGTAAGTCGTTAGAACGAGAAGTGTAGAATTTGTCCTTTTTCACAACCGGCTGATGTTGGTTTTACACATACTGTATATACAATCAAAGTACCTGTGAAGTTAAAATATTCTCGTGGCCTTTAAGTCAAACAGACGTAGTTTTTGATTTTCTGGATCTCTTGAGAGAGAAGCAAAGAATTGAAATTTTAATAATGGGGGGTATGGGGACATGCAGAGATCCGAAGATCAAGTTTGTGTACAAATAACAATATTTTTATGTAAGAGAGATTTACTTTAGAAATTATAGAAGAAGTATAATGTAGCTATTTGGTCTCCCCATCTTATCAGAGATATCAATCTTTTAGAAGCCATTCAACGGAGTTCACCAAATGGGTACCAAATGGGTACCCCACCTTTTCCATAGGACTTATGATGATAGGTTGAGTTTACTCCATTTACCTCCATTAAGTCAAAGAAGAACCCGAAGTGACCTTATATTAGCATATCGGATCTTACATAATACCTATACTATTAATCTGGCTCACTTACTGACACTGAACGAAGACGAGAGACTACGCGGCCATTCTTTTAAATTAACGCGAGAAAATTTTAGCACCACCATTCGTAAGAACTTTTTCTCCAATCGGATTTTCCACTCCTGGAACAACCTCCACGACACCGTAGTCACTGCACCGACCATCAACACGTTCAAAAACAGATATGATCGTAATATTGCCAAATTGAGTGCGCGAGTGTCTTTTCGGGTGCGGGTAAGGTCATTTTTCGGACTGTCAGTGCACAAAGTGGTAGTAGACAATTTTCCTTTTATTTTGTAAGCTTAATTCCACTTGTATGTAGCATTTCTTGTTTAGTTTAGTTCTCATAAATTGGTTCAACATTTAATTATATATTTAATTATATATTTTGGTTCACATGGTATAATTTTCACATTTACTGCTATTTTATGTTTTGCGAGGTTTATATTTATATACACATGTCTAGGAAATTATTGCTTTATACATAAATTGACATATTCCTAATATGTTACATTAGAAATGTACGTTAAGTTAGTCCATGTAACTTAAGTTTATGTTTTTTATAATTTTTACCATTTGGGCATAATAGATGTTAAACATCTCTGCCCTTATTACCTGTTAATAATAATAATAATAATAATAAATGTTTGTGATAAACTATGAACTTTTAAAAAATATATATATGCCTATTATTAATAATAAGCCAATAATTTGTACTTTACCAAATCAAGAACGCTATATGTATGTCTTAGAGTTATATTTAACCATATTGATAACGATTATGGCAAAGATGAAGGGAAAATGCCCATGCATGTTATTAGGAGTCATATACAGGATAGACTTTCTACACCTTCAAATGACAAAGCATTTCTGCGCCTATGCTACGCCCCTAAAGCCCCACCTGCGTTGCTAACTAACTTACAAAATGGCTACTCTTCAAATCCGCCGAAAAAGGCTGGGGTTTATTCTACTGCCCATCCATTAGTAGATATACAGTGTTCCATTATAATGTGTTCCATTCATATTATATTATTTCCTTTTCTTAAAAAGGATACATACATTTCGAGTATATGGCTGTATGTTAAAGGTCTATCTTCGCGATTGAATGTTTTATATAAAAAAAAATGTCTGTTGTTACTTACGTAAATTTCTTTCGAAATAATCCCAGTATCTTGGAAAGTCTCCCTTGTAACCTTGAGTTCTTATTGATCTGTTTAAGTGGTAAAATGATACCGCGACGTCCTTGGGATTCCTAGCGACATAAATTATCTGAAAATAGAGGAGAGATAAAAAATGTATTTTATCGCACCCAGAAATGACATATCCCAACAAATAATAGCAACATAACTGCCTCAAATTAATTGTATGAAATATTGACGTATAGTATCAGTAACCAATAAAAGTATATGCAGTTGCTTCGAAAGTATTGAGCCTTGCTGAAGAAACTTTACTAGTGCCTAAAGAAATTTCTTTACGCACTAGCGATTAAAAAGAAAATTTAAATTATATTTTTTTACGTAAAAAAATCGTTTATAGAAAAAATATTGTATACGAGGTGTTTAAATTAAGTAATGAGAATGATTTTTTAAAATTCTTTTATTCGAATAGAATTATTACAATTCACTATTGTCTCCTTCAAAATAACTTCCTTGGGACGCCACACAACGCTGGAGCCGGTTCTTCCATTCCTGATAGCATAGCCTTCAGCTGGTGGATTACAGCCGTTTGAATGTTTTCTATGGTCCCAAAATGAAGTCCCTTGATTTTTCAAACACAGGAAGAGAAAAAAGTCACAAGGACTCAAGTCAGACAAATAAGGAGGCTGAGGAGCTACAGGAATGTTTTACTGGCTAAAAAGTCGTTTAATGAAATGGTTGTGTGACAAGGCGCATTGTTGTGATACAACACAGTTATTCTTGATGTTTTGTCTCACACGCATTACCCTTTTCTGAAGTTTTTCAAGAACCTCTCTGTAAAAGTGTTGATTTACTGTTTGGAGCGTGGAGGCACAAACTCTTTGTGGACAATTCCTTGGCTATCAAAAAAGCAAATCAGCATGCATTTGATCTTCGATTTGCTCATTCTTGCTTTTTGGATCTTGGAGAGCTTTAGGTGTGTCATTCTATGCTAGTGCCATTTTATGCTTGTATCATTCCATGCTTGTGCCATTCTATGCTAACATGTTCCATAAAATGGGGATCATTTTTCAATCAGTTCCAAAGAGTCAAAACACATTTCTCTTCTGATGTCCATTTGTTCCTGCGAAAGGTTTTTTGGAACCATTTTTGAGCAGATTTTTTTCATCCCCAATTTGTTAGTCAAAATCTGATGAACAGACGTGTGATTCGAAGATCAAGATTTGTGAACCGACGATCTGAACGCATAGATCCTGCATTCTATCTACATTTTCATCGGTTTTTGAGGATGAAGGCCTTCCGTTGCTTGGTTTATCTTCAATCGACTCTCTTCCTTCTGAGAATGGCTTATACCACCGAAAAACTGAGCTCTTGAAAAAACACTGTCTCCGTAGGGGTTTTGAAAACCGGATAGCACACCATTGCTCAAAATTAATGTCATTCGTTTTTAAAACGCACTTGAAAAAAATCGGTTTATGAAAATAGTCACAAAGTATAAACAAATGAAGTTCAAACTTGTATTAAATATGCATTACATGTTAACCTACCGCCCTTCCAAGTCCTGTATCCTCAGTGTTGTTTGATCGAGTTGGAAAAGTGTCCGTTGCGCTGTGTCCGTTCACTGTGCTAAGTCTGAAGCAGGTTTTGCTTCAGATTTAATTACAACGGTGTGCTTAATAGCACACCGCCTCCGCAGTGTTGCTAGATCGCGCGCTACGTTGCCAGTCTCATAACTTAATTTACACACCTCATACACCTCGTGTATAATGAAAACCCTTTTTTGATTCGTGTTTGACAAACTTTACACTCGTCTAAAAAAGATCGCCTTATATACACTAATGGAAAAAATTAAAGGATCAACAAAATTTTCCGAATTTTTAGTGATTTTTCAAAATACTGTATCTCAGTGAAAAATGGTCTTATCGAGGTCTAAAAAAAATCAATTTGAAGCTTCAAGTTTCTAGTTTTGAGATAATTCGGCAAAAAATTTTTAGAACTACATGTTTCGCGCAATTTTAGGAAGTAGTGTAAGAAGAAAATGTTGCGAGTTTTTTTTCCTTTTTTTTTTCAAGTCCACGAGCTTGAAAAAAAATTTAAAAAAAAAATAACTTTACTTTAAGAAAAAAACTTAGCCATGCTATGGACCGGGTAGATAACTTGTGTATTCAGCTTCAATTTGCTTTTTTTTTTTTAATTTCGATACGACCATTTGTTGCTGAGATATCGAACTTTAAATCAAAAAAGGACCCTTTGTCTTTGATCGACGATATCTCAGCAACCAACGGCAGCACAGAAAATCTGAAGGCAGTTCTGAAAACTGGAATAAATCCCCTACAAGGTTCTGCTGCGATTTTTCGAGCGTATTCACAATTTTTTTCACAAATACCGTTGAAATTTACAAAAAAAAATTTCGTTTTTTCTCGAAAATTGAAAAAAAAAATTTAAGGCTCCAAAATTTGAATAAAATTCTGATTTTTCACTACCGTCGACATTAGCATTAACCAAAGCTTACCACGTGGAGGTTGTACGATCGGATTTACGCTTCTTACACACACGTCTATGTGTATGTGTGTTTGGGTCTGTTTCTCTGATGTTTTTGACTATCAATTTTTAATTTAATTTAAATTAAAGTTGATTACCCAAATCGCGTTTCGACCCTGATTCATACTTGCTTAAAAGACAAATTTCTGATCGATTTTCGTGCTAACTGAACACCTAAAAAAACAGTAAATCCGATCGTGCAACCTCCACGTGGTACGCTTTGGGTAATGCTAATGCCGACGGTAGTGAAAATCAAAGTTTTTTCAAGTTTTGGAAGCCCTTAAAAATTTTTTTTGTAAATTTTCAAAAAAAAATTTGATTTTTTTTATCTTTGTAGATTTCAACAGTATTTGCGGAAAAACTTGTGAGTAAGCTCGAAAAAATTTCTTTTCACTTTAACCATGATTAGGACATGTTTAAGTTCAAAAAACGTGACCCTTTAATTTTTTCAAAAGTTTGACCGTTTGCAACAAGAAAACGGTTTGTTAGATCGTAATGTATCTTTGCATGGTTTTTGGGGGTATATAGAACTGTAAAATGCACACGCAATATTAGTCATTTCATGAAGATTTGAATTTCAGCCGTTGATGTTCTGAAAAACCATCAATTACCCGTTTTTTCCTGTTTTTTCAAATTAATGCCAAGGATAAAAAACAATGTGTCACCTCAAAAATCGCAGCAGAACCTTGTAGGGGGTTTATTCCAATTTTCAGAACTGCCCTTAGATTTTCTGTGCTACCGTTGGTTCCTGAGATATCGTCGATCAAAGACAAAAGGGTCCTTTTTGATTTAAAGTTCGATATCTCAGCAGTAAATGGTCGTGGACTTGAAAAAAAAGCAAAAAAAATTCGAAAAATTTTCTTCTCACACTACTTCCTAAAATTGCACGAAACATGTAGCTCTAAAAATTTATTTGTCGAAATAACTCAAAACTAGAAACTCTAAGCTTCAAAATCCTTTTTTTTTTTAGACCTCGATAAGACCATTTTTCACTGAGATACAGCATTCTGAAAAATCACTAAAAATTCGGAAACATTTTTTGACCTTTTAATTTTTTCCATTAGTGTATGTACTGGTAAAAAAACTTTTACTTGGTGTTAATTTCTTAGTATTTTACTCACTTACGATCTGCTGATAATGAGCTCAAGAGACGCAACGTTGTTTTTATAACTTTTATCATATGTGCAGATACGTTCTTTGACCGTATTAGCATACCACAGCAACAGTCGGAAAACATATCATATACATCGTTATATTATACCAAATTATAATCAAATATTTATATACGCGACATCATGCTATTGAATTAAAAGCAATTTAGATGCCGTTGTGCATAATAGCCTGGACCGAAATGCGACAGAATATCAGGAGGCAATTCTCGTTTACCTTCGCTCCTGCTTGCAATAAATTGGGCGGTAACAGGCTAAACGGCAAATGGGACTTTATGAACCGTCTGCCTGTTGATTCGCTGAAAATCTTCCACGCTGGGACGTCTAAATTTTCTATTTCTGAGAGCTTCTCGTCATCCGCTTCATTTTCCTTCAGAAACTCCGCTTTGGTGTCCTTATGCAGAAAACAGCTGAACCTAAAAAACAATCCGAAACAATTCGGTCAACGTGCTGGCGAAACAGGTTGAGGGTAGGGTGAGCTATACTAATTAATCATTGGAAGAAAGCGTATTTACTCTAGGAAAGGAAATCTGTACACTAATGGAATTTCGGCCGCTTTCTGATAATTTAAATCGTTTGCCAGAAGCCAGACCATTTCTTGGACCCATGTTGTTCCTGAAACAATAAATGTCAGTTAATTTTCCCATGTGTAAAACTCATCATAGTCATATTGTACTTTAAGCAAAATGTTTGCGTTAATTCTTACAGTCCAATAGGCAGAGATTTTTATGTGTTCTTGAAAGATATAGGGCTAGTTTTGATGGTTTTCTATGTATTTTTTTGCGTAGAACACAATGCGCGGGGTCCGTAGAGTTGAAACCGTCCGCTAATTTTTTAAATTAACAATTTGTTAAACGTCTTTTTTTCACATTTCCGCTTATATCTCCGTTCCTTAGCATAGTTTAGATAGATTAATATGCATATGAGAAGTTGGAGCCTATTGAATTTCCAAAATTTTAAGAGCAACCCGAAGTCTCCAAGCGCTATTGTTAATTTGCAAATGACTGCTGAAGTTGAAAAAGTGCCTTTTGTTGGTTGTCGCGTAGAAAACGTTAAGAAACTGGCCCAAATTAATATTTTTCAAAATCTTAAAAAAGTCTCGCAAACTTGAAGAGATTTATGATTTTTCTAGCCTAATCCGGTCAATATCGTACAATAAACAAATAAATGGCGTCATTGTCAAATAAGGCAAAAAAAAATGCAATCGTTAATTTGTTCAAAAAGTTATTAACGGATCGAGCTGAATTTTTTTTTGTAACTTCGTACTACAAATAGCAGTCCCTCCAAGAATTTCATGATCATAGTGGCCCTACTTTCGAAGTAAAAAAATAGTGAAAAAAAAAGCACTTTTTCAACTTCAGCAGTCATTTGCAATAGCACTTGGAGACTTCGGGTTGAGCTTAAAATTTAGGAAATTCAATAGGCTACAACTTCTCATATGCATATGCTATCTAAACTATGCCATAGAACGGAGATATAAGCAGAAATGTGAAAAAAATTAGTTTTTTTTTCACAAATTGTTAATTTTAAACATCAAAACTAGCCCTATATCTTTCAAAAACAGTTTTTGATGATTTTGGCTCCCTGTCTACTGGACTATTAGGTGATAGGTACTTCTCTTACTTTTTAATCGAGTAAATTTAACATAAATGCTTTGAAAGTCTGATACTTTTTTTCTTTCTAGTAGGAAACGAATCTTGCCTTCCTTAGGACCAGCTCTGCTGGATAAATCAAAAGATTGTAGTCCTGGTGTAGTTTCCGGTAGTGGTGGAGTTAATACAATATAATAGGAGGAGCTTTGGTCTAGCGACATGGCAACATGGTTTTGAGACACAGTGTATGCATTTTTACCTACATATATTGTCTAAAAATGCCTACCTGATCTAGGAAATGTGACAACAAAAACGTCATCCGGTCTAACTTCAAAATTGTAATAGTTGAGAGCTTCTCTTTCGTAGCCACTGGGAAAGAACCATTTCTTTGGCCCCACTTGAACGAAACCGGTCCTTTCACCTGTAATAATAGGTTATTTAAATTTAATGTTAGTGATTGTGATTACCTGGGCAGCATAAATTTCTAACATGGAGTACATCAAGACCTCAGAAAAAATTAAATTTTAGGAAAAACTGTTGGGTGCTTAAAATAATAATGGGTGCTGCTTGAATTATGGACAACTTGTCTGATGTTTGTTTTTTCTTAATTTCCAAAAATCAATAAGTCAATTTCCAAAAGTCGTTATTTCAAGATATCAACTCTGCCTGCTTTGTGGAAATTTACAAATTGTTTTATTGTTTTTTGAAGATTAAGAACAAAAAAACCACGTACCATATCAAGAAGGGTATGTGACTGTAAATAAAATGTAAATGACTGTAAATGTAAATAAAACTCGTACATCGAGTAATATTTACATAATAATAAATAATAGTATATTATCCTTACCTAATAACGAATAACGTTTTCAATAACAGTGAAGTAAAATTTATATGCGTAAAAAAAACTCGAACATGTCGAATTCACATTATAATTTATATAATATTAACAATAGAAATTTATATTGGTTTATTTTTTTGACTATTAATTTCATCATCTAAAAGTCATGATCTACGCGTATTTCAAAAATGGTGCCTTAGTTTGCTTATTGTCAAGAAATAGATGTATGATACAGTAGCAATAAATTCATCTAACAATTTTATTTTACCAAACATGATATTTTTAATAAATTTATTATGACATAAATTATCCAGATTTCTACTATATTTTTTTTTTCAGTTCAAGCAGTTTTCTATTTTTTATCACGCAAGTTGTAGAAAGTAGTATGCTTTAAACATTTTAATGAGTATTTGGAAGTTAAGATAATATTATTACTTATAATTTAATTGTATAAATTAACTTCTCTATTACGAATATTTCACAAGAATGTAAAAAAATTACTATACTTAACATATCTTCCGGGGAAAATATGGTAGACACCTTTTTGTAACAGTAGACCAACAGTTAAAATTTAAATTAAACTGCCACTTACCGGTAAAATATCTCAATAAATCCCTATTGACTTCATCGTCCACTTTTGTAATGTTATAAGGAAACGGCTTGTTTTTCACACCATTATTTTCAGCGTCATTATTTTTCACTATGTCCTCCACAAATTTTGGTGTCGGCGTCATTTTAAACACACCACCACACAAGATTTTCACCCACTTTTTTACCACTGAAAACGACGAGCATTTACTAACTGTAAGACCGTTCACGTATCACTCATGTGGTCTGCAGTATCAGTCTGTTCTTGAGCTTGTTTTGCTTGACACTCGACGAATTTTATTTTAAAATAAAGTGAAAGCAAAATACCAATATAGGGTGTTGCAAACGACCGTGGCAATGTCGTAAATTAAATTGATTATTAAAATATGTAAGCAGACGCAATTTTATCGTTTTAATATTTAAAATTAGATAGAATGACTTTGCTTCAAGCTACTGTTATTATTCGCAGGTGAAAGCTTTTGTTTGCAATAAATAAACGATTTCAATGTTTTGGGGACAACTTTCTATTGTTGAAGAGGTGTCGGCGATGTTTTTTGTTTGCAAATTAATTACTAATGGCGATTGTAACATAGAATAGGTATGCCATTCACCTTTATCGTGAATATATTCAATGGATGTGTGCATTTATTCCTGCAAGTTGGATGTTGACATAATATGAAAGTGAAAGAAATGTTAGTATTATTTAAAGAAGCATTTGTTACGAATCTTAATGTAAGTGTTTTCTTAATCAGAGAATATAAAGCAAAGCATATGTCTTTAGTGAAAAATAAATCAAATCTACGTACACAGAATTTCTTAATAGAAAAATGTAGAAAGCTAAAAAATATTTATAAACAAAGGTTTAAATACTATTTAATTTAGAAGCTTGTAAATAAGTAGATACCGAGCTATTACACTTTGTTTAATATTTCATTCAATCAGTTTTTCCTGGTGCAAAAAAGGAAATCAATGTTCGTCATTTCTCACTGTTCCTATTAAACAATGAAGAAGGGGTAGATTACTATTAATCTCAACTTGGTCATGGTAATAGTTCAAGGGCGTAGCCAGGGGGGGGCGATAACTACCCGCCCCCCCCCCAAAGATAACTACTGGCTACGCCCTTGTAATAGTTTTCATGTGTAACGCATTATGAGGACTAGGCTTTAAAAAGTCAGTTCATATTTTTCAAGCTTAATTAAACGTTTATTTTAAATTTCGTTTCACAGTTTCGCTTCGAGCTTTTCATCTCTCTCATCCATAGCCAGATTTGATGACTGAATTTTTTTTGGATGGCTCATTATAATAAATAACATAACATACATAATAAAGATTAAAATTATTCATAACAGTATTTAATCAACTATTTTTTGCTATTATAAGCTAAATCTGACGGTTTATTTGGGCAAAAAAGGTAAAACACTTATTAATTCTTTACTGAGAAATTGAAAGGACTGCCATTTTTTTTAAATTCTGACATAATGAGATGACTACGAGTGATGACGAAATCAAAGTTTGTTGGATCAACTGCTTCGACAGAAATGAACACAACTCACGGTATTGTATACCGTGAACACAACTCATATATATACATACATACATATTATAAGTAAGTACACTCAACATCCACATATCCGAACTCCAAATTTCCGAACTCACGATATTTCCGAACTTTTTTCTCACGATATTTCCGAACTTATACTTCTACACAACCGAACTTGTCGCTCATTGGTTGACGACAAAAAACCGCGAAATTTGAAATGAGAAAAAAATGTAAACAAAATAATGCGATTGTTATCAAACATTTCGATTGTCACAGAATTCAGCAAAGAGGTAATCGCCCTCACTCAGCAGGACACCTGAGACAGGTTCTACAAGAGTTCTTCTTTGTACAAACCAGTGGAAAACACTTATTTCAAATGGCGTATCATAAGTACCGGTGCACTTTTTTGTGTCAATCCGTCCACTCAATTTTCGTCTTTTTTCAACTTCCGACAAGTAAATTTCTTTTTCCCTAAGAATTTCTGCCACTGACGATTTATAAATATTGTACATCTTACATAGATCAACATTTTTAACACCATTTTTTGCGTGATTTATAATATCCAGCTTTTGCTCCAAGGTTAGCCTCTTAGCAGGCTCTTTTCTCTGCAAATAAACAGTACAATAATGTTTGTTTTGTATCACGGTTTTCTTAAAAATACATATTTTCTCATCACTTTTCATTTCAGTTTTAAATTATTATAGGTTACGTCAACAAAATGTTCAATAAAACAAACCTTTACTGTGATTTACAAAATAATTACCTGCATCACTCTCTCCTTTGCACCTGACATTTTTTTTTTGTTTAAAAAAACGTTCTTTTATTAACATGTACACATCTATGTATGTATGTATTACATTTGCATAAAAACCTCGAAAAACAAATAAAAGTACTAGAATGAGCCAGAAAAACCCTTTGCGCATGCGCCAGCAGTTCGGTTATCCCGAGATGACGAGAGTTCGGAAATGTGGAAGTGTGCGGAACGGAAAAGTTCGGATATGTGGATTTTGAGTGTACACTCAACATGCGCAAACTTCCACATTTCCGTACTTTCGTCACCTCGGGATAACCGAACTGCTGGCGCATGCGCAAAGGGTTCTTCTGGCTCATTGGTCATTCGACAGCGACATTCGACATTTGTGAGAAAAAAATATCGTGAGAAAAAGTTCGGAAATATCGTGAGTTCGGAAATATGGAGTTCGGATATGTGGATGTTGAGTGTACATACTTTTACTTTTGCCGCCTCTCTGTCTTATGTTTCTGTCAAATCTCAACATACACCTGTTTAGATAACCTAAAATTGTCTCATATTAAAGGATTAACTCATTTAGAAAAATGAGCGAGACAATCATTGAAAGAGTTTCTGTAAATTACAAAAATCTCTCGAGTAAATTTACCGAAACTACGACAGATTACAACAAACAGTATTGTGCAATCTACTTGGCCCGTTTGAAAGAAATGGAAATTCTGCTCCGGGAAAGAATTGAAATCAAATGGGGCGATAGATTTCCAGTATGTAAGCTGTATAAGTTAGCAGAGGAGCACCACGACAAATGTATTGTTATTGGCACCCTATTCAAGGACCAAAAATTGAAGCCTTCAATTTTGAAACAGTTAGCCGAGGCGAATCAACTCATTCGCAACCTATTCTGCATCATTTTACAGACGATTCGGACACGTTGTTT
The DNA here is from genome assembly GCA_029963805.1 of Aromia moschata. NCBI lineage: Eukaryota > Metazoa > Arthropoda > Insecta > Coleoptera > Cerambycidae > Aromia > Aromia moschata. The sequence continues at coordinate 179,126 of JAPWTK010000467.1, forward strand.
ATGGAAGACGAATTGCAACGGTATCAACTTTTAGGTAATTTGATAAGCAACGTGTGTGAATACATTTTTAAATTTGTATTTTAGGCGCACTAGACGGAAAAAAGTTAGTAACAGGAATAACCTGTGCACTCCTAGGGAGCGATATGGGCATGGGTAAATTTATGGTGGAAGATTACGTTTTTGCCGATTACAGACCACAAGTTGAACGTCCCCTAATGAACGAAGACGTATTTGTTATATTCCTTAGCGGCATAGACTTTCTCAACCATCAAAACTTCATTTCTAATCTGGAATTATTCACTCATTGGATAAGTGGTATGCTGGGAGATGAAAGTACAATTTCAAGGATAGCTCGTATTATTATTGCTGGAAATAGCATTAGGACTGTTGCTGAAAAGAAGAAAGTAACCATGATGATGACAAGCAGGACTCAAGAATCGTTGGAGGCAATAGAAGCAGTGAAAGCTTTTGACTATTTCCTGTTGCAGCTGTGTGAATTGGTAGACGTAGACGTGATGCCTGGAGAACATGACCCGTCGAATCACATTTTGCCACAGAAACCGATGCATTATTGCATGTTTCCTAACTCGTGCGTGTATAAGTCACTAAATCAGGTCTCGAACCCGTATTTCTGTTCGTTGGACAATTTGAAAATTTTTGGAACCTCTGGTCAACCCGTGATGAACGTTATGCGATTTTCCGAGATTACTGATCCTTTGGAAGTCTTAGAAAACTGTTTACATTGGAGCCATTTGGCTCCAACAGCTCCGGATACTTTAGGCTGCTATCCATATTACGAGAAGGATCCATTTATTATTAAGGGAGTGTCCGCATGTCTTTTTCGCTGGAAATCAGCCACAATTTTCTACCAAAATGGCGCAAGGTTAGATTTTACTCCATTGCGTCGTTGGAAGAAAACGTTATTCCAAAGAATTTTAATCAAATTCAGGTGTTATTCAGGGACCATTTTTTAAATAAAATTCTAAACCTGAACACAACAAAAGTTGTATGTTTGAAAGTAAGAGCGTGTGTTTTGAAGTCGTTTTATTTTGCTTTTGGGGGTAATTTTCAGTGTATTAAATCTCATAACCTTTATTTTTCTCAACTTTTATAAGTCTCTTTTGTACTTTCTCATTTAAAATATTGACTGTTTTCTGTAGATTAATGGTTTACGTGTAATCAAAACAAATGTTGTAGGTCCGGATGGCCAGAAAGTTCGCCTGATCTGCATCCCGGAGTTCTGTAATTCCTTCCAGGCAGTGGTCCTCAATTTGAAGAATTTGGACTGTTCATCCATGGTATTTAGTGCATGTAAATAGTGCTTTAGGTAATTGTGTATCAGCTCTTTATTTAATTTTTTTTTTTATAAAAAAAATAAAATAAAAGGATTTTATAAATAAAATTTATTTTCCAAAACATGTTTACAGAAAACAGAATGAAAATATTTCGTAATGAAAATTAAATTTATTTTTCTTCATTGTTCTTCTTTCGTGTAAAAGAACTATTTTAATTTTGAGTAAAGATACCAGCGCCCACCTTTCTAAATTTAAAGGGTCTCTTCCTATTTCTTGCACTGAAACAAAATAACAATCATAAGATTTCAGTTAAAAGCGAGTTAATACAATATTTCTCAAACTCAAAAAATAACAAAAAAATCAAATTAAAATCATCATTATGGAACACAAATCAACACTGCCTTAAAATAGATTTTTTTCCTCACCAAATCTTCCTTAGAAACATGGCAGTCTGAGGAAATATTTTGGTATCCATCGTCTCTAAATATACGTCTACATAAGAGCATAAATAAGTGATTTGTGCTGACAGGAGCCATGAAGCGTTTCCATCGCCATGCTGCAAGTTTACATTTACCGCTCGTTCCATATCCTAAAAAAAAAAAAAAAAAAAAAAACTATACAGTGCTGCGGCAATTTGGAAGATAAATTACAGATTTCATGAATAAAATTATGCACTATTAACATTATAAACTTGAAATACTTGAAAATACGTAAAACGTAAAAGTTTTTGGCCCTTTCTAATTGTGTAAACGGAAACAACCTGTTAAGAATAACTTATAAATACACACCCTCATTTCATCACAGTTCCCGGAATGGTGCATTCCTTTATAGCAGAGGCATAAAGAAAATATTGGCGGTGTCTCAGGATAACTGTTCTTGATTACGATTAGTGCATGCAGATTGGCTAAAAAAAATAAATACTTTTTGTATTCACCAAAACCAAACATTTCGACGAAATACAAAATTAAAATTTATTCTTCACAAATTAAATTGTTGTCAAGAAATTCTCGATTTAGGATACAAAATTTTAAACGTTTCATAAACTAGTATCCTCACCAGGTCCTCTATTCAGACTCGCGGAATAGAACAAATCTGAAGGTGACACAAGTTCTTCTTCCAACAAAGTTTGGGTAAAATCAGACTGACAGAACCTCTGGTATGTCGTTGATGACCATTTAGTCAGTGAAGTTACTGCAGTAGAAGGTAAGTCTACCACATCGGGAACTTCCGGTATGATGTTTTGCTCTGAAATAAAACGATTAATAGGAAATTGATATAGTATTTCTTTCTCTTTTTGCAGAAAAGTGTTGGTCCTAATGTTAGTGGTCAATCTCGAGGACAGTTATTCCCCATCAAAAATTACACAGACCATGAATATTTTAAACTAAAACAATGTTATGTTCTTACCCTATAAAGCTGATATGATAAAATTATACACCGTTGGCAAAATAAAATCTTTGGTCCATGACTTAATGTAAGTAATTCATTGGTTTAAAAGAAAAGTCACAGACCAATAACATTACACTCTTCGCAGCGGCCCCGCCCACCACCATGAAGGGTGCAATGTTATTGGTCTGTATCCTTTCCCTCTAACCAATAAATTATTTACATCAAGTTACAGACCAAAGATGTGACTTTGCCAGCAGTGTGTGTTGCAATGAATGGACTCAAAAAACTGATAGACGATGAAGGAATGTTAACAAACAATTCAAGTAAACAAAATATTTCAATAGCAGTGATGGTTATGATATTAAAAGTCAATTATACAAAACTATGTAAAGACAAGGGACTTGATGGATCGAATTCAACAATTAATAATGCAAACTGACAAAAAGGCTACTGTGTAGTATCACAAGAAAGTGTCCATCTTTATACTTTGCCAAGAACCAACTTAAGTATATTGAAATGAAACATGTTTTACTTTTGATGATTCAGATAGTTCTTGCAGTTTTCTTTTCCAAAGACGAGAACCTCTTAAATCAAAGACAATGAAAGGGAGTGAAGTTACAATCATGAGAGCCACGAAAATAACTAATTTGTCTTGGGAACGAAACAGAATGAAGATTACATCAAACTGTTAAATACAGCTCTTTATATTACTTACCTAGCTGTTGCAACTGATTTGCCAAATTGTTCCTGGCAGACAAACGTTTGAATAAAATCCTGATCACATTTTCTATGTTTACGCTGCCCACTTTGTTGCAGCCTGTCTGTTGTAAAAAAAAAAAAAAAAACAAGTAAATAGCTGCATAACAAGACAAACGTAACATTATGAACCTGCTTCGCCAAAAACTCCATGCCGCAAACTGCTTGTGCCCAATTGTAGGCATACCCAATTTGGGGCACTAGGGAATGGTAAGAGCTGATTCCGACCTTCTTCAACTGGTAGAGGGTGGTCGGATTTGGACTCTCCGTTCCAAAATCATTCTCAATTAACTCTCCCAGTATGTTTTCTCCAGACAATATCTCTCTAGCTGAATTTGCTGGAAGGTCAAATTGTTGTTTATTTTAGACTAGAAAATATGTTTAACATTTTTTTTTTTTTTTTTTAATTAAGGTACCCATTTTACAGGATTTATTTGAGATTAAATATTCAGTTCACTTAAATGACAAAAAACAAGTTTGGCCTACAAATATACCTGTTATATTAGGTGGTACATTGACTTTCGAAGTAACTGTCACGATTCTTAATTTGACGTAATACCGAAAGGTGGATGTTACTGATGGTCCATCGTCTATCTTTGCGATAATTTCTACTGATAGCGGATGCACTTCTAATAGTTTCTTTCTTTTTTCTTCCATTGGGTCTACCTGCTGGACAGATTTACGGTGACGCCTCTTTTTTACTTCTACAACTTCCTAAAAAAAAAGATTAATCATTTTCAACCGAATACAGATTATATACAATTCATGACTAAGACGTTTCATTAGAACAGTAGCACAAGCCAGAATCATTGAGACAGACGTGCATAACCCAGACTTGTTTGTAAATAGTTACACTTACCTAAAAGTAAGAACAGCAGATCAACACTTTTTTTATACATTTTTAAGTCATATGTGAGGTTTAAAAATTTAGTTTAGTTGCCAGTTTAGAGTCTAGAATTCTTTCAATTCAAAGTTGCAATAAATATTGTACGGCAGTTACATAAGTGGCAATTTTTGGCATACTCGTATTATTATTATTATAGTAAAACAGTTAAAGTTGCATCCATTTAGATGCCAACTACATGGCTCACCTCAACTTCTGGCAAATCTGATTCATGTTCTGAATCATCATCGTCCTGTAACCCCTCACCAGCTTCTTGACTTTCTTTCCATTGAATCGCATCATCTTGGTCGCCAACTATATTGACTTCTAAGTTTAAATCTATAAGAATAATTATATAAAAAAAAAAATGATTCACATCAATAAAAGAATGTAACATCGCTCCAAACACTGCACAGATTCCCGAAAAGCTGGCAAAAATTCGAAAAATTAAGATATTTACTTGAAACTTGGTATATAGGGGTTTTTGGGGTCGCTGATAACGAATTTCAAGTCAAAATAAAAAAAAACTAAATGGCGGCTATAAAATACTAAAAAGCATATATATAAATCGTAATTTTTATTGATTTTCTTTAATTTTGTACACATACGTTTTCAAAGTCGCTGGTTAGTAATCTAAAGTCAAAATAAAACAAACAAACAAAAAAAAAACAAAATGGCGGCTACGAATTACTAAAAAGCATGTCTATAAACCATTATTTTTATTTAATTTATGTGAAACGTGGAATTTATAGGTTTTAGGGGTCACAGATAATGAATCTGGAAACAAAATAAATGGCAGATCTATGTAAAATGACAAATACAAAATTTTTAAAATCCATGATTTTTATTTATTTTATGAAAAAAACTTGTGACAAATAAATTAAGAAGTACAATACAAAGCCGAATGTAAGCAGCTAGTAGCAGCTAGTGGCAGCTAATTTTTAGAAATTTTGTTACATAATAATATAAACTTTAATTTAATATAAACTTTGTTTCACTGCCGAAATCCGTGGGACTTTTAACTTTTCTTTATTTTTCTGAAACGATTGCACACAAATTTTCATTATTTTACACTTCAAACATTGTGTTACTGTTAATTTATATTTATTTGTTATAATTTTTAACAAATACGATAATAAACTACATTTTTCCATTTAAAACATCGATTTTGTAGAAATAAAAAAGATCAACTTTACGATTTTCTACGAATTTTTGAATATGACGCTTGAACATGAGCTCGGACGCTCGAGCTGTTACTCGTGCGAAGGTCCTTTTTGTACCGGCTTATACCTGCCATGTATACTTAATTAGCCCTTATAAAGGGCCGTTACATATTCTTTGAACATTACTCTATACATCTATGTACTTCAAATCCCATAAATTAAAATTTCATTTTTCGACTTGAACCAGCTTGGCCAGCTTTTCGGGAATCGGCCCCACTGTGCACTGCCTTTTCAGCTTCTTAACGCGCCTTTTGTACAAATATTTTTTACATTTATGGGGGTAAAAACAAATATTTAAATAATATATAATATAATACAATTATCATAATACTTACCGTAAACCTTCTTATATGACACAATGTTAACATAAAATATATAGAGGGGATCGGGCAGGAGGAAAGCCAGTTTATGCTCAGCCCTTAGCTGATCAAAGGGCACATCCAGATGTTCCTGTAGGGGTTTTGTCGCATCTATTATATTCATAAGGAGAGGCCGTAAAGCATTAAGTTTCTCTTTGCGCTCGACAAGATCTGAAAACATTTTGAAAGTACAGATTTTCAGATGAGGACCAAATTAATTTGTAATAAAACTGTCAAGGATATTATATAGTTTGGAATAGAGTAAAGATAACCTTGTCCTAATTTTTTCTTTTCCTCTTCAAGTGATTTGCACAATTCTGCCAGGCTCTTGCGCTGACTGAGTTCCCATTCCAGTCTTGCCAGACGTAAGGCGTGTTTCTCTTCGGAACTTGCAGTATCGTCGTTGTACTGAAAATATGTTTATAATATGGACGTCAAAATTGTTGAACTATTAATCGAGGTACCTCTTTAAACTTTTCAGTAAGTGATGCTGGTGCTTCTTTCACGAATTCTTCAAAGGTTACCAGTTCAATATCTTCATCTTTAGATCTAAACATAAATTTCATGTATGCTATTTGCAAAAAAATAATCATGGCGTTATAAGTACTGCAACATGCATTACTATCTATAATTATCACTTGTCTGTCTATAATTAACACAACCGTCTCTCGTTTAGACCCAAGGCTATTTAAGGTCCTTATTTATGAGCAAAAATTTAATGAAATTATCATTATCCGGCAATTAGGATTTTCCTTATGCATAGGAAATGTTTCATTATTCTAGCTGGAGGTATGCAATGGATTATGCAATATATACTGTTATTTAACATGTTTGCGTAATATATTTCTCTATAAAATTATCTACGAACTTACTTGAACGACAAACACTTATTTGTTTCTGCCACCAAATGATGCAGTTCGTACACCAAATTCTGATAACTCAACTTAATGCTATCGCATTTTTGCTTCTCGCTACTTAACGTCTCCTTTCCGAAAACGTGTTTTATTTTATCGATGCGGTTCAACTTCCTTATGACACAAAGTTTAATGCAAATTTCTGTTAGCAGCTCCCTATTCGCCGCTGTCTACAAAGAATTATATGCAGTCCAATTGTGAATGAATAATAAATACACATGAAATGCTTACATCGGCAGACTTTTGACACTTTCTTTTCAAGATCTCTGCCAGAGTATCTTTGATATCCTGGCACATTTCGAAATATATGGTAGCGTCGAGGGCGCTCTGTCTACTTGAAGATTCTTTTTCTTCGAACTCCACGACTTTCTGAATAACACAAATGGAAATTAATATTAATTTGGGTGCGTGTTTTTTTCATTTTACCTTATAGACGTCTGTTTCCGCGTCATTGTCGGCGTTAGCTGTTTTACGCTTCTTTTTTATGTTAGATGAACTAGTTTCTTTTACCATTTTAAAAACACTTTATTTTAGTTTTGCATATAGGACGCGGCCTGTGGTCTGGTTGTACATAACCTAGAAATATTTTGTTATAGAAAATAAATATGGCGATTTATGGTCAATCTGTAATATGGGTTGGAACCGCAGATGTAACAGTGTTCTTCTAATAAAATAACATGTTAGATTTCTATAACGTGAGCCCAAGTCGATTATTCAAATAATTCTATTTTACTACAGATGGTAATGCAAACTAAAGGAAGAATTACTGTACAAGTGTACAATTGGTTGCCTAAACGTAAAAATGGTTGAAGTAAAACACTACACGAATTCTAGACAAGTTCAACCACAAAAAGTACCACCTTGGAAATTCAAACAAAATATGAAATTTTATTGAACAGTATAATGTAACGAATATATTTTTGTTTACATAACATTCAATGACATTTAACAAGAGTAATTTTAAGATACAAAATTAAAATTCAAACGAGATTTAACCTTTTTTTGGAATTATAAAAGAATTGCCGAAACCCGGGATCGAACCAGGGACCTTTAGATCTTCAGTCTAACGCTCTCCCAACTGAGCTATTTCGGCTTCTGTTTGAAAAAATATATAATAATAACAGAAAGTCAAGAAGGTATACAAACATATTAGAATTATAAAAATATTGCTTTTTACATTAAAAAAACATTACCGTAAGTTACTAATTCAAATTTCGTAAGTTCTTAATAATATATGTATAACTGCATAAAAAAATAATACATGACAAAAATATGAGAAAAGGAATATACCTAATAATATAGACATCAAAAAAAAAACGTCATCAACTCTGGCTATGAACAAGTGAGATGGAAATAGCGGTCATTTCTAAGCTTTTCGGTTATGTCAAACTTTTGACAAGTGACTGTCACAATTTGTAAAATAGACGATGGCTGTCATATAATGTGACAGTCTTGACAAGTAAATAAGGTTATAAATTCGATCAAGAATAGAAATACCTCTTTTTTTTTCTCGGCCAACTTTGATGACGTTTTTTTTTTTTTGGATGGCTATATGTACATATATGAAGAAACAAGAAAATTCCAGAATCTGAGGTTAAGCACATCATAAAATACCAGTAGGCTTAGACCTTTTTGCTTCTTTTATTTCTATGCAATCTAGAGTGTCCCGTTACTATTATTATTGTTCTTTTTTTTAGTTTATTATTTTCAAAGCAAAAAACATTTTTATTTCTCCGATACTGTTTACAGACGCTTTTAGTGAATATGTAAAATACATGAGTATGGGTGCATATTTATGAATATGTATATGTATACCACAGGTATGTACCTATGTATGTATATCTGCTTTTATTTTTGTGGCATTACCTATATGTATTATACACTACATATAGGTATATAATGTATGTATGTATACATACATGTATGTACATATGTACGTATTGTCAGTCCTTGTTTGCTATCTGCAGGTTTTTTATACATATGTTATATATGTTATTGCTTTATATTTTCTATGGCTCTTAGTACATTTCAAAATTAGACAGGTAGATATATACATATATATGTGAGTCCTAAGAAAGTTAATTTTATTTTAAATGATGTAACTTATCACCCAAAATGTTTCATTCCCAACATGAAAACAAGTTGTTTAATGTACTCTTCATTCTCGTCATAGATTTAATATTTGAATCCACATATCTTTAAAATATGTGTGGCCATCCCTGAATACAGTACCTAATTAACTTGTATACTTAATTATTTATCGAAAGATATACCTATTTAGTTTTAATTTATTAGACATAATGCTGTCCAAAGTGCTAAATCGCCTCTGATACTAGATCTATGATTGATCGATTAAGATTAAAACATTATCAGAATTTTTCTGTTATTTATAGATGGTACGTTGTAGAAGCTCCCAAAATTCCTAGTTAATCGACCGGCGAATTATTCCAGATTTCCTGAACGAAACACTTCCTTCAACTGATTTAATTGTATTAAGGTAACAAATTACAATAATTAGGGTTAGGGATAATGAGCCCCAATTTAGGTCTTCATTCTAAACTTTGAAATATTGATATGCTTCTAACAGCCGGTTTACACATTTTTAATCAATTTCTACCCGGTTGATACATTGGTATTGAGCCAATCCCTCAGTGCTTGGAATTTTCTGGAGCAACGTGAAAATGAGCGAATTTTAGAAATTCGACATGCTTTATTATACGGATTTCATTTGGGCTATAATACAACCGAAGTACGCCGAAATCTAGTGGCCGCGTATATCGACAACGTCCCTGTGACTGTGCAAAACCCTGTATCGACTGTGCAAAGCGGCTATAAGGATGCGTACGATATAACGCTCTGTCTTTAGAAAAATCCAACCTAAAGATGAAAATTGTGCATATTATTTATCGGGTTGAATTCCCCTATGTTTCTGTTTATAAACACAACCTACTTTTATAATATTCCTATGTTTACCGCGGTTTTGTCGAAAACACATTTTCGATGTGTTGATCACAATCGCGGTAGCCTCGAGGTAAACAGCTATTAGAAGAATAAATACATACATACATAGTTGTTAAATAGGTGAGCGAATATGAAAATGTAACCGAGATTCCGGACCTCCATTAAAAATTAAAATATTTTACGATCTGTTTACACAACGTAGGAAGTGTGATATGATAACATATCGCTAAACAAAACTATAGCTGATTTATTTTCAGTGAGCTACAATGTATTTAACTTTGCGGGCCGTCACCTCACCATACACGTAATTGTCCGTGAAAATCATCTATCAATCATTATTTTATCGTCTTCGAGATACTTAAAAAAAATCTGAAAAGGTGCGTTTTAGAAAATGTCCCATATCTTTTTAATTAATCGACTTTGAAGGCCAACAAAGTGTTCAATATTTTTTGAATGTTACTATTAAAGACAATGGATGATGGAGGCAAAAACATATATAGCCTGTCGCAAACTGGCTATGCCAAGCATTGGTACCTCGGTTATTGTTAGAGATAGAAAGATGTTTAAATGGGGAAAGCTCTAGAGGGTTTTATTACCTCTTTTTTTTTTTAATTCGGTTTATCTGTAATCGTTTTCGAGATACTTCCAAAAATCTGAAAAGGTGCGTTTTTGAAAATGTTCCATTTCTTTTTGATTAATTGACTGTAGTACACTTTTTAAGATGCCCTCGTTGATGCTATCAAAATATTTCTATTGTCACTTGTTTCTGAGTTGTGTGATTAACTGTGATTTTTCTTACGGACGCCATATTGTATTATGTGGTTAAATGGTTCTCAAAATTTGCTTTTCAGCGATGTATCACAATGCTAGAAAAACATGTTGCCTCCTGTGAACTTTAAAAAATATGTATGTATGTATTTACAAAATCTCAAAATGGCGGAAAGGTACCGCGCGTGCGCACATGGAAAATCAACAGAAAGTCAAGCAACTGCTCTGAATTTTGTTCCTCGGGGGTTTTCGGTGTCGCTGATTACGAATTCGGTATCGGAATTTGAAAATTCCTATGACGAGTCCGATACGGCGGAAAATTTCAAGGCGGCAATTTAACAATTCTTCATTTTTTTTCCAAAAATCTTTCTATTCGACTAGCTGAATGTCATTTGCCTCTAAGCTTAGAAATTAAGGAAGTAATATCTTTTTTTAAGGTCATTCGGTATACAATATTTTGACCCACTTCTCGAGGAGAGATAATTTTCAATTTTTAGTAGCGGATTCTCATCCATATTATCTTTCATTAAATTAAATACTTATTTTCTTGTGATGGAAATATCGTGTGAAGTACTAGTATATATACAAAAACCTTGCAATCTGTGAATAATAATAATTATTAATCAGATGAGTAAAACTTGAAAATTTAAATTTTTGAAAAACCAAAATCAGAAATCTGGAAAAATGCGAAAAATTTAAAAAATATTGAAATGGTGAAAAATTTTAATATTTTGCGTCTGAATATTTTCTATTATATTCAGGCACAATGTACTATAGCGATTTACATATGACCAAGTTTTTCAACATTTATCGCATAGTACAACCCACACTATAGGCGTCAGAATGAAGAATGAATAATTATGAAGAGAATACATTTACTAATGGGCTTTCCTATCCTCAGTTTTAATATCCAAGCCTTGCGCCTGTCTATACGTTCCTTTTGACCAAATTTATTTGTAAGGGAAACTTGATGCTTTCCTTGTTCAGGATATATATGAAAAGTTAATTGGGGATCCTTTTTAATCCAGGACGAACAGCGAGGTACACAACCAGAGTGATTCATTCTAATTATAATACAGTGGAGCATCGATTATCCGAACTAATTGGGAACCAGGGTGGTTCGAATAACTGATATTTCGGATAACCGATAATTTTAAAAAACCCTATTTGGGGTGTAGGTACATAATATGTATGTGCATAGATAATTAAACAAACAAACATTTATACAACAAACAAATTTAATTTACACTTCAATGTGTACCAAAAAGAAAAAGAAAACAACCATCATTTGTGAAAGAAAAACATTTCAAGAACATTATGTACATACATATGTACATATTTGCAGTAAATAAACATACATACATATCGTTAATACATATACATTTTAAGAAAAGAAGTCCAATATTAAACGGTTCGGTTAATCGGTCGTTCGGATAATCGATGCTCCACTGTACTCACAAAATAACGCTAACATTATAATTTTTAATGAATACAACACAAATATAAACAGAAAATTTTCAAAATACAATGGCACTCAAACGGACATTTGAATAAACGATGTCCCAGTGATTAGGTTGTTGAGCGACCACCAGGGAGCGTAACGCCAATGTTGTTTTACCTATACAGGAGACCTTTCCGAAAAAAAATTCAAAAAACGCAGAGGAGCAGCTAGGTGCAGCTGAAATTTGTTCTATACAATAAGTTATAGTCTGATATACAATTCCTAATAAGTTTTATGGCGGTGTCGCGCGGTGCCACGGACTTAACCAACAAATAAGTGAGCTCTTTGTCTGCTTCATCGTGTAAAAGTTTCATTTAATGATTATTCTCTCATAATTTTCCGATTTAATAATATAGATTGCACAATATTTCATTATTTTCAACTCACCTTTATGTCCATCCAGAAAATCCATTTGGTTTTATTTTAATTTGCCGTATTTTTAAGATTTCTCAACTACTGAAACACGGGTTTATTTTCTTTATGACTACACAATTAGGGCTGCCAAATTTTCAAAAATAAAAATCGGGAGGACATCTTATCTCTCCTAATATGGCGCCTCAGGCGAAAATTTTGCAAATTTTTCTCATTTCAGGTTACGCGTTTTCCTGGAACTTCAGAATTTCAATGAAAAATCCATTTATACAAAAAATATACTTTCACAAGAATAAGTTTTGCATTTTATTTATTTTTACACCATTTTTAAGGCAATTTCTTTATGAATAAGAAATTGAGGATTGGTTATTTGCCGGTTAAATGGAAATCGGGAGTATTTTGGCGTAGTTTAAAAAGAGGAAGAGACAGTAAGAAATCGGGAGGCTCCCGCCAAATCGGGAGGTCTGACAGCCCCATACACAACGCGTATGGCTTCAGAGAAGGCGAGTTTTCGAATGCTTTACCGGAGTCTATACAAGCAAAAAAGGACTAATAGTAGTGAATACATAAACTACAAGGGTCCCTAGTGGTAACTCAACAATAAAAAATTCAAAACCATAAACTTTTTTGGGGGGTTCTGGCCAGGTTTTTGAGAATTGGCCCCACTGTGGGCCCGTCGGCCGGCCCGGACCCGCGTACATTCGTCATCCACCCCGTCGTCGTGGCGCGGCGACGAGGAATCCCATGGCTAACTTTGACAGTCGAACAATCGGCGGGTCGTTTAGCCACCGCGTTGCACGTGCGACGACGGAGATGTGCCGGCCGCCGCGCCCCGCTCCCCCCTCGAAAGCCCGACGCCTATTTTGACGGGAAGGTCGATCACGTGACAGCTAGAGTGTCTGCCCGCGAAAGCGGGGAGCCGCGGGGTACGGCTAGACTTTCCACGGCACACTGCGAGTCGTCTGCGCCATGCCTGCGTCCACCTCGAGGTCGGATGTGGAATTGTGGACATTCGTGGCCGCCATTAACGCGACAAGTCGTGCACGTCGGTTTTCGACGGTGGTGTGCGTGTATCGGGGGTGGAAATTAGCGTTTTTTAGTGGATCCCCCGCGAAATAATTCCGGAATATAGTGTTAGTTAGACCGCGCATGCGCCTCGCAACAGTCTGCGAAACAGTCCAGACGTTTATTACCGGTCACAGTCAGACATGAGACACATTGGGTGAATGTCTGCTCTGAGCGTTGTGAATCGCGACTAGACAGAGAAAGAGACAGGCGCAGCGGCGGTGAGAAACCCGGGCTCGGAAAAGGACAACTCTCTGTGCCGAACTGTTCGAGATCGCTGCTTTAGAATCGCCTCTCCGTTATGTAAGCGTTTGCGGCGGACGCGGATTTCGTGGATTGTCGCGAACGGGTTAGCATAACAAAACAGTGTCTGTGTTGTGTGAATGTTGTGTGCGGGGCCGTCTCGCCGTTAGTTCCGCGCGATAATAGGCATCACGAGAGTTTTTCAGTTGGAGCGTATAATTCTTTCGTGCGACGCCGACAGTGGAACGCGGCTGGTTTTCGGCGAAACGATCCAACGATGAACCTAGTGTCCGGCTACGTCGCCCTCGCTATTTTTCGTTGTCGTTATTGTTCGGAATAGTACGCGGTGAGAACGGTGGCGGTTCGGGATGATGGAAGTGACGCCTCACCTGAAGAGCGTCCTGAAGAACTACCAGCACAGCGCGACGAAGAGCCTCCAGGGGCCCGGGCTGTCGCTGGTGGCCGGCGTCGCCAAGAATGAGCTGCCGTCGCCCGAGATCAAGGAGGAGGAGTTCGTGCCGGCCTCCTTCCCCGTGCAGCAGGTGCCCATCCTGACCACGCCGGACACGTCGTGCAGCGAGCGCTCCGAGACCATCCTCGAGGGCGAGGCGATCTCCTGCTTCGTCGTCGGCGGCGAGAGGCGCCTCTGCCTGCCGCAGGTGCTCAACTCGGTGCTGCGCGACTTCAGCCTACAGCAGATCAACCAGGAGTGCGACCAGCTGCAGATCTACTGCTCGCGGTGCACGCCCGAGCAGCTGAACGTGCTGAAGAACCAGGGCATCCTGCCGAGCGGCGCCCCCAGCTGCGGCCTCATCACCAAGACGGACGCGGAGCGGCTGTGCAGCGCCCTGCTGTACGGCCAGGCGGGCTCGGCGCTCAGGCCGCGCAAGGGGGCCCTCTCCATCCCCGTGTACCACGAGTGCTTCGGCAGGGCGCGCGGCCTCTGCTTCCCCGAGCTGTACACCGGCAAGAGCGCGCGATGCGTGGAGTGCGAGGACTGCCAGGGCGGCTTCTCGCCGCAGCAGTTCGTCTGCCACGTGCACAGGGACCTGGAGAACAGGACGGTGCACTGGGGCTTCGACTCGGCCAACTGGCGGCGCTACCTGCACGTGCCAAGGGAGCACGAGCAGCGCGAGCAGTACCTGAAGATCCTCGACGAGATGCGGGAGCAGTACGAGGGCAAGGTGGCGTTCCCCGCGCCGGTCGTCGAGCCGGTCATCAAGCGGAAACAGGTGAGTTTTTGGCCGCGACGTTTAAAGGGACGGACATAACCTCGTGCTCGATTCTGCTAGGGCGACACGTCGAGCTCTAGTTGGGACATACATACTTAAACGGCCCATACACTATGCAATTAGTTGTACGACAAGTTGTACTACAGATTGAGCAGACAATCGTTGCAATAAGTTGCATACAATTTTGGCCACAAACTCAAACGATCTGAACATCAATCGGTCGGGAAGATTTGTAGTACGTTTGAAGGTGTCTAGCTGCACATAGAGCAGCATGCCACCTACTTTATCAAAACACTCTATAGCTGCAATAGTGGTCGCTTTATTAGATGATAATAGAAAAGTTATTTTTATGTTTTGTTAGTTTTGAATTTATTTCTTGTAATTTTTTAGCAAAATTTCATAGCTGGCATTTCGTTAATGTTTATTGAGTTCAATAAATTCAATCCAAAAAGTATGATTATGTTCCATATTTGCGATAATTTTAATATTGCAAAATGCGCAGCAACGTTGACGGTCCATGATCTGATTTGAAATTGTTTCAACATGGTTTCGGCGGTCGAATCTACTTGGGTTGGGTTGTACAACTTGTACAACTAATTGCATAGTGTATGGGCCGTTTCATTCGTTATTATGTAGATATTCATTTTGATGTAAAATAAATATTCATACAAAAATAGGTCTCAAAGAAGAAACATGGTTCACATTTTAGGGTTCTTGCCTGTCACGGGGCCCCAAAAAGTAATAAAATAATCCCTCCTTCCTAAAGTTGTCACGTTTGTCGTCATAATTTTGCTCCAAAATAGTGTCGCATTTGGTATGTAAAAAAATTCTTCAACAAACAGGATGTAGTGAAAATGGAAAATTTGGTTTAAACAAACATTTTCAACAATATATAGTCTAACTTTGCTCTATGCATTTTTTGAAACGCCATTTGTATTTCAAATTGTGCCATAATGATTGATTTATCAACATTTTTGTCGTCAGTATTAATTCAACGGTTTTTTTTAACATTAACAAATTCAATAAAAGAAAACAGTATGATATCCTAGCGCAACAAAAATATGTGTCACATTATAATTTCTCATGTCAGAACATCATTAGAAAAAAAAATGGGGCTTGATAAGAGACAAGCACCTATTAGGATGTGATTACATAGAGAGCATCTACTGACGTGTGATAAGGGGCAAAATTTTACTTTAAGAATTGGTTTCAGACGAGGTTTGGTACGACGCACAGTTTTTAAGAAAAAAAAACAGGGTTTTCCTAAACCTTGCATTGACTTTAATTCCGAAGTCGGGAATTGCGTAGGCTGTGAAAAACAAAAGAGCAACCGACGACCACAGTGTCCATGACAGACCAGTGAAGCTATAATTTACAGTTTGTTTTGAGCTAGTTCAATTGCGATTACTTTTCTTTACACGCGTCGACAATTCTTCTGTAACCAACCTGTTGTTGATTTATTTGAGAAAACTCGATGTATAAATAATGGTCGCCTGTCTAGGTATGTTGATAGATTATTTACTTATGTCTCAGTGTTCCGTGATTTACTGCTCTTTTATCGTTTTTATCTGCTTTGTTTTTGAATTCGCATGAATTTATTATCTTCTTAAAACCATCCAATGGATTAAAAACACGATGAAGGATTAAGTAAGCATATTCCTTTACTTTACAACCGTGGAAATCTAAACTGTCTGTCCCCTGCAAACATTTTTTTTTATCATTTTTACCAACTCGAGTTCAGTTGATAGACAGATTCCTGAGGACCCCTTGCTTCTCCAGGAAGGTTCCTTAACAGTATGTTATGTATACGAGGTGTGGCTATTAAATAACCGCTATACAATAAATAACCGAACTGATGTTACCAGCGCGCTGCGAGCGTGTCGCGACCAGTTTGAACAGAACTGTGTCTGGTGACACTTTCCCCATCCTGAGCTCGCTGGACAAGCCAGTGAGTCGCTCAGTTTGACTGTAGCAGATCAAGTCAAAATCTGTCGAAGATCGCTGTCTAAGCATCCGAGGGCTTGCTGAAATAACAGGAATCGACAAAGAATGTGTTCGCCAGAGTCGTTCAACATGCGCAAAGTTTGCGCAAAAATGGTGTCGACTCCTCACTCCCGAGCAAAAGGAATCAAGAATGAACATTTACACTGACATTCTAAACAATATTGACACTGATTGCTGACAGAAAGCGGACTTCCAACACTTTGAACAATGGAAAAGTCGTTTGGAGCGGTGTAGAAATCGCCAAGGGGAGAAATTGATGGCGAAACAGTTGCTGCTGTAATAATTGGTAACGAATAAAAAATGTTATGACAGCAGTTCGGATATTTAATAGCCACACCTCGTAGCAAGGTCCAATAAATACTGTGAAAAAAAAAGACTGTTGACCGCGTGCGTTTAAGAAATATTTTTTTTTTAGTTAACGTTGCTAAATGAAACATAATAAGTAGGTATATTCATGTTTTTATTTATTGAATAATACATACAATTTTTTTAGAAAAAATAAGTGATATTTTTTTCCGAAAACTATAATTTCATAACTAGTAATTTTTGAATATCTTTATTGTTTTGTAATGCAAATAATTTTTCTAATAAATTTTTTTGCCAAATTTTCATTTTCCAATTTCTTTTTTTCTCTTTCATTTTTCTCAAGTGTGTATTTGATTTCAACTTTAACCATTTCAGTAAACGGGCTTTCAATATTTAAATGATTATTATTCAAATTCGGTGCATACGACTCGATTCCGGAATTTGAGACTTATTTGTTGGCAAACATATTTTCTATGCGACAGCCCTTTTGATACTTTTGTAATTGTTTGTCCGACGGCTTATTCCATATCATAGGTTGATCAGTTTTCGAATATGTGTATTCAACATTCACATAAAGACCACCTTTACAGTTACAGTTACAGATATTGTACTCTTAATGTTTTATGATTCGAATATTGGAAAAATAAAATTACATCTATTGTTACTTTATAATATGTTTTCGATATTTTTAGTGCCCGGGGTTTCCCTTAAAACACGTCCGACGATTTTCCGATCTTGAAATTCACATATTATATTCGACTTCACTGATATGGAAACTTTCAAGTATTTTTTTTACCTTTTGATAAACTTTTTCGTCGAAATACGCTTGTTCTTACTTCTTGAAATCCGCTTTTTATTATTACAACCATTTTTTACGTCTATCTTTATATTGAATAAAAAATAAACTCGATCCCGTATACTTACTCAATGTTTCTGTGGAAGCCATAACTTGCATCGCAATCCCGTATTAAAAAAAAAATCCGATAGGTGGCGCGACAGCTTCGCGCTAGAGATACTTGCATAGCGTATAGGGTCAGTTGGGGTAACTGTAAACGATTCAAACAGTTTTAAGTTTTAAATTAACAAAAAAATAATTTCAAGTTATTTTATACATGTGTACAATTCATTCAGAGAAGTATTAGAATATTTTTTAAAGATATACACGTATTTAACACAGAAGAAACTTTTTTTTTATAAAAAAAATTAAGTTTAAAATTACCTCATTAAGTTTACAATTACCCCCATTATTCAGGGGCAAACGTAAACATATTCGTTAAAAGCTACTCAAGGTATGTACATATACATCTTAGAGAAAAAAATGTAAACAAGTACCTGTCTATCCTTCTTAAAATTATAATTGAATAGAATTGTCCAACAATTTTAATTTTTTTTTACTTTTATTTTTCTTTTAGTTCAGTTTACTTTAACCTGTTCAGTACCTGAGGTGTGTAAGTTCTTGACATTATGTGATATATATATCTAATGAATAATATGCTTGTAACAGTGTTTTAAGTAATTTACACTTACTTACAATTATCCTAGACGCATTGTTTACATTTGCCCCATTTAACAAAATCTCTGGGGCAAATGTAAACAGTATCATGAAATTATTCATGTATTACTAAGTGACTTCATATTAGACAAAATTAATTATTTAGACAACAAAGTTAACGTGTATGATGATAACATGGTCTAACACCTCCTCTATTTTGACAATACTTAACAATTTGGATAGTCTTACAACTTTGAAATTTAGTTTTTTCACTTGACACAAATCCAAACATCCGTAACTTCTACAAACTCTAATTGAAATTGAAAAATCCTTTAGCGGGCAAATCAGTCTGCCTGAAGGTACACATAGCTTTATCTATTACATGGTAGAAGCATTTATAACCGTAAACTAATGTATGTTTACAATTACCCCTTGTTTACATTTACCCCAACTGACCCTACTACTACTAGTGTTCGACATTGCTGATGTAATACAGGCATAATTAAAATACTCTTTGCACTAACTTAACGGATCTGCAGTTGCACCGTCACAAATTTGTCTTAAACCCCTGTGAAGTTAGCACCACTTTTTTTGAAAATTGAGTAACTCTTTACAGTTCTGAGTAGAAAAAGCATAGTTCTAGAGTTCCTGGCCAAACAGAACAATAGTTCTGCAAAAATAAGGCCAGAAATCGAAAAAAATTAAATAAGGGTGCTAACTTCACGCAGCACCACTTTTTTTATTATCAAAAATGAGTTCTGATGACATTTTTCGGTAGAGAAAAAGAGTTCCGGAGTTCCTGACCATTTTTAACAATAGTTCTATCAATTTGTTGAAGTTGTTAAAAAAATCCGATTTTGGCAAAAAAAAAAGCCATTTTTATAAGTATTGAAACTTTCGTTACGTTTTCAGCGGAGTACAAAAAAGTACAAAAGAGTTCTGACAAGTTCTGATCGGAGTTCTTTATAGCACCCGGAGAGTTGAATGGCGAAAAAATTTCTATCGCAAAAATTGAGATTTTTATTGCAAAATTGAACTTCCACATTTTTCGAATTTAAAATTTACAATAAAAATCGCAATTTTTGCGATAGAAAATTTTTTCTTTCGCCATTCGTCAGAACTCTCCGGGTGCTATAAAGAACTCCGATCAAAACTCGTCAGAACTCTTTTGTACTTTTTTTATAATGAAATGTCGATTTTTCGAAGTTAAAATTTGCGATAAAAATCGCAATTTTTGCGATAGAAAGTTTTTTCTTTCACCATTCGTCAGAACTCTTCGGGTGCTATTCAGAACTCCGTTGAAAGCCAATACTTATAAAAATGGTGTTTTTTGTGCCAAAATCGAATTTTTTAATGACCAACAAATTGTTAGAACTAGTGTTAAACATGGCCAGGAACCCCGGAACTCTTTTTTTCTACCGAAAAATGTCATCAGAACTCATTTTTGATAAAAAAAAACTGGTGCTGCGTGAAGTTAGCACCCTTATTTCATGTTTTTTGATTTCTGGCCTTATTTTTTCAGAACTATTGTTCTTTTCGGCCAGGAACTCTAGAACTATGCTTTTTCTACTGAGAACTCTAAAGATGTACTCAATTTTCCAAAAAAGTGGTGCTAACTTCACAGGGGTTTGTCTGAAGGGGTTACGTGCAGTCAAGAGCTTACTCTGGACCTCATTTTTGACATTTTTGTTCTCTGAAAATATGCAGTAGATTAAAACAACAATTAGTACGTTTAATTACTCTATTCTAACTTTATTCGCGAATTTTTATGAATATATATAGTAAAAAATGGCGTAGTTATAACTTGTCGTCGGGAGCACGTTTTCGCGGTAGAGATGCCACGATTCCTGGGCAACCGGTAATCAGAAACGAACAAGCAAAGGTGCGCTTTATTCTACATACATCGAATCGGCTAGTGATTGAACGTTGGAAATTAATTTACGGTGATTTTACGCAAAATGGCGACCGTTTGAAGAAACGAGCTGTTTTTTTGGCCTAAAATTCGACCCATTTAACGTTTTAAAAAAATATTAATTGTGATCAGAAATTAAAATCCTACGTTCAATTACGAGCCAATGTTATCCTCAACATTTCCAAAAAATTTCATGAAAATCCGTTGAGAAGTTTGTAATCCTGTCCACTGATTTGGAAAATTCGAGAAAAACGCGTTTTTTTAAAAATTCTTTAAAGTCCTTTTCTTTAAATATTTCTTAAAATAATTTCAGATGGCGCCACGATGATACATAATACACTCCAACATCCACATTTCCGTTCACTCATAACACACTCAACACTCAAATACTCTCTATAATACACTACTACTCACATAATACACTCAACATCCGAACATTTTGTTGACGTAACCTATAATAATTTAAAACTGAAATGAAAAATGATGAGAAAATATGTATTTTTAAGAAAACCGTGATACAAAACAAACATTATTGTACTGTTTATTTGCAGAGAAAGAGCCTGCTAAGAGGCTAACCTTGGAGCAAAAGCTGGATTTGATAAATCACGCAAAAAATGGTGCTAAAAATGTTGATCTATATAATGTGTACAATATTTGTAAATCGTCAGTGGCAGAAATTCTTGGAAAAAAAAGAAATTTACTTTGAAAAAACTGAAAAAAAGACGAAAATTGAGTGGACGGATTGACACAATAAAATGCACCGGTACTTATGATACGCCATTTGAAAGAAGTGTTTTTCACTGGTTTGTACAAAGAAGAACTCTTGTCTCAGGAGTGCTGCTGAGGGAGGGCGATTTCCTCTTTGCTGAATTCTGTGACAATCGAAATGTTTGATAACAATCGCATTATTGTGTACATTTTTTTCTCATTTCAAATTTCGCGGTTTTTTGTCGTCAACCAATCAGCGACAAGTTCGGTTATGTGGAAGTACAAGTTCGGAAATATCGTGAGAAAAAGTTCGGAAATATCGTGAGTTCGGAAATTTGGAGTTCGGATATGTGGATGTTGAGTGTACGTTTTTGACCTTTTAAACAGGCCAGCAGGCTAGCACGAATAATAAGCTGCGCACCTGGCGGGCTGCTTTGACGTTCGCTTTGACGGTCGAGAAAAATAGGTTCCTATTCTCGTACCGACTCTAAACTTTGGAATTGAATAGTCAAAAGACCATACTTTCGCACTGAGACATTTTCCGAAAATCGATTTTTTCAAATTTAAATGACTGCAGGTAACCCCTTAATTTGATAAAACCGTTTCTTTGTTATACAAGGTGTCTTTGTTGTACGTTCTTATACAAGGTGATATGACCCCTTAAAAGTAAGTCGAAAATAGACTGCTCAAGGGCATACCCTCTTTTTTTATTTTTATGTTGTACACTATTTATGTGACGGCTACAGTCGCGTTCGTCCCTACACAGCAGTTTTTCCTTACAGACCCTATAAAATCACTGATGAATTTATTCACTTTGTCAGCAAATTGTAGTTTTCAGGCACGTGTGATATTTTATTATTAAGGTAATACTGATGCCGACGATATAAACACCTCGAATACACTAATAATAATGCTAAAGTTTGCCAGACGGTCCGGTGAAACAAATAAATAAATCGGGCGAAATAAATAAGAAAATACTAGGTGCTTTCATATCTTAAAAAAGTTATTGTTATACTATTTCTAATGTAAATGTGAAGACATAAAAAAAAGCAAGGTTGTCAGATATATTTTCTAAAATTGCTAAGCTCACTATACAATTATACTTCATACTTCAGTAAAATGTTAGTTCGTGACGTTCTTAGACAGCTAGTTTGGAGATATTAAAAAAAAATTCATAGATATAAATTTATTAGTTAGCATTAAAATAAGGCGTTTAAAATTGCTGGAAAAAATAATTATCCGGCAATGCTTCGCCGGCAACGTTTCGCTGTCGGCGAAGAGCTGGCAACGGCTTCCGTTTAGCCAGCCAGCCGTCGGCGTCGGTCAGCCAGATCCATTTGCAGTAACCCATTAGAGTATTGTGCTATTGTATTCAATTTAATGCGTTAGATATTTATGTGGTCCATTGTGTCGTAAAATGTTTTACGACGTCGTTAAAATGATTTATGACTTTTGGAATTCTTACTTATTTCCGCCAGTGACGTGCATTTCGGCTAGGTTTATTAACACAGACAATTTTTTTCAGATTGTCTGGCTAAATGAGCATTATATTATATTACAAATGTTAAGAGTTTTGTATGCAGGCTAATTTTAATCTCCTATATGATTTGAATGAAAAAAATTATTTCACTATTTTCAAATTTATAAAAGATATATGCACGCCATTGGGCGGCGTTAGCCCTCAAAGGAATTAAAAATATACGTCTTCACATTGAGTTTAGAAAGACTATACATCTAAATATGTACATAGCATACATCACCTTTTATTTTTCGTTTCCTATTGGAAGAGCTCAACGAGAATCGAATTTAACGTTTATTTAAAGTTTAAAGGCATATCTAAATCTCGCCTTTACCTCTAAACAATCGTTAATCGATTAATTATAAGGTCGGCAAGATTTCATTCGGCGTAATTCGATAATTTTTTTTATTAGATTTTAATGAATTACGCTCCAGCTAAACACACGAGGCTAAACGACGTTTTAATCGTTCCTTCCGCCTTTTGTTCTTAATACAAAACCTCTAATTGTAAGGTCTATTTCCAATATTGCAGTCTTAAAAATATATTTGCATGAGCAAATAGGTAGAGGTACCTTCATATTTATACATAGGTATTAGGTATGTATGTATGACCAGTTTATTATTTTACATACGTGTATTTAAAAAATTGTGATTTAGTGTTCTTTCCTCAATGTACTTTTTCGTTGGAGGTGAACATGCATGATAAACTCCTACTAATAATAACATAAATGTAATGGCAAAAATCATCTTACTTTAACTAACATGAGTAAAAAAGTTTCTGTACTTTCTTAAAATTCTAGAACGTCGTTCAGTACAAAACGTTTCCTGGTAAAATATAATATATGGCAGTTCCCTGGCTGTTGCAAATATTGCTACGCAACTGTTGATTCATATTTTTTTCTGTCTAGACTGTACCCTGTTTAAAAATAAAATTAATTTTAAAACTAGGTATTATTAGACGGCGTTATATTTTTTCTATCTTGTTTTTAAATGCCACGTCGCGAAACCATAAAAATGAATTTGATTGTATGGGATTGTAACGTTAGTAACCTTGAATTAGATTTGCGCGGCTTGGTGCTTGGGATTTTTTAAAAGTATTTCACGGATTTTTTTTCAACTGCTGCTATGATCGCGTATCTTATAATAGATAATAATACGAGGTGTGTAAATTAAGTAATGATATTGATTTTTTTAAAATTGTTTTATTCGAATAGAATTACAATTCAGTATTATCTCCTTCAAAGTAACTTCCTTTAGAAGCCACACAGCGCTGGAGACGGTTCTTCCATTCCTCATAGCACTGCTGGAACTCATACACTGGAATAGCCTTCAGCTGGTCGGTTACAGCCGTTTGAATGTTTTCTATGGTCCCAAAATGACGTCTCTTGAGGTGATTTTTCAATCTCGAGAAGAGAAATAAGTCACAACGACTCAAATCAGGCGAATACGGAGGCTGAAACAGGAATGTTTTTTACTGGCTAAAAACTCGTTTACTGAAATGGCTGTATGACCAGGCGCATTGTCGTGATGCAGCATCCAGTTGTTCTTGATGTTTGGTCTCACACGCATGACCCTTTTTCGAAGTTTTTCAAGAACCTCTCTGTAAAAGTGTTGATTTACTGTTTGGCCTGGAGGCACAAACTCTTTGTGGACAATTCCCTGGCTATCAAAAAAAGCAACTCAGCATGCATTTGATCTTCAACTTGCTCATTATTGCTTTCTTGGGCTTGGAGAGCTTGAAGTGTACCATTCCATGCGTTGGAGCTTGGTTTCCGGGTCGACAAGCGGATCGACGACGACGGTAGACCGGATAACATAAAATGCGTGACGGCGCCCGTCCTGTCTTGGATACGGTGCCGCGTGCTGTCCCCTGATTTCAACGACATGATGTGCGCCGCCTTCTTGGAGAGGAAGGACTCCTGCCAGGGGGATTCGGGCGGGCCGCTGCTGTGCTGCGACGTCGAGGTGGGCATCGTCTCCTACGGCCCGGGTTACGCGGCGTATTTCAGGCCCGGGATGTACGCCAGGGTTGGCGCCTACTTGGATTTCGTCAATTACACCATGACGAACGGTGCCAGACTTCTGGCGGGAGATTTCGGTTTGTCGCGTGCGATTTTCGGCATAGTGATAATGAGGCTGGCGTGGACCTGAAGATGTGTGCACATTGGCAAAACAAAATTTTCGGTTTTTTGAATACATCCTAGGGATGGTGGTTATTACAAAAATAACCGGTTTAACCGGGCGGTTAGAACCGTTCAGAATAACCGGTTTTTAAAATAACCGGTTGGAGGTTTTTATTTTATGAAGAAAACACATTTTTTTGACATTTTTTGGATTTTTTTTTGTAAAACAAATTTACGTAAGACAATTTTATATCAATTTATATTCTTTCCTAAAATACCGCCACTCACTATAGTGCATACTGACCTAATCTCTTGAATTATTTTTCTCTTTCTGATTTTGCCGGCTTTTTTATCCGGTTGTTGGAGTGTTGCCAATTTATTACTAATCCATAAACAAATTGGCACCTATTACAATTTTACATTCATTTATAGACCTTTTTATAATTCCGCCGCCCTCTGAATACTGACCTAAGTTATTGAATCATTTTTTTCCTATCTATCTATATCTAATTCCGCCGTTTTTTTATCCGGTTGTTGGATTTAAAAATCAAAACCGGTTATAATCGGGATAAAAAAATAACCGAAAAAAACGGTTTTCTGTTAAACCGGTAGGTTTTTACTATCCCTAATACATCGCAATTTTACTTTTTTAGCGATATCTTTTCACACAATCGACATGTCACCTTTAACTTGGGCTTATTAGACGCATAATTTCACAAACTATAATCCTATCAAAGTAAAAGAAAAATTAGTGCTGTAGCACAAATATTACAAAATTTAAGCAACTTTCAAAAAGTGGATGTACGAATATTTTTGTTGCCTCACAAATGTGAGGTCTATTGGCTCTGTGAAGTTAGCACCGAATTGGAAAGTAAAAACTCGTTATATATATCGTTTGCCCATCGTATGCTCATGTTTGCCCAGGAGACACTTTTTTTGCTCACCAACTGAAAACGGAAAAATAAAAAACAAAAATTCCGAAAAACAAACTTTAAAAAAAACGTGGTTTCGCTAGACCATTCGTTTACCCAGGGTTTGCTCACATATGCCCAGTGAATAGATTTAAAAAAAAAATCAAAAATGAAAAAAACATTTTTCCATCAATGAAAAAATGAGAAAAACGTATTTCCTTGAGACTATTCGTTTGCCCAGGGTTTGCCCACGTATGCCCAGTGAGTAGTTTTATTTGCCTACCTTTCAAAAAAAAATCGAAAATTAAAAAAAATTGCCCAGCCCTTATTTTTGTTTGCCCACTCTGAATTTCGTTTCCCCAGCCTTTATTTATGTTTGCCTACCTTGAATTTCGTTTGCCCACCCTAAATTTCGTTTGCCCAGCATTTATTTATGTTTGCCCACCCTGAATTTCGTTTGCCCAGCCCTTATTTGTGTTTGCCCACCCTAAATTTCGTTTTCCCAACCTTTATTTTTGTTTGTCCGTCCTGAACTTCGTTTGTTTAGCCTGAACTTCGTTGGCCCACCCTCAATTTCGTTCGTTCAACCTGAATTTAGTTTGACCAACGTTTATTTTCGTTTGCCCAGTCTCATATTCGGTAGCCACACACAATTCCCTTGGTTAACGAGGCCTTTTTTTGTCGCCGTGCTGCGGGAATCTTATTTTCCCATTTTATGGTTAATTAAAGTTGGGAAAGTGAATATAACACTTGGGAATACGTTGGCTAATCCTGGGCAAACGAATCGTCTCGAGGAAATACGTTTTTTTTTTCTCATTTTTTCATTGATGGATTTTTTTTATCTATCGATTTTTTTTTGAAAGATGGGCGAATAAAACTACTCTGGACATACGTGGGCAAACCCTGGGCAAACGAATTGTACCAAGGAAATCCGGTTTTTCTCATTTTTTCATTGATGGATTTTTTTTTCGTTTTTTTTTTTTTTTTTTCTGAAATGTGGGCAAATAAAACTATTCACTGGGCAAACGTGGGCAAACGAATGGTGTAGCGAAACCACGTTTTTTAAATGTTTGTTTTTCGGATTTTTTTAAAATTCTTTGATTTCCGTTTTCAGTTGGTGGGCAAAAAAATTGTCTGCTGGGCAAACATGGGCATACGATGGGCAAACGATATAGATAACGAAAGTCTTAATTTTCCAATTCAGGGGTGTCAACTTCTGTCTATTTCAATTAAGGTTCACGAGGTGTGTTTCAATTAAGAAGCCTTCAAAAAGCGGTTGTATGTTGACTGATGGTTTTCGTTGGTTCGCACGTGACTTTTAATTTCCGACATATAGACCTATTTCTCAGTAGAGTAGTAATCACCTGGTTGGATCTCGTACTGAAAAGAAAACAAGAACTTAATGACGTGGAGAGTTACATAACCAAAAAAAAAAAAAAACTGGCACCGTTCAAAAGCATATGAACTGTCAGTCAGTAGACTTTAAAAGTGCGTGCAAATGACATCTAAACTAACACTTCCATGCGTCTCTTTTGCTATTATCTGTGCTATTTCGCGCTGTCGAATTCAACCGTCGGCGTCGACTCGAAAAGCGGATCGTGGAAGACGGCACCTGGTGGCCCGCCGTCCAGAATCATTTCAGGAGAGGAATGCCACCCGGAGGAACACAAGTTCATGGTGGTAATACGAGGCGGTCACTCAGTATGTGGAGGAACCATCCTGAACGAGAACTGGGTGTTGACGGCCGCGCACTGCTGGTCGCCCGACCAGATCTGGGTGATAGCTGGCTACTCCAAGGAGTCCGGCGACGATGCGGTGACGGTGAAAGTGCGGGCGTCGTACCGCCACCCCTTATACCGCCACTGGCGGAATATGATTTACGACATCGCCCTGTTCAGATTGGACGCCCCGATCGCCGAGTCCGCGCACGTCGGGTACGTGAAGCTACCCCGAGGAAGCGATTACGACGAGAGCTGCATGGAGGGCCGCACCATGGGCTGGGGGTTTGACGCAGGTCGCCGAGATCGACCCCGACGAGCGGATCGACGAAGACGGTGAACTGGGAAACATACTCTGCGTGACGGTGCCCGTCATGTCTAGGGAGACGGTGCCGCGTGCTGTTACCTGATTTCCACGACAACTTGATATGTGCCGTCTCCTTCGAGAGGAAGGACTCCTGCCAGGGGGATTCGGGCGGGCCGCTGCTGTGCGGCGACGTCGAGGTGGGCATCGTCTCCTACGGCCCGGGTTGCGCGGCGTATTTCAGGCCCGGGTTGTACACCAGGGTCGGCGCCTACTTGGATTTCATCAATTACACCATGACGAACGGTGCCGGACTTCCGGCGGGAGATTTCGGTTTGTCGCGTGCGATTTTCGGCGTAGTGATAATGAGGCTGGTGTGGACCTGAAGATGTATGGACGTTGGCAATAAAAATATGTTTTAGAAATTCTTGGTTGAAATGTAGTGCACATCAGTGGCGGTTGGTGATATTTCAGTTAGCCATATCTTGAAAACGACGCATGGGACCCACTTCACTTTTTAGGTGATGACCATACACCTCTTACAGAAAGGATTTATAGTGAAAAAAACCGTCAACAAAGTTTGCGAAAAAAATTTCAAAAAACCTGGAGCACTCCCTGGGATCTCAGTAACGCTCTGTGGAATATTTGCAGTAAATTTTTTTTTCATAATCTAGAAACAAATATAAGGAGAGGTTTTTCGATTTGTTACAAAATATTTTTTTTTCAAAAAGTTATTTTCATTTTAATTTTGAGAAACAAAATGTTCCTATAAATCCTTTCTGTAAGAGGTGTATAGTCATCACCTAAAAAGTGAAGTGGGTTCCATACGTCGTTTTCAAGATATGGCTAACTGAAATATCACCAACCGCCACTGGTACACATTATTACATCCACTGTGACAATTTAATTTTCGTACAGTTAACATTTAATTCAGGCCCTAAGTACCCGAATAAATGAGATATTTATCTCGTTTTATTTCTATTTTTCATTCAGACAAACAAAAAGGGAAGAAAAACATAAATTCTCTGTCCCAGTCGCGTCCTTTGTGGTAATGTGTACTTAGTGGGGTTTCTGGGGGTATTGGACGAACAATTTTCAAAAACATTTCTTTTTACATAGCGGCCCACAAACGCGTCGACGGTTCCACTTAAGAAGAGGCCGTCGAAACGCCCGTTCGAGCTCTATGGACAGACTTCTGATGGTTCCGGTCTCATTCCTGATTATTTTCTCGACGTTTTGACGCCTCGTTCTTGGACACTTATTAAAGGGAAATCTTCAGAATATCTTATATGACACTCATAACATGTTAATGAAGCGTGTGTTGAAACGTTAATGAACGTATATTGAAGGAGAAATATATCTCTGAAACGTTAGCAAAAATTAAAGTTGTTTATTCCTGCACATAAAATCCAACAAACCAAAGTTTACAATTACTGAGACAGTTTCAGTTATGAAAAAAGGGAGTTAATATAATTTAGACATAATTTGCATCCCTTTTAGATTTTTTTTTATTTACATTTATTTACATTATTTTGATATTTAATTCTGTTCAAAAGAAACCATTAAATTACATGATATATATATGTATATGTCAAGATATGAACAAACGTGACTTGTTCCCAAAAAATTGTCAATTTGAGGTCGCCGATTTTCAACTTTTGTGAATCTTACGTAGACTCTGTTCAACGGTATCATCTTCAAATATCGATATTGTTCTGTTTCCAAAACTTTTTTAGTACATGACTGTGAAGATTGATGGATCCAATGCGAATAGTAATTTGTGAAACAATACAATTTTCGCCGCCATTCTTAGTTATCCTCTACAGCGAACTGTTCCAGAGAAAATTAAAGAACTTTTTAAGCTGCATTTGGCTGTACTCATATTTGG
Source organism: Aromia moschata (assembly GCA_029963805.1). Taxonomy (NCBI): domain Eukaryota; kingdom Metazoa; phylum Arthropoda; class Insecta; order Coleoptera; family Cerambycidae; genus Aromia; species Aromia moschata. Next base: position 208,971 of record JAPWTK010000467.1, read on the forward strand.
TAAAAACAAGAACTATACACCTTATTCTTAATATTTGTGTAAAAATTAACGTGAATACATGCGAATTTCGTATTTCATTAAAAAAAAAAACAGAATTAATTTACACAAACCCTCCTTGAAATAAATATTTTAAAATTTCAGAAAAATGTATTTTGAATATTATATTTTTTGTTGAAAAGTTCAGTTTAGTGACTTTTTGTAAAAATTGCCAAAATTTAAATCCGGATTCTTTGCTAAAATCGTTGCTTTTGTTATAAAAAGCGATTTCAAGCCGGGGAACAAGGTTTTTGCTGGCGAAAATGCAAAAAAATGCGAAAAAAAAGGTGTACGATTATTGAGTATTTTTAAACTCCCGATATTGACCAAAAAACTGGCTGATTTTCACAAAAATCAATTGAAACTAAACCTTTACTACCGACACAATCCCTTTATGCACATAACACACCAAATTACGTGCGAAAACTCCGAATCACTCGCGAATAAGTGGAATTGAGTCGACGTTCGTCTGACACTAGCTGTCACTGCCGCTATAGTCGGCCGTGGACGTTAATTTTTTGTGCGTTAAGGCGTATTTGCATAATTGTAATAAACGCGTTTATTATTAATTGTCCCTTAAAATCCTTGCCATTCGTTACAGATTCCAAGTTGACTATTTGTTTCCTAAAAATGAAACATTTTTTTATTTAAGGTGTCTGTTTTTTTTTAACTATTTTTATAAATATAAATTTATATTATATACATATAATCATTTTACCAATAATTTTTCAAAAAATTCGTCAATTTTAGAACGGTAAGAAATATTTGATTGTGTACTTACGGGTGAAATTCTGAAAAATCAACACCTGAACCTCAATAATTTGGATAATTTGGAGAACAAGAAAATATGGCTTATTCTCGCCAAAGATGCGTATTTTTCCACGTTTGCTAATGTTGACGTTTCAACGTGAATCCGCCTTAACGTCCACCCGGCAAGTGACAGCTGGTGTCAGACGAATGCCGACTCAATTCCATTTATTCGCGAGTGATTGTGGTGTGTTATAAGTTATAAGTGCATAAAGGGATTGTGTTGGAAGTAAAGGGTTAGTTTATTATTGATTTCTGTGAAAATCAGACCAGTTTTTCGGTCAACATCGGAAGTTTAAATATGCAATAATCGCACACTATTTTCGCATTTTTTTTTTACATTTGCGCCAGTAAAAACTTGTATCTTGCCCCCAACTTGAAATCGCTTTTTTTAAATGAAAACAAACGATTTTAGCAAAAAAATCCGATTTAATTTTGGCCACTTTCACAAAAGTCACTAAACTGAACTTTTACCATATTTTTATCTGTTATGTGGATACAGTTATCATAAATGGAATCTCATATTAAGCTTTTAAACGTTAGATAGGAAGCGAAAAAATCATGCCCTATTTTGACGTTATGCCCAACCTAACAGATTCCATCGCTTGCCTTGCTTTAAAATAATCAATTTCAAAAGTAAAAATGTAGGTTTCGGCTCCTTTGGACATTTACATTGTCATAAAAAATAGTAGCAAAGATCTATCTATATTTCGTTTTTCGACCTTTACACTCATAGATTACCATTTTGCCGCACTGTGTGACGTGGCGACTTACATAACCAAAAAAACTGGCACCGTTCAAAAGCGTATGAACTGTCAGTCAATTGACTTTAAAAGTGCGCGCAGATGACATCTAAACATCTATGTTCGCTAAACAGCTATGTTGCATGCTATGTTCGCTATAAACAATGTGTACGCTATGTTCGCTTTGTTTGCTATGAAATATGGCCACACCAAAATATAGTAAGTACAAGACTTTTAGTTTCCCACAAACATGTTATCGCGATGACGGTTGCCGTGGGAGCGTGATATTACTGATGATGAAGGAGTATTGCTGTTTTCGTTGTGTAAAAAGAAGAAACGCAAAAGATTATGGATATACGATGTCAACAAAAAGATGAGAAAAGTACGGAATAACATCACCTAATAAAACAATTGATTAATTGCTCCATAATGTTTTATAATTGATTAATTGCTCATTTACACTTTTTTTTATAATAAAATGTCGATTTTTTCTAAGTTCAATCTTGCAATGAAAATCGAAATTTTTGCGATAGAAAATGTTTTCTTTCGCCATTCGTCAGAACTCTCCGGGTGCTATAAAGAACTCCGATGAGAACTCGTCAGGACTCATTTGCACTTTTTTTATAATAAAGTTTCGAGTTTTCGAAGTTCAATTTTGCAATAAAAATCGCAATTTTTGCGATAGAAAATGTTTTCTTTCGCCATTTGTCAGAACTCTTCTGGTGCTACTTAGAACTCCGCTGAAAACGTAACGAAAGTCAATACTTGTCATCAGCACCCTTTTTTGATAAAAAAAGTGGTGCTGCGTGAAGTTAGCACCCTTATTTAATTTTTTTCGATTTCTGGCCTTATTTTTGCAGAACTATTGTTCTTTTCGGCCAGGAACTCTAGAACCATGCTTTTTCTACTCAGAACTCTAAAGATTTACTCAATTTTCCAAAAAAAGTGGTGCTAACTTCACAGGGGTGGGTATTCCGGTCCTAAGTGCTCGAACAAATGAAATATTTCAAAAGTTTACGAAAACAGTCACAAAGAACAAACAAATGACTAACAAGTTCAAACTTGTCCCGTCTCTGCAGTGTTGCTGGATCGGGCACTGCGTTGCCATTCTCATTACTTAATTTACACACCTCGTAGTTCGGAACATTTGATTTTTTTTGAAATTTGACAGGTAGGATGTCAACGTATTTTTTTTATAAATCCGTAACAACTTCGTCCAATTTATAAGTAAAAAATAAACTTGTCCCAGATTTATCGGAACACGACTGTACTTGTAGAAATTGTTGATAAAAAAATACGCACTTATTTATTTTATAAGTCAACCCTTTTATCTTATATTTATTTTGAGTCTGACCTTGAGGTATTCTATGGAGACATCCAAAAAAAAACGTCATCAACTCTGGCTATGAACGAGAGAGATGGAAATAGCGGTCATGTCTAAGCTTTTCGGTTATGTCAAACTGTTGACAAGTGACTGTTACAATTTGTAAAATAAACAATGGCTGTCATATAATGTGACAGTCTTGACAAGTAAATAAGGTTATAAATTCGATTAAGAATTTTTTTTCTCGGCCAACTTTGATGACGTTTTTTTTGGATGTCTATATAAATTATTTAACCTATATTCCTTAAATTGTCTGTTGCTCGTTTCATAACATCACTATGTCATTTTGTCGAACCGTAAATAAAATCGATACTGGCGCAAGGAAGAAGGCGTGTATTCCACTGAAACGGAGCTTTATTTCGCGAAAGAAAACGGTACACCTATAGTATTGCCTTTTGCGAAGTATGTGTATTGCAAAGGCGTCTACGCATAGGTTAATAACAGGTCAGGGATATCCATTGTCAAACTCGACTAGAGGCCAGGCCAAGCGAAATACAAAGATTTGAAGTATACCCATCGTTTATGTGTTCCAAGTTGTCATTCGAATGGTCTCTAAATCATTACGGAGGTGGTTTTCTAACTGGTCCTGTAATTTTCCTAAAACGTTCGGTCATAAACGCCTTTTTTTTTTGTTCTGCTGTGAGTACCATATTTAATTTTATTAATAAAAACTCTTTTATTAATAACACTCTTCTTTTATCTTATTGGAGATGTAAAAGCGGACGTACAATTTTTTATGTAAAATCCAGTGGCGTAGTCAGTTCTTGTCTCCCATCGTCTGTTTTCTCAGAATAAAGCAAACATATGTTTCGTAAATAGAACACCCTGTATATTTTTATTTGGTTGAAATAAGTATTTTCTAAGCATTTATAATATGAATGCTTTGAAAATATATATTGGTAAGTTTTCTTAACAATAAGCTCACATAGGAATATTTGACAACACTTGTATTTAAATTTCCAGTAGGTTTTAGTTTATAATAATTTATTTTAAAACAATCTAATGTGACAGTAAATGCACAGGACTTTAGATTTTAGTTTCCAATTTTATGAACCAATTTATCAAAGGCTTATAAGTTGGACGAAGTGACCATGGACTTAAAAAAAAAATACGTTGACATCCTACCTGTCAAATTTCAGAAATTTCCGACCTGTGTTATTTGCTGCGCGCACGCCCGTTTTGTTTATTAATCAGAATCGGTGTAAACAAGAAATCTCCAACTCAATATTTGTCGTGCTACCGACCGTATTTACACAACGCCGAATTATATTATTAAGACCGTAAGCCGGAATGCCCGGTTTAATCGTTTTGTTTGTCGGAGGCAGGTTTCGGCTCCGTCGCTGTTGACCCGTAAAAGAGTTCGGGTATCGGGTATTGTCGCTTGCGTCACTAATAAAGTGGCCGGTTTTGCAGAAAATATCGCGGCAATTTGCGATCGCCGACGTTCTGTGAATTATGTGTTTAGTCTGCGAAAAGGAGGCAGGCTCACTAACCGATAACCTCGACGGCCCGTTGAGGAAAACTGGCGATGAAGAAATCTTGCGGACCATATTGTAATTTCGAAACAACAGATCGAAGAAATTGGCAGTCAAAAACGTCCCACAAATCTGCGTTCGGATATGTATTTTGTCACTGGGTCAAAGTGGCCTCAAGAGGTCATTTTTCTCAGCTCAAATCCATTCGGGGAAGCATGTTTGTAGAAACAATTTAAACCACCATTTTATGTTTTGATACCTAAAACACCTGTGTTGGATATTCAACAAATCAAATGGAACATTAGACAGAAGAATCTGGTCTTATTTGCTAATCCCAATAATTCGCTGGAACAAAATTGGTCCCCTTCACTTTGTCATGAACCAAAAACACTTCCCCACCAATTACACTGACTCGTTTTGTTTGATGATCTCTTTGGGTTATTTCCAAGGGTCAGTTTGACCCACAACATCCCGCTACTATCGTTCCCGCGGTGAACAATGGAAGTCGATTTGAATTAGGCTCAGAAACCTCGGGATCAAGGTGAAGTTCACCTTGTCATAATTAGAAGATAAATAATTTGAAATTAAGAACCAGAAACCTACAGTGCGCTCCAAAAGAAATCTACGTTGGGATATGTATTTCGTCATTGGGTCAAAGTGACTCCTAAAAGGTCGTTCAGATCTCAAATGAAAATCACTGTAATGTTTCGGGGAAGCGCTTTTTTGGGAAGATCTTTTAAACCAAGCTGTTAGGGTTTGATACCTAAAACACCTGCTAAAGCATGATGTAAAAAACACTTCCCCAAAAACACTACACTGACTCGTTTTGTTTGATCTCTGAATGACCTCCGGGGTTCTTTTGCTTTTTCCGTATTATTATTTGTTTTTTATATTGTGAGTTACATCCTAATAGTTTATAAACATTAGAATCTAACTGGCTTTGTACTGTTGTTACATATTTTATTAATTCGTTGATGTCAAAAGTTTTTGCTCACGTCTTTGAGGAAATATATTATCTTGGTGATTTTCGCGTGATTTTCTATTCGTGCCGCAACTAAGTTTACACCTCCTAATAGTTTATAAACATTAGAATCTAACTGGACGTTTTATTTTAGAAAATTTACTGACTGTTAAGGATATTTGGAATAATTCGTTGATGTCTAAACAAAAATTTTTAACAGGTATTTCACGTCTTTGATGAGAAATAATTGCCAAAACTAAGGCGTTGCTTATATTAAAACGCTTCGAAGCACAGTACCATCTACTGACTCAAAGACACGATTTTGAATCTGAGTGATTTTTCGCGTGAATGCAAAGAACAATGGCCGCGAAAACGTCCACCTTCCGATGAATTCTGTGATTCGTTTCTTATGTGCAAGGCAAAATCGGGAGTTGGTTTACGGACCTACAGTTAGAGTGAAGGAAAGGTTAGACAATGGCCGTGATTTTAAAAATGCCGACAAATGTCCATGACGAAGAGCCGGTACAGTATCCAGACCGATGAATCTTTCACAAGGGACCAAACACGCGACTGATCGTCGATTGACCAGTGCCCGGGCCAATAGTCTGCTCAAATTGGAGTTATCAGACCACACAAAGAGCAAAGAATGTATAGTACGAAAGTGACGATTTGTTTTCTCAGATTGTTACTGGGGACGAGACGTGGGAATTCTCCGCCAACCCAGAAACAAAACTCGAAATTGCAGTGGCGGCACACCTCTTCTCCACAAACGAAAATTTCAAACACAGTGACTGTTGAATTATGGCTATTTGGTAAGCGGTGTTCTTGGGGTTTTCAGGAAAGGGGGGAAAAAATATCGTCGTGCATTAGATGTCAATAAAAATTGCGAACCGAAAACAAACCCGCGGGATGTCATATGATAATCCTCTTCCACGTATTTTAACCAAGGACAGTCGTACCTTATACACTAATGATGTCGACTACTTTTTTGCATTAACGCCGGTGGACATGGTTATGATCAAACGACTCTATGCAGAGGGGTTAAAGAAGCTGTGCAGCGGTCGAAAAATGCTTAGAAGTGAACGCTGATAATAGAAAAGTACGAAAGTTCTCGTATTTTTCGGACTGTAAATAGACTGTTCATGTCTGTAGACTGTAGATTATTGAAGTTTTATAAGAACAGGGTAAACTAGGATTAGCAGATTAAATTGATGACAATCTTTGAATTTATTACGGCATTTAGGTGAAGTGAATAAATCTGAAAAAGTAACTACAATTTAATTTATATGCTAGCTAATAAATAGGAGGTACAGATTGAAGATTAGAAACAAATGTCCATAAACCGTCCATTACAGTACCTAATGTAGTAAGTCAGTACAATAACCTTTTTGGACAAGTCCTGTGTGTTGAAGTGGTTCATCACTTCATTGCGTAATGTTTAAAAGTCAATCAAAATATAAAATACTGGTTAATTTTTTTTAGGGGTCGCTTAATTTCAACAATGCCTCCCCACTATAGGATATTGCAAAGAACTTATTTTTTAACAAAAAAAGATATTTTTTTTATTTGAATAGAATTACAATTCAGTATTGTCTCCTAAAAAATAACTTCCTTGGGAAGCCACACAGCGCTGGAGACGGGTCTTCCATTCCTCATAGCAGTGCTGGAACTCATACAATGGAATAGCCTTCAGTTGGTCGGTTACAGCCGTTTGAATGTTTTCTATGGTTCCAAAACGACGGCCCTTGAGGTGATTTTTCAATCTCGGGAAGAGAAAAAAAGTTACAAGGACTCAAGTCAGGCGAACAAGGAGGCTGAGGAGCCACATGAATGTTTTTGCTGGCTAAAACTAGTTTATTAAAATGGTTGTGCGACGAGGTGCATTGTCATGATACAACATCCAGTTGTTCTTGAGGTTTGGTCTCACACGCATGACCCTTTTCCGAGGTTTCTCAAGATCATATATGTAAAAGGGTTGATTTACTGTTTCGTCTGAAGGCACAAACTCTTTGTGGACAATTCCCTGGCTATCAAAGAAAGCAAATCAGCATGCATTTGAATGTGCTCATTCTTGGTTTTTTGGGTCTTAAAGAGTTTGAAGTGTGCCATTCCATGCTATGGCGTTTGGTTTACGGGTAGTTGGGTAGTTGGGTAGTACACCCAAGTCTCATCACTAGTAATGACACGTTCCATAAAATGGGGATCATTTTCAATCGATTCCAAAAAGTCAAGACACCTTTCTCTCCTGATGTCCTTTTGTTCCAAGGGCGGGAGCTTCGGCCTCAAGTTGGCCTGAAGGGGCAAAATCTGGGGCAGGGAAAAAACTCTATCGAGCATCATGTATGTGAAGTATGACGTCATGGGTCCAAAGACATGGCCTCACGTGCGTAGCTTCGTGAGTTTTTGAACTTTTTGGAACCATTTTTGCGCAGTTTTTTCTCATCCCCAATTCGTTAGTCAAAATCTGATGAACAGTGGTGTGATTGAAATTTAACTCTTCCCCGATCATTCTTGTTGTCAGCCGACGATCTGAACGCACAAGATCCTGTCTTTTATCGACATTTTTATCGGTTCCTGAATATGAAGGTGTTTCGCTGCGTGGTTCATCTTCAATCGACTCCTTTTCTTCTGAAAATGCCTTAAACCACCGAAAAAAACTGGGCTCTTGAAAAGACACTGTATCCATAGGCGTGTTGAAGTTTTGCAAAAGTGTGTTGCGCTGTGTCTAAGTCTGAAGCAAAACCTGGTAGCACACCGTTCTTCAAAAATAATGTCACTCATGTCTAAAACGCACTAGAACAAAAAACGGTTTACGAAAACGGTCACAAGGAAGAAACAAACGAGTCTAACAAGTTCAAACTTGCACTAAAGGTGCATTACATGTTAATCTACCGCCCTTCCAAGTCCCGTATCCGCAGTGATGCTAAATCGGGCGCTACGTTGCCAGTCTCATTACTTAATTTACACACCTCGCATGTATGTATATTTTTCAGATTTACTGCTACACATAGTTAAAATAAATAGTTATTATGATATACCTTCTCGTATGTATGCATCATACAAGTATAAAGCACTGCACAGTTCAACAAAAACAGCTTTGCCCCTGGTCGTAGGATGCGCAAATGCAACCCGAAATTGTGTCCAGAGCTTATTTCTCTTGTAGCTTTCAGCGAAAACGTTTTATAAGAACAGGGTAAACTAGGATTAGCAGATTAAATTGATGACAATCTGAATTTATTACGGCATTTAGGTGAAGTGAATAAATCTGTAAAAGTAACTACAATTTAATTTATATGTTAGGTAATAAATAGAATTATAGGTTAGGTAATAGAGTTATAGTTAGGTAATAATATATAAAATTCATGACGACGATTATGATGGCTCTTTATAAATAAAAAAGGAAAAGTTATAGTCGACGAAAATGTATTTTTTAAGGTTCATCCCGTAAAATTATCCTCGAAATAAATATTTGTGTAATCGTTCTACGCAATAGAGTGGATGTTATTGCTTTTTACATATGTGGTTAGCTAATGAATACACCAATTAAGTATAATTTTTGACTGTTAGAGGAACGTCGGTTTATTGACCATGTTTACAACAGCACTAGGCGAGACCTATACACAGTGTGCCAAAAAAAGTTTGTAACGACTACGTGTGTATAAAATCTAAAATGATATTTTGGGTGAACCAGAAGTGTTTTCCGATTTTTGTCTATTTTTGTTTCTTGTCTAATTTTATGTTGAACAAAATCATTTATTTGAAAAATCTTATAAGTACGCCATTTTAAAGCTCTTGAATCTCTTGATTCAGCATTCCAAAATACGTAAGAATACTGTTGAAAATTGCTTTACGAAGTGTAGCTATTCATTTGATAGAAATTATTTTGATATTTTTATTTTAGATTATAATTATTAGTTAGTAAAAAAAAAACAGCATTTTTTTTGTGTTCAGGGCATCAGGTATTTTACAATTCTTGGGTTCTATTTGTCACCAATTTGTTAAACGGCATAAGATCACGTGTTATAGTCTTGTCTAATCATAGCCAAGACAGCCCAATTCTGTAACTATCATACAGAGTTGATGACGTTTTTTTTGAATATGTTTTGTTGTTGAAAACCCTACAGCTTGGTTTAGTAACGCAATTGTTATACCTTCGAATGCCTTCAGGGCAACACGTTTTTTCGGTCGTATAATTAAAAATTAGGTATTTCATCAAAATTCGTTGTTTGTAGTGTACTTCGTTCTAGAAACATCGTACATATTGTGCCATATTAAAGAGGTAACATTAATTTGTGAACTGATGCACCATCAACTTTTTATTAAATAAAAATGTTAACTTTCTTTAAAAATTCGTCTGAACACTTTCATCTCCAAGAAGTCCATTTCGAAACCGTTCTTGTATATATTCTTAAATTATGTATTTTTAAATTAGTAGCCGGCCAAGAGAAAAGAAAGGAAGTAAGATCTAAGTGAAAGACAGAACAAGGCGGATATAATTGCCATACCTATAATAGGGACTGTACACGATCAATAATACTGTCAATATTTAAAAATAATGACTGTTTTACTGAACGTGTAATGCCAATTACTGATGGAATGATTGTTGGATTGATGCAGATCCGGATATTTTGATATTCAAGCATCAGTATTAATGAAGAGAGGGGATACTGTCAATATTACTGATCGTGTAGCATGTCGTATAGGGCGTGCATGTCAGTACATGTTTAGCATTTGCATGCGTCTGAACAAGTTTCTAGTGAAAATGAGAGACGCCGACGGTGGAAACTCCTAGACGGTGAAGATGAGGAGGAAACTATAAATGAAATCGAAAAGTTACAGGGGACGAAGGTACAAAAAATGAGTACCTTCGTAACTTTAAAACGCTTTTAAAGCGCTCAACTTTTGAAACGCTTCCAGAATGATGGAATAATCAAAGCCCGCACTATATGAATAAAACTAAAATAAATATGGCACTTGATAAATTATTATTTATTTATCGTAAATTAAAACCCGAAGCCACATGTGCAGATGTCCGCAAAAAAATAATACACTCAGGTCGAACTATAGAAAAGAATTAAAAAAAAGTTATTTCGTCTAAAAGGTCCGGATGTGCTCTGTACATACTTACCTAAGTTGCTGTGTAAGATTTCTCTAAATATAACACAATGCTCTCATTATAGTCATCGGGCACATACACCTTTCAAATATTTGTTTTTTAATGATGAATGAAAAACAGGAAAGGGTGAACCATTTGCAATAATTTATTAAAGATTTTTTCATTCATACGGAAATAGTTTTTCGTATGAATGAAGTCTTTCGTAAGTCAACTTCTTCCGAGATACTAACGATTTCTTTCAACAACATAATATGCGAATACTTTTCACGTTTTTTTAAGCCACTCTTTCGTCCACACACGACGCTTAATACGACGTTTCATTGTCATTGCTAAAATTATAGCTAAGTAGGCTTTCTTTCTCGCGTCCATTTTTAGATATACAGTTTGTGTAAAGCCGACATCGGCCAGTTGTGAAAAAGGACAGATGTTACACTTCTCGTTCTAACAACAAGCACAGGTGGCGAGGCCGGTCTTCCTATATGTTTTGTGCCGGTCTTATTCCCTCACTACCTTCGATGCGTGTGCGGTTGCTTCTTATCTGTCGTCTCACTTCTATTTGTCTTTTTTCATGACTGGCCGATGTCGGCTTTACACACACGGTATATGTATAAAGCACTGTAGACTCAGTTGCCTGTTAGATTGGTACTGAGGTAAAATATTGACAGTAATACTGTTCATGTAAGGTTTAAAATAAGTGACTTGAATATTGATGAAATACTGACATTATTTATTGAAGTGCAATAGTGACAGTATTATTGATCGTGTACGGTCCCTTTAACAGGCACGTATCAGCGGGCGGGTCAGTGGTGACGTAGTGGGCCTTCACATTTGGAGACTAGAATTGAGTTCACATACAGTGTACCACTGTTAATATGGAGACATCCAAAAAAACGTCATCAACTCTGGCTATGAATGAGAGAGATGGAAATAGCGGTCATGTCTAAGCTTTTCGGTTATGTCAAACTTTTGACAAGTGACCGTCACAATTTGTAAAATAAACAATGGCTGTCATATGATGTGACAGTCTTGACAAGTAAATAAGGTTATAAATTCGATTAAGAATAGAAATACGTCTTTTTTTTCTTGGCCAACTTTGATGACGTTTTTTTTGGATGTCTCTATACTATAGTGGCCATAAAGGTTAATAGTAACTAAGATACAGGCTATCAAAGATATGGTTTTATTTTCGATTTTTGTAGGTCTAAACTGTTTTTATTCAACTTAATTGTTTACTTAAGTTAACATTTTTGTTTAATTTTCTGGTGGTTGGTTTTAGATTTTCGGTAACGTCGGCGACAGCTCAGAGTTGCCCAGAAGCTAATGACCCGGTGATCTTTTCTTCTTCCGAAAGAAAGAAATCCCTCTAAAAGATTGCTAATGCGAATAAAATCCCGATTTATGCGGACCACAATCACACAACAAATACGGAACCGTTTGCGTACCATCCGACTAATTAAAATAACGTTAGGAGTCATGATGCCGCATTTTTTTTTACACGACCCGTATCTCTGCCTCGAGAGAAAAATTCCAGACCCGTGCGTAAGAGCCGTGTGTGATGCGTATGCTTTGTGTTCGTCCAGCGGGTCTTGATTGAAACGGTTAGATTGCGCGGCTGGGTGTTGCCAACTTATTCATCTACGCGTCGGCTAAAAAAAAATGATTTGGTGCGTTAGAAATCCAGTTCTCTGGGATCCGAAGTATTTCAAGCAATTACGCAGGAAGTCTGGACATATTTTTTTATGTCCAGACATACATGAAAATGTTTTGGTTTTCGAGATGGTGAAAAATGGCTTCCCCCTAAGTCAATATTTTTGTGACACGCTTTCAAATGAAGGCCGATTGTTGATATTTTTTTATTATTGCGCTGAATAACGCCATTTAAATAAAATATACTATTTTGAAATAACAGTTGCGGTACATCCACAAAAAAAATTGAAATTCATACATATATATCTAATACTCCTATATTGCTGGTGCCCGTAAGTAGAGGTGTCACGGGGTAAGTGAGACAGCAAATGAATACTTGACCTGTTGTGCGCAAGCGTCTGGTGGGGCAATTGGTTGTGTGTGACTGGATGTTCAATTCTCGGGCATGCGCGTAAGACTCGAACTAGTTACGAGAGAGAGAGACAGACGCATATATGTCTGCACCGTGGTGATTTCGCCAATCTCCATACCCTTCTAGCAATATAGGAGTATTAGGTGTATGAATTCATAAAGGTTTTGGTGGCATCACTATAGTATTTAGGACCACGCCCCTCCGGCGTATTTAGGTTAGGTTAGGTTGACAAATGACTTAAGCCCTTCTTCCATATAAAGTCAATGGCAAAAGGGCGTCTTAGCCTAGCCCTCCGACCCCCACCAATATGTTCCTCTACTCAAGGGGCTTTCCATTGAGGTACCACGCCTCCTGGTGGGCGTGGTCCTAAATACTAGTGCAGCCCTTTTTTCATTAAATTCCTTATTGATTACTTATTTTGTCGTGAATGTGGTTTTTATATTTTTTCAATACTTTTGAGTGGGGGTAAGCAACGGTGGAATACTATTTCCAGAAATTTGTTTTCTTCAGCCGTTTAGGAAAAAAAACGTATTTTCTCCCCTAATAAACGGATTGCCCTGTATATGTTGGAATCTTCACAAAGTCGTCCCTGGCATGCACTTGACTGATGATGATATTTCTGTCGGTGCACAACTTGTTTATAAGCAATGCACTTTTCGCTCAACAATTAGTTGACAGGTACATTTGCCATTTTCCGTATTTATCCGTTGTATTCTCGACTCTTTGTCGTCATGGTGCTTCGATAAAAATAAAAATGTATTACGGATAAGAGAGTTGTTTTCCTTAAATCTTTTTAAAAAAAATTGAAAGTAAAAAAGTTTGAAAGCTGTAATCTAGACCAAGTATTTTAAATATTTTAAAGTGATATCTAATTAACTCGGTATGGCACACGTTGACTTTGAGATTGAAAGCTGAAAGATTTGTTGTGGAAGGGAATTGGCCACGCCTTGGGCCGCCTGTGACGAATGTAGCTATTGTTCCACCGTTACAACTGATCAACGATACAACGGACAACTAAACAAAAGCATGTAGGGGAGGAGCATGTGAACACAAACGTTTTGTCTTTTATAGATGTAGAAATTCCACCCTGTATGTTTTCGGTTATAAAAATGTATAGGAATAGTAAGATGACTAAAGCCATTTGTTAATAGATCGTATACAGACTGCGTCTATTGATGTTAACAAATAATAAAATAGTAAGTAGGCGTGGTTATGTTTAGCGATAATTTTATTGAATATTAGTAAGTAGGCCTGGCCCACTTCTGTGACGTCACATTACGTCACAGACCGTCTATCCGACCATAACCGCGCCTTCACTATCGTACACTGTCTTAGCAGCATACCTACCCTAGAAGAACACCGTTCTTACTGTTCTTCGTGGCGTTGATCGAGACTGACCACATCCCTCTATATTTAATGACAAATGGAACGACATGGCGTTATGTTTTGTCCGCAAACTTTCCGGCTACGCCCATGATACTGGCCCGAACAGCAATTACCTATTCGTAGGAGTCAATTTGGGATGTCTATTTTTAACTATCCCGACGAAAATTTTCCCTAGACCGGTGCCGCAAACAATATCTATAATTCAATTGACCTTTAGTTGTTACGCTGCTTGATTAATACACAAAAAATGAGAGCGAAACAACTACAGCGATAGGCGCCGCCGAGACATTGTTTTCAATTTACACAAACCCAATAAAAATTAGATTTTTATCTAACTCCTCGTGTGTGTATACCTAAATAGAAACAGTAACAATAATGTGTATAAAATATAAGCTTGTTTTTTTATATTTATTTCGTATTTATATTTCGTATAAAATATAACTTTTATCTTACATCTGTCGGCGGGACCTTGATAGAGAGAACGTTTTGTAATCTGCAGGAAAAAACAACGTAAAATCTTACGTATTTCTGGCAAAATGATATATTGTTTCTGTGACATCGGCGCTCGAAAAATATTTACTTTTTTACAACAGGGACCTGTTTTGATAACCCAATATACATACCTGACACGAGCCCTGAATCTGACAGGCCTAATTTTTTCGTCGCCTATTTGCGAATTGTAAACAGCCGACTGTACGGTTCCCAACGGAATATCAAGTTCCTATTGCAAAACGATTTGCGAATTGCGTCAACGGGTTCGGCGAGAGCCATGAAAAAATGTACATATTTATGAAGTAGCAGTATTCGATATAGTAACTAGATAGATATTGTAGAACAGTTTTGCACACAATTTTGTTTTAATTTTTTGTTTTTCGTCCACGGACTTGTGGAATTTTTTTTAATTAAATCAATGCATGGGAGGAATAGCTTTTTTTATTCAGCTTCAATTTGCTTTTTCATATTCTCTTTACGTCAATTTGTCTGTTTTGGTAAATCTGCCGCATATTCACAAATATTGAATGGGGAGACTAATGTGTCCAGGTTTTTTTACAGCTTAATGTACTTCCAAGAGCCCTGTAAATTACATCGAACCGTTTTCTCGGACCGTGGACCAAAAAAAATAAAATAAATAAAAAATCTACAATTTTTTTCTTAGGATCGCGTGATAACCGTAGCTCACAGCTTTTTTGCCGAAAGATCTCAAAACTAGAAACTTGAAGCTTAAAAAATGTATTTCTTTAAATCTAGATACATTTTTTTACTGAGCTTCAAAAATCACCAAAAAGATTTAGGATTTTTTTTTGTTCCCTTAATTTTTTGGAGTGGTGTATTATTCTAAGAACTGGCAAATTTTGAGGATTCTATTATTAGGAAAATTACATTACTGTCACTGTCATTGCATAATACATGATACACTTTCTACTTCCAACCATGTTCTCATTCGCAGAACCTTGGCATATTACGTCTAATGGTTCGGTTTTCGAAAAAAATCTTCCAAAAAATTTAAATTATCAAGAGTTCCGTGAATTGAGCATTCCGTGAACGAAGTAGCCTTGTAGCATTTCTTCATCGTCTAATGCGTTTAAAAATTTTCTAAATTTTAATTACGAAATCTCGCCGAATTGAGTCAAAAAATCGGTCCAATTAATTTTCTTTTCGATATGACCGCTCACACGCTAACTTTCAGAGAATGCAGAGGCTTCTGTATAAAGAAATATAGATTTTCAGAGCATTCTCATTTGTTGAGAATTAAGCGTTCAGTGCAGCTGTTCGTTGGGTAATAATTCTTGGATTGAGCCTAGACGATAAGCGTGCATATGCAGGTCACATATCAGGATCGTATCGCAGAACTTGCCAGTTCTAAGAGTACTAATATTCAAGATTTGTAGGACCGACTCCGCGGCATACTTTTTTTATCTATATTAAATATTTGGTAACTTATAATATTATTAAAGTATTTTATTAAAAATAAGAAAGACGTAGCTTTGTCTGTACTGTGTTTTGATCAGCAATTTGATAGATATATTTAGGGAAACTAGACAGTTTAGCAATTGTTCCCATTTTTTAAACGTCATAGCCCACTACTAATTGGCAGTTGTAGCCCACTAGATAATTGGCAGGAATATAAGTGAATAACCTTGAATAGAAATAAACAGTTGCATTCCAGAAACGACTCTTCATCTCTTTCTATCCGGTCGAAGCACATGCAATAAAAAATAAAGTCTTTGGGCATGTTTTTTTATTATCAATTTTAACGTATTTGCGTACTGGTTAATTTGTTAAAACATTTTTAGAACATTCGTATTTTTATGTGTATATTTTCAGCGTGCAATTAACAAGTTTTACGGAGGGTAATAACCCGAACCAGTTGAAAAACAAGCCAGAATAAAATCGTAACTTTTTGCGGATCTCATTTTAAATACCTAAGAATTCGAATTTTGTTTCAGTAGCCGATTGAAACTAAAAAAAAAAACACAATTGAGGCTTTTTCCGATCAAAGCTGAATTACAAATAAGGTGAAAGTTTTTGAAAAATAAAACAATGATTTGTTGGATACATATAACGTTTTTTTTTTGTTTTGTTTCAGGTAATGGCAACTTCAAAAGTGACATCGAAATTAAGGTCAGACATTCTAATACATTTTATTTTGGTAATTGTACGGATAGGCTCGATAATGCGAAAGCGATACCTTTCATCATCAGTTTAGAGTTTACACAAAGGAAGACTGCCGATGTATATAGTTGTATTTACAAACCAAATTGATTCATTTTTTCAAACGCGTATGACAGTATCGGTGTTGCATTGAACCCTCTCGGCACAGTTACAAAAAATAATGAAAAAACAATGATTTCAAGGCGTATTCAAAAGGTGTAGGTCAATATGATCCCCATTATTTTTTTTTAAATGCCTCTAGAAAATCATGGCAAATGATTTTGATGTGCGCCAGTTGAAAAAGTGAGAACTTTGTTATTAAACAAAATGTAAAACAATCTCTAAATAATCCGTGTTTGTTCTCCTTTTCTTCCAGATAACTCGTGAACATTGTAGAGAAAAGTTGAAGAGAGAAAAGTTTTGCTATTAAATTCTATACAAGGTGTGCTAGGTTAAAAATTTAAAAAAATCATTGTATTGTCCCAAAAACAGCAATAATTCGGAGAAAAAAACATGTTTTTTTTCATGATTTTTTTCGACCACTTTGATTATACATGCGACCTTCAGATCGTGGCTTAGACTACTTTTTGATATGATAAAGATCTTACCTTTCATCAAATTCGGTCTGATAGTTTTTGCACAATAATTTTGCAATTTTTGTGAACAAAACGCGATTTTTCATTTATTTTATAGAAATGCGAATTTTCATAGATCACAGAATATGTTCAATTTTATAACTACTGATGTTCATTTGTTTTTTCTCATTGTATATTATAAAAATGTATATAAAAATCTATAACTTTTGTCTGAATAAACCCGCAATAACTTATCAGATTATAGAAACTACCCCTGTACATATAATCTAAGTGGTCGAAAAAAAAAATCAGGAAAAAACTTACTTCTTTTTCTTTTTTTTATTTCTATTATTTAAGTTTTTATAACCTATCACACCCTATGTAAAATTTAATTATAAGTTTTTCTTTTTTTCAACTCTTGTCTAAAATATAGTTCCTCGGGTTATTTAGGAGAAAACAGGGAGGAACCATATTTTAAAAATGTGTTTACATTTGAGGGGTCCTGATGCAAAACTCACATTATCCATAATTTTTTGAAATAGAGTTAGTGGCGCTATCTTGTTCATCGTTTTGAACCACACCATTTTAAATTTTAAAAGTGGTATAAAACTCACATTTTCGTATTTATTTTAAATTGTGAAATCTGTGAATTGTTTCAAAACTCTTGTACTTTGCAATTTTAGTTTTATTATAGAAATATTTCACTTCATCAGTCAATGATGATAATAAAACCGTATTCTAAGTCTTTTGTGCAGCTTTTTATTTTGGTTATGAACTGCCATATTACATAACGTTTTTATTAATTTTTATTGATATACTATTGAGTTTGTTTCCAAGTTCCTTTTCTTAGCTTAACTTCATGAATTTTAGTGTAAAAAAATAATTTTATGTAGAATAATTTGGAGAAAAACGACCATTATTCAAAAAGTTCTATCAAAACCCACATTATCCAAATTTTAATTCACTTTCTTGGAGTCAAATATTGTTGTGCTGTCATTTCACCAATTGAGAAGCAAAAGTAAAGTTCTAATGCAAATACCAAAAAAATTTCAGAGCGTCAAGTCACTTGAAAAGTGAGAAATCAGTTATTCCTTCTTCCTGAACAATTTTAAAAAGTGGATAATGTGAGTTTTGCATCTACAGGTATACCCCTCATTTAGTTTAATAACAAAATTTCCACAAGTTTTTCAACTGACATATCGCAATCATCATTTCTTATGATATTCCAGGCATTTCAATAAAAATTAGGGATCGCATGGAAAAAGTCCAACCCAAAACAGAGACCGCCTGGTCTAGGTTGAGAGTGGTTGTAGCATTAGATATCATTGATATGAATATATTTTTTTGCTGGCGATTAAAAAATTCAATGTATATTTTTTTAGGAAGTATACCATATAGTAAGGCCATGTGTTTTCTAGAATGTATACCGCCTATACTTACTAACTGTGTTACATGAGAAAGCAAACAATAATTCGTATTTACTATTAGGTACGTACGTAAATAATTTAGGTCAAATTACTGAACTTTTGAATTCAGTAACTTCACAGGGAAATAACGTGTTTCCGATCGACCTTGCTTTATTGAGATATCCTGATTTACTCCGTCAAAATATAAATGAAAACTTTGTACATACATGCGTTGCCAGTATCCAGGCTTGAATACACTACCTTTTGCTGCACAATAATTGGGTTATAAGGAGTTGTGTACACGCAAGTCGATTGCTTTTATCTGGTTAGTTGCAATGGTGTGTAATCTGATTTCTTGGACCGGCTACGAAATCCGACAAAATACATTACGCAATTTTTTTAAATTAACAAGAGCTTCATGCGTCAGCAACCGTCTTCTAAAATAGGACTTCTAATAGGCAGCTAATCCGTGTTCGCGGCAAACCAATCAAGTTTTTTTTCCAAGAAATTTCTTCACACTTCGATTTGTCAAACTCTGTCTAGATCGAATTAGACTGTGTGTTGTTATTAGGTTGTCGTCTCCGAGGATTTGCATACAATATGTTTTGTCAAAGTTAATTTGTGACTCGACTAGAAAAGTTATTGACTCATCCTGAAACAATACATTAAAAATGTGTATGCCTTCGTGTTTTTGCATTTGTTTCTACATAATTTGCTGGAAAGGTTAGTGACACCTATCCTCTTTTCTGTTTACCAAGTTCTCATTTTCTGTTCAATATACAGGTATTCGCTTAAGTGGTGAATATGTATACTAGGTTGGTCCTTATTTTGGAAAAGTCCCGATTTTTTTGAGTGCTCCCACTAAATCGGAAGTAGAGGCCTAGAAAATAATTATGAAACAATAAAAAGTCGAAAAAAATAAATAATAACCCGTGCCCCACGCAGGTTGAATTTTAAATGGGATTTAACATGGGTTTCCGGTTTTGTAGGTTAAACCAAGCGTTGAGCACTTGATTTCCATCGGTTCAAGGTGAAACTTGGTATCCCCAGGTTTTCGATATCGCTGAATCCAAATATCATGTCAAAAACCGGTTTTGACTAATGACAGCTGTCAATAAAGTGGTCAATAAAAATTCATTTTTTTGATTATTTAAAATTTTAAGGATTTTTTTATATTTTAGCACAAATCAAGTAAAGTTTCGTCGTAAAAAAATTGGTAACGTGTTTTTCGCTAAATGACAACTGTCAATTAAGCTGTCAATGAAATTTTTTAATCGACTTTTTAGTTTTTTTTTTCAATTTCTCAATTCGGAAAATAGTCTTAATTAAGTGTGTCAATACAGCTAAATCCGAATATGATGTTAAAAACGAGTTTGGACTCTTGACAGCTGTCAAAAAAGCTGTCAATAGAAATTCATTTTTTGACAAATAAAACTTTTGGGGTTTTTAAAATAAATGTCGGTGTTTTGACATAAACGACAGGTGTCAATAATATTGACACCTGTCGATACCTTATTTCGAAATTAATAATATCTCCTTACAGAAATCGAAAAAAACATTTAAAGTTTAATTGAAATTTACTTTTGACAGTATATATTAATTCACAGTATTAAAGTATTAAAAAATTTTGACAGTTGTCATTCAGCAAAAATGACAATTTTTTTACGACGAAACTATACTATATTTGTATTTATATATAAAAAACCACAAAAGTTTTATTTGTCAAAAAATGAATTTCTATTGACAGCTTTTTTGACAGCTGTCAAGAGACCAAACTCGTTTTTGACATCATATTCGGATTTAGCTGTATTGAAACACTTAATTAAGACTATTTTCCGAATTGGGAAATTGAAATAAAAAAACTAAAAATTCGATTAAAAATTTCATTGACAGCTTAATTGACAGTTTTTACCATTTTTTTTATGACGAAACTTTACTTGATTCGTGTTCAAATATAAAAAAATCCTTAAAATTTTAAATAATCAAAAAATTTTTATTGACCGCTTTTTTGACAGCTGCCTTTAGGCAAAACCGGTTTTTGCCATGATATTTGGATTCAGCGATATCGAAAACCTGATGACACCAAGTTTTACCTTAAACCGATTGAAATCAAGTGCTCAACGCTTGGTTTAACCTAAAAAAACTGAAAACCCATGTTAAATCCCATTTAAAATTCAACCTGCGTGGGGCACGGGTTATTATTTTTTTTTCGACTTTTTATTGTTTCATAATTATTTTCTAGGCCTCTACTTCCGATTTAGTGGGAGCACTCAAAAAAAATCGGGACTTTTCCAAAATAAGGATCACCCTAATGTATACCCTTTCTTACTCCTTAAGATTTCTTCTTACGAACATACAGGGTCTGGCAGGGAGGTATGCAATTTTTGAAGAGCATGTCATGTGAGGTGGGGTGAACCTAACGTTTTCGGGACAGATAGTATCTACTCGTTGGCAGATGCCATTTCAGTTACCGCCTGGATACGGTATCAGATACAGTTCAGCCGTGGACTATAACTCGCCGCGTGTTTGTTTATAACACCTTCTTTGAAACGGGCCGGGTCGTTCTGTGATTCAAACACAGCAACGGTTTCGATTTCGAGGGACGCACAGTTAACTGTAAACACATCGTTTCGTTCGACCTAGCGATATTACATGATTTTTTCTGCCGCAATTGAGAAGACAACCGTTATACAACCGAAGACATTAACCGCAATACTGTATGGTTTCAACAGTTGCCATACATCCATAGCGACAATGGCTCTTTTTAAGGGAACAGAACCCCTGGACGTTTGATTTCGTTGAGTGTAGATGTGGAGTGGCCTCTTCAGTTCCCAAACCTACGCGTCGTTTAATGGCGTCATTTCAGCTATGTATTAAGAATAATAAAATTTGAATTTCGTTGGAAAATAAGTTTCTTCCTGGTTAATATTCAGGAATTTATAACAGCAGTTTGGAAAAGCTCTTTGGTATAGCTAAATTATCGGGCGTCTCAAATTCGCGTGTATTTCTTATTAATGTTTTTCGTTAAAACATTAAGTAATCACAAAACCGACCTTTATAAACGTTTATTAATTATTCGCCTTTAGCTTACTTGATTACAATTGTAGGTCAAACTTCAGGAAGTTGGTTTCCCATTCCTTATCCTTGTATAGCAGATTGTTCGTAGCAACATTCGGAAAATAACATACTTCACCCAAAACAGGAGAGATTGTTATCATAACAATTAAATCGTTGAATCGATTATATGAAAATTAAATTATAACTTCCCAGAAATAAGACATTTTTGATAAATTTAACTAAAAAAACTTGCAAAATTGTAAATTGTACATAACCAGGTAACCAAATAGTCAGTGCTAGTCAAGAAAAAGCAAAATAGCTATTATGACGTCTCAGGCTTTTTTCTTGCAACTTATTAGTGATTTTTTCTGTCCATTACCGACCATGGGACAAATAAATGCAATTAATTTTCATACACATATTTTAATAGGTATACTAAACACGTTAATTTTTCCTATTCGTTGCATTTTTCTTGCCTGTCACCGTACAAATCAAAAAGTGTTTTATTGTTCGCGAAACTACTTCAAATTAAAAAAAATATTCCAAAGCTTTCGAGTACCGGGCCTATTTTAAACAAAACACTTGTAATAACGTAATAAGTATGCTTGTTTTCAAATTATGTACAACGCTTCTCGAATACAAGTGGAAGAGCAGCTAGACGGTGCCAAACTTAATTTGCCGAATGACGGAAGACGAACGAGTTTCTCGAGATACTCATAATTTATGATTAAAGCGGAATACCATTAATTTATCCAATTCTCGTTCATGTTATCGTCTCTAACTTGTCCATCTTTTAAGCAGATATGAACGGTATGAGTACCCACACCTAACATACAATAGATCGGAACGTGTGCAAAATTACCGTCTGAATACGATGTTATCTGTTATCATTTGGACAAAATTTGATTTTTAAGTTAATTATGTGAGTTATACGAGGATTACCTTCTATATTTCGAAATTTGACAAAAAAAAAAAAACAATCATTTATCAACAAAAGTGGCTTTATTGTTTTTCAAAATATTCACTATGAAGTTCAACACACTTTTGCATGCGTTTGAGCCAATTTTCGAAGCACTTTTTCCACTCCGATTGAGGCACCACCAAAACATGCATTTTGAACGCATCATCCGCATCTCCAGGTGTCGAAATTCACTCAACGTAACATAATGTAATAATCAACATAATTTTCAGTATTTGTAAACCGAGTTGTAATTTTCAGTTATAAACCATACTGTATTATTTATACCTGTATGATTAGTACCTAGCTAAATGTTTAATTTTTTAATAAGTCGTTTCAATAAATAGTTTTTTTCCCTAATTAAAAAAAAATATTTACTTCTTGAAGTAAAATTTAGATCAATGTTTTCTTGTTTGTTTTTCATTCAATCAACATATAATTTAATAATAATTTTCAGTTGTTTTTCAAATAAAAAATGTGCGCGGCACGTTTGATTAATATTTCAATACTTTTATTTAATTTTAAGAATATCTATCTATGTTTACAAAAAAAAGTTTGGTACGTGTATCATTACAGCAAAATATTACTTCAATATATTCATTTCAAATAGTGTGGCCCAAAAAAATGGAATATTTTTTTTAGTATCTCGTGTGAAAATATATTAATTTAATTTATAAACGCCCCCCTTAAAAAATCAGCTCAAAAAAATTTTTTAGAGGTCGCTCAAGATTTTAAAAAATTTCCAAATCGTCAAAAATTGAGTTTTTTTTATTATTTTTTTTCCTCGTCGTTATTATTTTTTAGGCTGAAAAACATGTCGATTCTGAAAATTTGAAATAAATATTTTAATTTCTTAAGGTCACTCATATTTTTTTTTACTTTTCAAACTAGTGTACCTAAAATGTTTTAGAGCAATCTCTAATATTAACGAACTAATTATTTTTTTATTGAATTTGACGTACAAGAGAATAGAAATAAAACGACACAAAATTTATAAAAATCAAATTAAAATATTATAAATATTTGGTCCTGACAATGTGGTAGTCAATTTTGTCTCGAGATATTTTTTTAAGTGTCGTGTTTTATTTTATTCTTTTGTACGTCATATTCAATCATTTTCAGAATGGACATTTTTTTTCAATCTAAAAAAATAATAACATGACGAGGAAAAAAATAATAAAAAATCAATTTTCGACGATTTTGGAATTTTTAAAAATCTTGAGCGACCTCAAAAAAATTTTTTTGAGCTGATTTTTTAAGGGGGCGTTTATAACACGATAAATTATTATATTTTCTTCACACGAGACACAAAAAAATATATTTTCCATTTTTTTGGGCCACCCTAGTGAACATGAATAATTTCATTGGCTATTTTTTTGAAATGGGTTACGTTGATTGGTTGAAACTGAATCGTGTTTACAATGTTCAACACGAACGAAAGTAGCTCGTGTGTGGTCGAATTTCTGGTTCCAACATGACGTCACATAGCGAGGCATACATAGTGCTAGACGTGCGCAATAGCATGCCGTTATGCGCGTATCGTGGTTTTGGCTAGGTTTTTTAGAAAACAGACCGCGGTGGCGTTCCTGTGGGTGTCCACTGTCGCCGAGCCGGGCCTGCGTCTCGGTGTCGTAACCCGAAGAGAATCTGTGACATTGCGGCGCGGATTCTGGTAGAGCGGCAAGCTGCGACGGCCGTACCTCGGTCGGGCGCTCGTTTTCACTTGCGAAACCCACCGCACAGCGGTCGAGGTCGAACAACTACCAACTAGTCGGTCCTCGATGCCGATGATTGCGTACCGACGTTGCCACTTGGCACTTAGCCCAATCAACGGGGAGAAAACCGGTCACTAATTTTTATCAGCAAACAAAAAAATATGGTCGTATAGAGAAACAAATTCTAAGAAAGATAGCGTTTTTTACGACTCAAGTTTTAATGGCGAACATAACCAAAAAAATTCGCAAAAGTATAAAAAAAAAAGCTTCAAGTCCTACGCAAGAAAGTTAAATTAGAAATGCGCGTCGAATGAAATTTGAGCGAAAAAAATCGGTTCATAAACATTTTTTACCGTTTTTTTTTCGAATAACTTTTTTAATTTTGGTTCTACATTTTTGGCTGTTGCATATTTGAAAACTGGCATTCGCGATTCGCGAAAAAAGCGATTTGTTTTTTTAATAGCATAAAAGTGCAAGACTTCGCGAATAAAATGAGCCCATGGTCGTTTTTGTACGATCATTTTTGCCTCTGTAAAAATTCTAAACTCTGATTTTTGAAAACGTCTTTTTTTTAAATCGTTATAATTCGAAATAAAAACTTTTAAATTTCTGAAAAAACGATCATTTTCCGCTTGTCTTGGGCTATATTTGTAGTTAACAAGAACTCTGTTCAAACAAAATTGGAATTCATACAGCAAAAAATACGAAAACGCGATTTTTGACATTTTTTTTTATTTTTCTCAAATGTTTATGTACCGATTTTTTTCGTTCAAATTTCATTCGATGCGCATTTTAAAGACCTACAACTTTCTAATTTAACTTTCTTGTGTAGGACTTGAAGCTTTTTTTTATTTGCAAAAAAAGTGAATTTTTTGTATTTTGCGAATTTTTTTGGTTATGTTCGCCATTAAAACTCGAGTAGCAAAAAACGCTATCTGTCTTCGAATTTTTTTTCTCTATACGACAATATTTTTTGTTTGCTGATAAAATTAGTGACCAATTTACATGGGAGCTTTCGCTCGTTGATTGGACTAACTCTCTCGTCGATTGATCGAGTTTAACGCTGGGGCACACGTTGGGCCGTCGTAACTTGGCCGAAATTCACTGCCGAAATATGTGTCGGCAGATACGTCATTCGTATGTACTCTGGCCGGCACATCCGTAAAATTGATCGGGCGCGTTCGAAATCTCTTTGATTCACGCACTTTTACAAACACCGGGGCGATGCTTGTCAAACTTGGCGCAACGGAACAGAACGAATCTGCATTCTACACGTTGGCGTTGGTGTCGACCGAGGTTGGCCCAACGTGCGGATCCAATATTAAATATTCTATAGTTAAATAGAGAAATTGTCTAAATATACCGTAAAAACTCATACGACTTTGAATCACTTTTAAGGTTTTTTAAGTGTGATTATTTATTATGCATCGTATATCAATGAAATTTATACCCAACATACCTACACATTTCAGTTATCAAATGCCAAGATGGTAGAAATCTTGTAGGCGAGGAGAGGGGGATTTTTTTGTGGCACATTTTTGTACCCCATGAGGGTACAACAATGTTCCACCGTTTTTTTTTTTTTTTTAGCTTGAAAGTATATTATTATCGAGTATTATCGACCAATGGCAACTTGCAATGGTTTTCTTGTTTTTCGGCATGTTGACTTTGCTAAGGGACTAAGAAACAAATATTTCTCTAAAATTTACATTTTTTTCCAAGTTTTTTAGGAAACGTTACAATACAAAGAAATGCAATACAGTTCCTTCCTTAGCTTTTTTATTCAAATACAGTAACTGTGTAGAAAATAACATTTTCCTCTTGAAGAGTAAACCTTTACAAACCTTACAAAATGAAATTTCTCAGAATCTTTTTCTCACTCAAAAAAGTTTTTTAACGAAGGTTATTACTTAGAAAAAATCACAATATTAGTAGAAAATACCACAACGGTAGGAAGCTCAAAGGCTCAATACATTAGATAACTATGTAGAAAATAACATTTTCTTCTTGAAGTTAATTTATTCATAAACTTTGCAAAGTAAAATTTCTCAAAACTTACAGTCTTGGCTAAAAGTCAGTTTAGGAAGAAAACAAAGACAAAAAAAAACAAAAGACAAGAAAACCTTTAATTTCAATGCATGAAAGGGGAAAAGTAGGTGGCACAAAGTTGTAATTTACAACATCGTGCCAAAAACGATGGCACTAAGTGTCTTGTCTTATTGGACCATGGATGGAGTCTTGTCTTTTTACACCATATTTTCAAGCTGTTTATATTTTTGTATAACCTATCTTGTCAATTGGACATTGAATGTTCTGTTAAGTAATGTCAGTCGGTGGAAAACCAAATTTTTAAAACTGAACTTTTTCCATGGTGTACACAAATGTACAAAAATCGATCTATATGATGATGTACAAACATAATAATATGAATCATATGAGATGGTGTACAAAAATGTACAAAACTCGATCTTTTATTGGAACAATTTGTTTTTGGTGAAATTGTACATTGACCTCAAGATAATGTAGCATTTTTGTATTCCGATTCGTCGCTTATGGCTTGTGTTTGATTTCGAAAAAATGGTCCTCATTCTTGAGGGAGATAGTTTCTCTTGGGTGAAACACGTTTTTTTCAACCTGGGTAAGTGGGAAACTGTAAGTCAGCTCGTAAGCGGTCAAGGATCAACTTAACCATATTTGACTACGAGTATTTGAATTTTCTAACGCAGTGTTACATTTTGTAAATCACCCTTAGAAAAAATATCCGAAAATATAGGGTTTGCAGACGTTTAACCAAATTAATTCGGACAGAGTCGAAAATGCTCAGATCTACGGAAAAACGGGCGGACGCGGCAACGCCGACGCGTACCCGAGAGAGAAGGTACCGCGCGGCGCAGCGGTTTGTTTGCGACGTTCCGGATGGACGGACAGCGGCCGGCCGTCGATCGCTCCACGGCCGGTGCACGGCGATGGAATGCGTTACGTGCGTAGCGGTGCGTTTATTCCGTTCGCCGTGGCGGCGCGACGTTGCCGGCTCGACGGGAAAGGACCAAGGTCTGCGGTGCCGGCGGAGCGGCGCGATCCGAAGGGGAAAAGCTGGCGGGTACCCGCCTGCCTTCTCCACGTAGGAAGACTGGAAGGTTATCGGTGTCTCGAGGAAATGCGGCGGAGATGTGGGTAATGCGCACTGATTCTGCAACGGCAACCCGACCATTTTAGTTGTAGATGATAATTATAAAGATCCATCCAAAAAAAAAAAAAAACGTCATCAAAGTTGGCCGAGCAAAAAAAGACTGAGTTGAATGATTATTCAAAGTGGTCGGAGGTAAAAAAAAAATCGTTGCACATGAGAAAAGATAGCAGGTGCATTAAGACAAAAAAAAAACTTGGTTTAATCTAGGATACTTAATTTACTCTTTAATTTAGAATACTTTCCATGTACGATTTTTTTAGAAACTTGCCTTTTAAGCAGCATCCATAGGTCAGACTGATCATAGATGATTCATTTGAAAACTGAAATTCTTATACAGGGTTTATCCGGAAAGTAATGCCAGTGAGCTTTGAAAAATGGTTTTTATTGGTTCTATGTGTACAACTCTTTAGAAACTTTCAAAATACATTCCTCCTGCGTCCACACATCGGTTACAGCGGGTCTTCCACGCATCAAAAGCCGCACGGTAGTCGTTTTCCGGAATCGCCTTTAAAGCGTCGGTGCAAGCCTCCTGAATGTTTTTCACCGACCCAAAATGCTGTCCTTTCATTGGGGTTTTGAGGCGCGGAAACAGAAAAAAAGTCTGGGGGGGGGGGGCACATCGGGGCTGTAGGGAGGCTGGGGAACAACGGTGATGCCTGCCTTGACGAGGTAATTGGCCACGAGGAAGCAGGTGTGCGAAGGCGCATTATCGTGGTGAAGCTTCCAGGATTTTGAGATGTCTGGGCGGACGCGATTTACCCTGCCTTTCAGTCGCTTCAGCACCTCGACGTAAAACTTTCCTGTTACGGTTGTCCCCTGCGGAACGAACTCATGATGGACCAATCCCCGGCAATCAAAAAAGACAATCAGCATTGTCAATCTTTGACCTGGACATCCTGGCCTTCTTGGGGCGAGGGGAGTTCGACGTGTGCCATTCCGCACTTTGCCTCTTCGTCTCCGGATGGTATTCAAAGACCCAACTTTCGTCCCCGGTAATGACGTCATCAAGGATAGCGGGGTTGTTTTCGCAGGTGTCCAAAAGTTCTTGGCAGGTTTCGACGCGCCTCGCTTTTTGATCGTCCATTAGCACTTTTGGCACGAGCTTCGCGCACACCTTCCTCATTCCTAAAGACTCCGACACAATTTAGTGAACAATGGTTTTCGTAATGTCTAATGTTTCGGAAATTAAACGGTAACTTAGACGACGGTCAGTGTTCAACAAGTCACGCTCAAGTTTCACATTGTCGTCGGAACTGGAGGTTGATGGCCGTCCAGCGCGGTTCTCGTCGTTGACATCTTCCCGACCTTCTGCGAAGGCCTTGTGCCACCGGAAAATTTGCCTCTCCGAAAGACAATCGACGCCGAAAGCCTTCTTCAACATTGGAATGGTTTCCGCAGCACTCTTCTCCAGTTTCACACAAAACTTGATCGCTATCCGTTGCTCAAGCGAACGTTGCATTTTTTCTTGCACCGGGTTACTGTAACGACTCCCAAAGAACGAGTGATGCGACCGCTACAACGACCGGTAGCCAACTGACGCTTGTTGGATCGTGTTGCCAGATCCCCCACCACAATCGCGTACAGTCTCGGGAAAAAAATTCACTGACATTACTTTCCGGACAAACCCTGTAGAAGGACTACCTACTGTAGTGGAGTATAGTTTAGGTTTAACTCACCAAATTGGTAACCATTGGTATCTAATTTTGATAATGGCAGGCTCTATATTTTAGATAACTCTACAAAAAGAAGTCCATAATGGTTAAGTTAGGGTATTTAGCAGGCCACATTGATTGACTGCCTTTGATCAATCTATCGACGCTAAAATCCTTTTTAATTATTGGCATATCTCTCTACCAAAGTGTGGAGGCACGCCATCTTGTGGAAACTAAATTGAATCTTCTGGAATGTGGGGGTTAGTTACATTCGGAAATATAAGACGTATGTCGAGAATCAGTTCACTCGTTAAAAAAATGCAAACAACGGTGACCTGCTAAAGCACCATCGCAATCCTATGGTCCTATGTCACTGTCGTTCACAATATTGGCCCAAACACTATCAAACTGAGGATATTGAGTGGGACCGTCAATCGCCCAATTTAGATTGGAGGAAGATCAGTCACCATAGATTTTGTCTTTTCATCACACTATGTGCAACCCCATGTCGAAATTTGAATTTGCAAGACTTTGACGGTAATTTCAGAGACCTACAGGATAGACTAAGGAGGACGCTTTTTTTATTATTATCGAAGTTTTTTTTATTATTATTTGAAACTCCACTGTGACACTTTTTCACATTATAGTCATATCATATTTTAAGCCGGTACCAAGTAATAACTTGATTTTGTTAATTTTTGAGATGTGTATTATTCTTCCGGACAAGCCAAATGTATATAGTGATCATTTGCAATACCAGAATATCAATGTATACAATAGTACAGAGTAAAGTAACATATTATTTTATATCCGGAAGTGAGACTGCTTAAAACTTACAAAACCACACCCTCATCGTTCTTCCCCCGCCAGCTTCTCAAATGTGTTTTGACTTTTTTGAGGAATTGACTGAATTAATTTATGCGTAGCTTTTGGACTTCACTGTATAATAATATCTCGGTCGAAGTGTAATCGTTGCAGGGAGCTTGTCCAACCTACTAAATTTCGAAATTTCATAGACGCCTTCCCCGTGGCAGATCCGCGTTCACCTGACAACGTCGACGGCGAATGGCCATCATCTCCGGCGGGCGAACGCTCGCGCAGAGCCAAAGGAAGAGAACGGCCTGTGTAAAATACTAGTTTCTAGTTTGGTATTCTGAGCGTTTATCTCGCCGCGCCTCTCACCGTCACCGGCCTAGGCTTTACCCACTCCGCGAGCGCACAATGGCCGTTGCCGGGAATTATATTACGTTTATGGATTTATTTAATAACTCTGGACGACGTGTCGGATTTTAACCGGCGTGCATCTCTCTCTCACTCTTTCTCTGCGTGTGTATACGTCTAGGTGTCGAAAGTAGAGTAAGCGCTGGTAATCTTCCCGGAACTGGCGGGCGCCGGTGTTAAAATATTCGGAACGCTCGATTTTTAGCAATGAAAACACTTCTGGACAGGGGCGGCTGCTACCGTTTTGGTCCCGTAATAACCCCCTAAGATTTGGTGTGGGGTTCCATGCTTCCTAACGAAAATACGAGCGTTTCAAATTTCAGCAAGGAAATGTTCATATTCTCCTTAAGTTTATATATGAGAAAATCTTTTATGGAAAGATTAGAACTGTGGTGTAGCAACAACCATTTTGCACAATGCACACTATATGCGGTAAATGTGATGGAGGCAAGGTAATAAAGTATCCTTTCAAACAACTTTTATCTCAAAAAAATCCACAAACAATTTTTTTAAAAAGATACGTATAGCCATATTCCAGACTTTTGTCTGGCTCTGTATGTTTTCAAAATGTGACGTGATCGAATTTTTTTTATCAAATTTGGTTTTAGCAACCGCAAGAACCAAGTTCTAAGGGAACACACATGTAAACTACTGTAATTGAGGAGCCTGCTGCAAGAACAATGCAGCTCCATTTTCAACGCGTGATGAGGTTAGTTGCTTATAATTTCGATAAAAGTATTAGGCGTTATTTAACGCAAATTCCACACATCTCAGTGCGTGGAGTATACACTCTGACATATGCTGAGCTGCGTCGAATTTGCGTTAAATAACGTGTAATATTTTTATCGAAATTATAAGCAGCTAACCCCGTCACGCGTTGAAAATGGAGCTGCATCGTTCTTGCAGCAAGCTCCTCAATTATTATGTACTCAGCTAGCAGATAATAGAAAGAAGGGATTCCGTTCTCCCATTTTTGGTGTTCACAAAAACTTTTATAAATGGAACTACATTCTAAAAGTCTGGCACTAAGATGGTCCTACTTTTGAAAAAGTACCGTTATATTGTACTAATACATTGTTAGTAAAACACTCAGTAATTAGTAGCTCCAGGATACTGTAAAAAATCTATGCAATGCTTTACACTGTTGAATACTTGAACAAATTATTGGCATTTCTCAGATACGCGGGTTAATATTTTTCTAATTGAAAATGTTTTATTTATTTGAAAATGTGTAGTTTCAAAACGCAGCTTCCATGATTTGAGCGATTTTTGGTAGTCGAGAACTTGCCGATTGAATCAAAATATTTAGACAAAAAAAAGCTTTCCTTGGGTGACATAGCCCTGATTTTGTTGTTGTCTTTTACCGTACCAATTAATTGTTAACGAACTTTCCAGTAACTTCGGTGACGTTCACCAATTTTTAGCGCCTCAATTACTAAAGAGCTCGAATAATAATTTGTGTAAACATTCGCACTTGAGCAAATTAATCAAGGTAATTTTTTCTACCGTCGTCGTAAACACTTTAGAACGATCTAAAGAATCCGTTAAAAAAACCATCCCGTCCTCGATTAATTTTCACTCCTACTTATTATATTTTTTAATTATCTACCCAGATGTTCGTGAAGATATCAGCTGTCCGAGTGTTAATGTAAATATGTATGTAAAAATGTAATAGAAAATCCACCGGGTTTATGTATATTTTTCATAAATATTTATTACGTTATTTATTAGAATGTGTGTATAATACGAAACTAAGTTTTTTTTATACATCTCTAATCCCCATTATACCGGTCTGTGGAACTTTAGCATTTTAAAGCACGATTTCCTCATCTGAATGCCCACTCGTTACGAAACGTCAAAATTAATCCTTTAACTCGAATTAACCTCGCCATCATACAATTAGTAGAATTAAAATAACTGTATAATTTACACAAGCAAGCCGTCTTGCTTGCAACAACGTCGTGCGTATGCATGCAACATCGACTTAAAAGCGACTGGCTGCCATTGGCGTCCACAGTTAGTTTGGCGATTGTTTCGCCATTTAAAAAAATCGATATTTAAGAGGTTACACCAGTGGCGGCTCGAGACTTTTTTTGGGAGGCAAACATATTTTGTAAACATTTTTATTTCCTAAATATTTGTGATAGTAAATCGCAATAGTAAATCGCATAGTACTCGGCGTAAATCGGATGTCTACAGCGTCACGTAGGCGTTGCAATTGCGTTGCTTATTGCACTATTTGACGTATAAACCAAACTAAACGTCACTTTAGGGTTGACTAGCTTTGACTTGTTATTTTACTGTGAAAACGTGGTAAAGTGTATCATAATATTTGTGTATCAATGTCGCTGACGCAGGAAGAAATGGCTGATATGGTTTTTGTTCTTGGTGCTTGCCACCGAAATCCGTTATTGGCATCAAGAGTTCACATTCTTTTCAAAAACGAATCCACGTGTGTATTAACCAAAACGGAGAATATTTTGAGCAGTCGTTGTAAATCAACAGGCTAAGTTTATGTAGCCTTTTCTTGATTGTGTGCCCTGTCTTTGTTTGAATTTCGTTTCACTTGTGTTCTATTTTAGTTGTTGTTAGTGGTTTAGTTTTGTTTGATAAACCACTTTTTAAACATCATTTGGAGCAGTTGTTGTCATTCAGTAGGCTCAGTTTATGTCGTATTTTCTTGATTGTGGAGTTTCGTTCCATTTGCGTTCTATTAGTTGTTGTTAGTAGTTTATTTTTGTTTGCTAAACCACTTTTAAACATGCCAGTAAGTATTATTACTGCCAGTCCCAAGCCTGACAAAATGTGAAGAAAAAGTGATTTTGCAACGCCTACGTGACGCTGTAGACATCCGATTTTTGCAAACTTTAGAAAGAATCGAATATTTTTGGAAAACTGTTGGGAGATAAGTATTGATAACCCGATATCAGTAGAAAGGGCATTTAATTTCGCATCCAACGGCACTATTTAATATGGGTCATGCCATTTGAAAAAAAAATAGTATTCACGTTTTAAAATTGTCAAATGTAGGGTCCGATATTTCCGGCTCTGAATAACGTATACATTTTGCCCATAGTGAAAAAGATGAATGAAAGAAAAGAGTAATTCGTGCTAAATCTAATCGTCCAAACCGCAAGTTTCTATCTTTTATGGTTTAAATGCTATTGGGCCTCATTCAAAGAGTTGAAATCGTCATTTTTTTTAAAGACATTTGGATATCTCAAAAACTATAAGAGATAGGTATAGGGAACCCTTAACAAAGTCGACCTAGAATTAAACGGGGAATCAAAAAATGTAAAAATATACAGGGTGTTCGATTTAAAATAACAAAGTTAGGTGGCGTGCAGAATAAACGGAGCACCCTATATAATTGAAAATATTTTCCTCATATGCACAATTATTTCACCTCAACATACTAGTGAAATTTAATAAAAACTAAATTTGAATCCAAATGTAAAATTTGTCTAAATTTGAAAATTGTAAAATTTAATGAAAGCTTTATCATTATTTCTAAAATTGAAAATTGTGAAGACTCTTTTTCATAAATTAAGTAGCTTTCTGCAAAGGATGGAAGTTTATTTTCTGGGTTAATGCACTCCGTTATACTCGAAGGAATGATTGACATCCCCTGTTCTTCCTGGAACTCGTTTTTGCGAAGTTTCGTCTTATAAAATCTGACTGCATATTTTTTTATTTGTTCTTTGATTAGAGAGCCGTGTAAACAAATAAAGTTTTATTGTTTTTCAAGATGGACCGCTTTATAAGCCGTCGTTTGTTAACGACTTAAATACATATTTACCTACTAGTATTTAATATAACGTGTAATTCCGTTTAAAATTATATTGAATTAGACTAAAATTTAGTCGATAGTGGGTTTTTAAGGCTCTTAACTGTTTTAGGAGATGGCTATCGCAGTTCATGTTTATTATTTTTTTAATAACCCTTAATATATTAATCTTAGGATTAGACATGGAATAATCTATTATTGTTTTGTCTCCGTGTTTGCTGTTTGTTTTTCGTATATTTTTTTTGGATTTTCGAGGTCTTTAATTTTTTTGAGGCCGACCAAGGTTATATTTTCGTACTATATACTTGACATCTTGGATACTGGAATAGTTGGTATCTAAAGTGAATATTTTGGGGTCGCTAATAACGAATCCGGTGTCCACATCACCCCATCACGTCTGGATCAAGGTCAAATGAAGGTCAAAATACGTTTTTCAAGTGATATTCATTTTTTATCCCCCAGTTCTGAAAGAGCGGGAAATCTTGTGTCCGAATACGCTTTGAATGTCCACAGATGACCAGACCAAACCTGAAGATTTGATCTCTAGATGACCTCCAGAGGTCACTTCGATCAACGAGTCACAGACAGACGGATATCCGAACGTAAAATTTCCCGCTCTTTGAGAATCCGGGGTTGAAAAAATTATATAATTAGAATAACGGAATTTGACCTTAATTTGACCTTGATCCAGACGTGCTGGGGTCATATGGATACCGGTTTCATGATCTACGACCACCAAATCATTCAGGTCAACTGGGCTGAGATAAGTTACATCTGTATTTCATTTTGTAGCGCTGTGATATCCTACCTATTATCCCCAGAGATATGTACGTGGTTCCAAACTTTTGCCAATCACTGTATGTGAAATCGATACAAAAAAAAAGAAGATATTACCAATTATAATAACCACGTAAACGTGATTTATGATAGGTACTATTTGAATCTCCCCTCTTGAAAATATCCGTCCGTACGCCACTGACCTCGGGCAAGTGAAACGTCCTTGAGTCCTTAAATTAACTAGAAAACCGCGTACTGCCAACAATTGACGTAATTACGGGTAAGGTTAGACGGTTTGGTGCCCGGCAAATTTGCTTTTGCAAACATTAGCCGGTGCATCAGCGGCTGCATTAGAAAAAAAATACATACGTGCATGTGACGAGACGTCTATAATTGGCCCCCGATGTGGAAAACATCGACGGGTTTCCTAACGTTCGTGGCAGGCGTTCAAGCCGCCATACAAGGAAGGTGAAATGGATGTTGGGTTTTTAGGGGCGTTGCTCGTGTTTTATTTCATTCTTCATGCGGAAATATTGCTTTAAAACATACATTTAACTGGAGAAAAAGTAAAGATAATTGCTTTCAAAATATTTTTGCTTTAGATCATAATTGGTTAAAATTAACCCTTTGCGGCATACATTTTTTATATAATCGGTTTCTCATAAAAATTGGTCTCCAGGGGTTATCGGGGTCGCTGATTACGAACCTGTCCTCAGAATTTAGAAATTCAAAATGGCGGATCCAAGATGGCGAACAAAAAATTTCAAATTACATCGGATTTTATTAAAAAATATTAAACTATGGTTTAATGGGGTCAATGATTACGAATCTGACTTCACATTTTAAAAATTCAAAATGGCGGATCCAATATGATGACTAAATATTTGAAATATTACCGAATTTCACCAAAAATTGCATATAGGAAGTTTTTCAAAAACGGTAGCCTAAACAACAAAAAAAAGCCTAAAAAAACAAAAAAAATGGAGTCCTCCACGTCCTCTTTCGTATCTCTGGGTTAAGCTGAGAGCGGCTTTCTTTTTTGATTCTACTGTCCCAAAATTCTAAATCTGTTTTCATAAAAATCTGAGTTCAGATTCGTAACTGGCAAGTCCGAATACTTGTATATTGCAATTTTTTTTAAATCCGGTGTTATTTCAAATTTTTGGATGTCGTCATGGATCCGCCATTTTTAATTATCAAATTTTAAGGTCAGATCCGGAACCAGCAACTCTGTAAATCCCTGTATGGTAATTTTTAATGAAATCTGATTGTATTTCATTAAAAATTGGTTTTTATCCGTGATCTTGGAAATTTTTTCTGATTGGTCGCCATTTTGAATTTCTAAATTCTGACATCTGATTCGTAATCAGCCACTCTAAAAAGCATTGGATAATAGTTTTTTTTTTAAATCCAGTGATATTTGGAATTTTTTGTCCTCCATCTTGGATCCGCCATTTTGAATTTTCAAAATCTAAAGGCAGATTCGTAATCAGCGACCCCAAAAAAACCTCTGTATAATTTTTTTCCGCACGATGATGTTAAAAAAATTTCTGCAATAATGATTTTTTGTTAAGAAAAGGGTTTTTTTTTATTTTGTTGATTAATATAAATAAATTAACTTACAAATGCATACCTTTGTTCATGAATTTTAATTCTGTAACATCCCACGATCTAAAAATTTGTAGGCATTTAGACTACCTCAAAATCGCAAAAAACTGTTTTAAAAAAGGTGGCACCGTACGGTGCCACCGTGCCGCAAAGGGTTGAAACCCCAGTGTTGCGGCTCTGGTTAGTAAAGAAAGATGATATTTTCTGACTAGGATTATATATGACTTAAATATTATGCTGCAATGATTAAAATTTCGTACCTCCTCTGCTTATTAATTTTCAAAGCATAATAAGGATTTATTTGTAGTTGCCAGGTTTTTTAAAAAATCCCATAACTTTTTTTGCCCGTATATTTATTTTCCTTATTGCTTATGTATTTTTTGGTAATACTGAATTGTCATTTGAATCGTAAATACAGTCATTTGATGCGATACATTTCAGTGTAAGGTCGTCCATAATATATTGCTACTTCAATAATCTGAAGGATGTGACACTATAGTAGGTTTTGCTAATACGATATCGATTCTGGTCATTGATTTTTGTTGTTTTAAACTCAAGACAAAAACTTGTTGACACCTTGTTTAGTTAAAAAAAAGGAAAAAAATACTCAGTAATTTAACAGTAACAAAAGTAATTTGTTTGTAACATTTTTTTAATAGAAAAGTTTATTATTAACCACCATCACTAAACAGCACCAAATAAATCTATCTAATTTTAGCGTAAGAAACAAAAGTTGTATACCAAGACTTTCCATCGCATCGATATATTAAGAATAAATGGTCCGACTCATAACACTTTGCATAATATTCCAATGATATAAATATCAGCTTTTGTTATTTATGAAAATGGTTATAAAATGCAAATAATGCGCAAGATTTTTTCCTCTACGTGCCTACACGTGCTCTCTTAACCAATTTCTTTGTGGGCATTTACATACATGTTGTTTCATTGTGGTTCCAGAACTCAGTAAGTGATTAGTAATATTAAAAGTTTTTTATAAATGGACGGGGTGTTATGGTGATTGAAATCGGCAAGGATGTTACTTTCGTAATAAGACTGTTTTCCTACGTACAGGGGATTGACCCCGTTTGAGATCTAGAACGGAAACAGGTACAGGTGGTAGATACAAGGCAATGTCCTGTATTAATAACATGTAAGGGCCCCAATAATGCGCCTGGTGCTTATCAAGATTAGTGTCACGATACCAAGTAGAAGATTACGCAATAAAGTGATGTATTCAAGAAAACCGTTAGGGTTTTAAAACTTGTGAATAATTAAACTTTAGTGGCAGAATTCTGAAGTTAAAACTCTAAAAATGCATTATTTTGATAAGTTCGCAGTAGCCACAGTAGTCATAAAGGTAGTAGGTTCGTACCTTATCTTCATTTCGTCTTAAATTACCAAAGTGAGAATTGTCATGGAAATTCTCTAGAGTAGGCGTGGCCGAATATTACGTCACATAAGCCACTATCTAATAAGATTATCGTTAACCATAACAACACCTACTCACTATTTTACTACCTATTAACACCAAGGGACGCAGCCTGTATACTTTAAATACGAAAACATGATCTAAATATCTGGTAATTTGAAAAGATGCTGTAGTCAAGCATGGTCGTGTGTTTCTTACTCATAATAAATTTAACGATTAAGTATAGTCCTTCTATTTTTTATTGAAAATGATAAATACCCCTGGGGAACAAAAAAAGCGGTGCAACTTTATGAGTCCATGGACGTGCATATATCTTTTATACATTTGAAAATTGTGAAATATTTTTTTTCATTCAAATCAATATAGGAGATTAAAATTAGCCTTCATACAAAACTCTTAATATTTGTAATATAATTTGTTGTAAATAATGCTCATTTAGCTAGATAATCTCAAAAAATTGTCTGTGTGAATAAACCTAGCTGAAATACACATCACTGGCGTCTTAAACATGTAGAATTCCTAAAGTCGTAAATCATTTTAACGACGTCGTAAAATTTTATGGCACAGTGGACCGAATAAGTATTTAAGGAGTATTAGATACAAAGTAATCCAATAGTATATTGGATCGGCATTCGCTGTTCATTCGCGGCATCGCGTTGCCGGCTCTTCAAACTTTATAGTAATATACATAAAGTTGTTTTAATTTATAATTATTTTTTCAGCAATTTTAAACGCTATTTTAATGCTAACTTAAATTTATTCTTTTTTTTTAAATATTTCCAAACTAGGTTTCTAAGAACGTCACGAACTAACAATTTACTGACGTATGAAGTTACTTGTATAGTGAGCTTAGCAATTTTAGAAAATATATCTGACAACCTTGCTTTTTTCTACCTATTTTCAATTTAGAATGGAAATACAGTAAATACATATATTTTAGGTTTCTATGACACTATGTATGGGACTTTTCATCTGAATTGTATGTAATGATTAGAGTTTGCTGTTCCAGAGATGGATTTTGTTTATCAGCTGATTGTAAGACTGTTGGTATACCTGAGTTTTATTTGTCGACAGTAATATAACATATGTACATATTATATAATGAATTATGCCAAGGTCATCGACAGTCTATAAATAGAACGATACAGTTCGCCTCTTAGTTATATTAGAACCATTTGAAGAATAGCAATCTGAGTCTGACCGCTGCTAACGATGAAGCTACACATACTGGTGGTCATTGAAAATGCAACACCCTGAAGGGGTACCCTTAAATAATGTATTATATTAATAAAACAACCGATTACTATTACAAGCCTATCTGATAAGAGTGATAAGTTGTACTGATAATAGTTCGTAGGATATGTGTCCCCCACGTACTCTTATATCAGCTTCTAGACGCCTTGGTAGTGAATCAAACAGCGTTCGAAAGGTCTCTTGAGGTATAGCATTCCATGTAGCTTGCACCCTCCTCCATAATTCCTCTGTTCCACTCGCTGGTCCAGCATATGTTTGAAGTCTTATCACATCCCATACAATTTTCTATGGAGGATAAACCTGGGCAACGCGAAGGCCAAGGAGGTCATGACGTTATTATTGTTTATACCGGGTGTTGCAGTTTTAATGGCCACCAGTGTACATATGTAAAAATCGTCCCATTTCGATTCAACTGTCCCAATTCTAATTATATGAAGTCTAAATTGCGATAAGAATATGGTAGCTATCACGTAATTAAATAGTGTGGTGTCATTTTCAATTGGTTTTGTCATAAATGATATCTCACTTCAGAATCCTTAAATATGGAATGTAACGTATTGTTTTCAAGAAATCGTAGCGGCCTGATAGCTACATTCTTTTACGGACATACCGTATAAATACATTAATGGAAAAATTAAAGGGTAAAAAAATTTTTCCGAATTTTTTAGTGATCTTTTAGAATGCTGTATCTCAATAAAAAATGGTCTTATCGAGGTCTAAAAAAAGGCATTTTGAAGCTTCAAGTTTCTAGTTTTGAGATAGTTCGGCAAACAATTTTAAGAGCTACATGTTTCGCGCAATTTTAGGTGCGAGAAGAAAATTTTGCGGATTATTTGTTTTTTTTTTCAAGTCCACGAGCTTGAAAAAAATTTTTTCTAACTTAGCCATGCTATGGACCGGATAGCTTGTTTATTCAGCTTCAATTTGCTTTTTTTTTTAAATCTCAATACGACGATTTGCTGTTGTGATATCGAATTTTAAATCAAAAAGGACACTTTTGTCTTTGATCGACGATATCTCAGCAACCAACGGTAGCACAGAAAATCTAAGGGCAGTTCTGAAAACTGGAATAAACCCCCTACAAGGTTCTGCTACGATTTTTGAGGAGAATTTTTTTTTTATTCTTGACATGAATTTGAAAAAACAGGAAAAAACGGGTAATTGATGTTTTTCCAGAACATCAACGGCTGAAATTCAAATCTTCATGAAATTACTAATGTTGCGTGTGCCTTTTACAGTTGAATATACCCCAAAAACCATGCAAAGCAATTGTACTAAAAAAAAATTTTTTGATATTTTAAATTAATGAAAAAACTGAAAATTTTCAACCAAAGGACCACGAGGAGGTGCCGAGGTAGTCTTTAGGGTGAGAGAATTCTAAGAGAATAGGGTGAAGGAATTTAATTAAAATTTAGAAAAAAAAAGGAAAAGCGATTTATAATTTAAGGAAATTTTCAAGTTTTGGAAGCCGTTAAAAACAATTTTTTTTCAATTTTCGAAAAGTGTTTTTTTTTTTGTAAATTTCAACGGTATTTGCGAAAAAAATTGTGAATATTGGAAATTTTTTTCACTTTAGCCATGATTAGGACAGGTTTAAGCTCAGAAAAACCCTTTAATTTTTTCAAACGTTTGACCGTTTGCAACAAGAAAACGGTCGTTAGATCGTAATGTTTGTTGGTTTGTTTTTTTGTGTGGACTGTAAAAAAAAAGCTCAATTTAAAGATGTCTAATTCTGTTTTTTCAAATTAGTAAAAAAAAAAATTTCCCCAAAATCGCAGCAGAAGGGTTTATTCCAGTTTTCAAACTGCCCTTAATTCTGTAAGTTGGTTGCTGAAATCGTAATCTCAGCAGCAAATGGTCGTATCGAGATTAAAAAAATTTGTTGCCAAAATATCCTCAGCAACTAGACTGAAATTAACTTTTTCTTCAAAATGCTTTTTTTAGACCCAGATAAGACCATTTTTCACTGAGATACAGTATTCTGAAAATCACTAAAAAATTCGGAAAACATTTTTGACCCTTGGCTAATTTTTTCCATTAGTGTATACGCCGTGTTACAAAACGAGGACGCATACATAAAAAAATCCCACAAATCGAGGTATGCAATAGCAGCGGCTCCACGTCGTCACATATTATAAATTAAGAAAAAAACGAGTACAGAATGATAAATTAACGTTGGATCCCCGACGTCTGTGCGTCGAACAACGTTCGCCGTCTAGAAGTTGTCACAGACAAGTTTGGCTCGGTTCAAGGTCGTCATGGTAATTTGCAATTTCTTTGCCGGTGGTTCGCCGGGCGTCATACGCTGTATCATTGCTAAAACTATACGTTCTGTACCTACTTGCTTCTTTCTGCTTCCCTCAGGCATAATCTACCGGTTCCACGGTTCCATCCGCTGTACGTCATTTCATTTTTCCAAGTAGATTGACGAGAACGATGCAGTGAGACATCACCAATGTGATATTCTTCGAGATATTCTTCTACCTTGCATATAAAATCAGACAAACATTATAAAATAAGCAGTCTCCAACTTACTAGGGAGTAGGGAGCTTTTGAAGGTACCCCTGGCGATGATCAGGAAGAATCTTCGTTTTGTAACAGGCATCCTCACTGGACATTGTTAGCTAAGGAAACCCCGTCAGAACTTGAAGCAAGACGAGGAGACCGTGCGAAATGTACGTCGTCACCTTTTTAAAACATTAGGATGACTGACAGCTTAGATGGGTTGAACTTGGTTGTGATAACTCTTTTGCAACGTCGCGCCACAGCTAAGTTGTAGTCCTATTGAAATCAAACCGACCGTTAACACATTGTACGTAGTATGAGACTGGATATACACTGTGGAGACTAACTGGAATATATTCGCTAGCGGGGTGGTGAATGATTTTTCAAAAAATTCCCGAGACACGTCAACTTTTAAATATATTTACCTACATTTTGCAAGTAATGTGAAAAATATAGCCCTTCGGGGGTGGCTGAAACCACCCTCGACATGATTTTTTCAAATGCTACCCTATGGCTTGTGACCCCTCATTGTAAAGCTGGTGGAAAGAGGAATCCAACGCACTGATCAAATTTTAATTTTTAGTATGTTTGTAGGGTTGCATGCAATTAAAACGTAATTTTATAGTTTAATTTATTTTTAACGCAACAATTTCGTACTCAAAATGTGTGTTGTTTAGTTTTGGAATGTAAACCTTACTTTTCATATGTCCCCACAAAAAAATTCCAAGCAATTTTTTGCCACAACTGATATTTGTTATTTTTTTGCTAGTGTTTTTACACGGCCGCAAAGAGTAATTTAGTTTGTATGCAGAGTTGTATCAGAGTTTGAAACGAAGTGTTATTTCAAATTGGTGAAAATGTCTTATTTAACTGAATCACTGAAAATCGAAATTTTGATGATGATTGGATATGGTGATAGGGCACGAACTAATGCCAGTGCTATGTCATTTATTTCCAAACCCCTTAAACCCTAACTTGACCGATGAGAGGTTATGGTTTCAGCAAGATGGGGCCCCACCACACTATGCTGCCATTGTTCGTCAGTATCTGGACAGAATTTTTCCCGGTAGGTGGATTGGGAGGCGAGGTAATATTGAGTGGCCAGCAAGATCTCCAGATCTTACACCACTGGATTTCTTTTTGTGGGGACATCTTAAAAGTAGGGTTTACATTCAGAAACCCAACAACATAGCAGATCTTCAGGAAAGGATAAGAGAAGAAATCGGAAAAATAACACCGCAAATGTTGCATAATGTAAGGGACGAAACCTAGCACAGACTGGGATGCTGCCAACAAGCTGCGAATGGTGCACATTTTGAACAATTGTTACGTTGAAAATAAATTTAATTTTTAAATTGTTTTAATTGTATGCAACCCTACAAACATACTAAAAATTAAAATTTGATCAGTGCGTTGGATTCCTCTTTCCACCAGCTTTACAATGAGGGTAAAGGTCACAAGCCATAGGGTTGCATTTGAAAAAATCATGTCGAGGGTGGTTTCAGCCACCCCTGAAGGGCTATATTTTTCATATTACTTGCAAAATGTAGGTAAATACATTTAAAAGTTGACGTGTCTCGGGAATTTTTTGAAAAATCATTCACCACCCCGCTAGCGAATATATTCCAGTTAAAGTCTCCACCGTGTATATTATAAACTAGCGACCCGCTCCGGCTTCGCACGGTTTACGACATCACATTAGAAACCTCTAAAATTATCAGTGTTTCTCTACTATATTATGCATGTATTATACATATAAACCCTTGAATCCTCTTGAATCACTCTATCTATTAAAAAAAACGCATCAAAATCCGTTGCGTAGTTTTAAAGATCTAAGCATACATAGGGACAGACAGACAGCGGGAAGCGACTTTGTTTTATACTATGTTATGATGACATAATTATTGGTATACGCAATATTTCCTTTTAATTTAGTCATTTATATTACTTGATCTACAATAATACCTAACTGCTTAGAATATAAAAATGTTTCATCTTTCTCAGTCAAATCTACGGCCTGTTGTAAATAAACTAAGGCTTGTTGTATATTTTGAACGGAATTTGTTTGGAAAGTGCTTTGATAAGGATATTTATATCTATCTAATAAATTTTGCATTTGAGACCATCCGATAATTTTAATGTCAAAGTCCAAAATCCATTTTAATTCGTTATGATTTAGTTGATTGTCGTTCGCAAAATTTTTAACAGCGAGGTCATTATTAATTGATATCTGATTTTCGATTTTTACTATTTCAGTGGCAAAATTTAATGTATAAAAAAATTACTTTGGGTGTTAAAATTTTTACACTCCAGCTTTCGGAAATATTTACTTTCTCTGAAAAACAACACAAAATTCTGGTAATTTTCAATTACATCTGACTTTCAAAATTCTCAATTGAAATTTTATGTTGTTGAATTTGGGAATGACGTCTACATTCTGGATCTTTTCGAACTATTTTCGAAT
Source organism: Aromia moschata (assembly GCA_029963805.1). Classification (NCBI taxonomy): domain Eukaryota; kingdom Metazoa; phylum Arthropoda; class Insecta; order Coleoptera; family Cerambycidae; genus Aromia; species Aromia moschata. Next base: position 253,191 of record JAPWTK010000467.1, read on the forward strand.
TTCATTGGACAGATATTTAGGTTTTGGAAAAATAGATGGAATGCCATCTTTATTTAATCTCGGTTTACAGGCAATCGTATTAATTGTCCCATCTGGTAAAAGATGTTTATCAAATTTGGTAACTTCATCGGGATCAAAATGCAACTCACATACTACAGAATGTTTTGACGGTGTCCATTCTTTTCTGGGAATAGCTTTGGGCCATTTCTGCATTAATCCGTTCTCATTGGGGAATCCAAAAACGCTTTTTACACTCTCAGTTTTTATAGAAGAATCGTAATTCGATTTACATCCCGGAACGTAACACCGTTTTGGCATGTTTGTTTACGAATGAAATAAAACACGGAAAGCACGCAAAAAATCGATTGTATATCGAATTATCAATACACTGCTCTATCTACAGATACCACACTTCAATTTACAATCGTATAAAGGAATTATCACGTTTAAAAAAACTATTTAACGCGAATAAACAGACAATTTGTTACAGAAACACCATGATGTTGTATGTCGACTGTCGGACTACATTCGGCGTTGCCATTTTCTTATAGCGTGGCTTGTTCTCAAGACGGCTGTGGCCCCGCAGTGATACCTCGCGGTGATGCCTTGTTGACACCTGCTACAAAGTACTGTCATATTCATTTTTCCTTATTTTCTGGCGTAAAGTACATTTTATGTGATACTGCATCCGATGTAATAGAGTTGTATTTCCTTAAGATTTTTTTTTAATAAACATACGAGTAAGTTGGAAGAAACGAGAAAGATCGAACTAATTTTCTGAATTAAGGAAGCCTGGACAACTAAAGTCGATTATTTGAATGGCCGCTTAAAAAAATTGATCTCGATCGTATATGAATCACGTAGCCTCCGATACGAATTCCCATCCTGTATTATGTAGAAGAAAAACCCGTTCGCAGAAATAGTCCCGCATTAAAATTCGATTGTTCTGGAATTGCCTGGGCCTAACCGTCTTCGGTAAGGAGGTAGAGGGTAAGGGGGGAGGGACACGGGCAGCGAACACGCCCGCCACTGATTAACTGCCGCAGAAAAAAGGTCAAGAGTTCCGCCCGGATCGAGACGTAGGCATTACTCTTTCTTTTCTCCGGGAAGGGCTGGAACAACCCCCCGTATAAGTCTCCATCTCTCCGGCAGTGGTGCCTGTCCATTACAGATGAGTCACTCTGCTAAGTTGGCACCCCGAAAGTCGAATTTTATCAATGACATTCGTTTGGCCAAGGAGAAAGGTCATCTTTGCTCAATCACTACCTACAATTTTTTCTCCACGTGTAGTTAAAATTGTGAGGGATTTTTTTCGGTCGAAATCAGATTGAAATACAGATTTATAGACATTCCGAATGATATTTTCTTACATTCGCATTTTTGACATGTTTGATGTCTGAAAACTCTAAGGTATTTTATAACAGCGTGTTCTTGTTTTAAATCTCTACAATGCACCACAGAAAAAATCAATTTAAACTTTTTGTGTTTCTTACATAAAATCCTGTTTGATTTATAACACAGCTCCAAAAAAAAAAAATAGAAAAAATACCTCCGGGGTCTGAGTAAGTGTACTATATGTTTTTGGGGACGCTGAATCCGAATTCGATGTCTATTTAACTCCATGTCATAAGGATTTTTCATAACCTCAAAAAAACTGCTTAATAATAAAATGTCTCGATAACTCTAGCTCTATAACTCCATGAAAATTGAAAACCATAAAAAATAAAACCCCACACACCTTAATCCTTCAACATCTTTCCCCCACAACGCCACAACCCCATAACCTAATAACCCTATAACCCCGTAACCCAGAAAATGAGTAAAAACGACACTTGTGAGTGTCTTAGCCCTGACGCTTCGTGTCTACGAGCTAGATGTAGTAATTGAGACCTAAAACTACATTTCTATCGATTCTACAACACCTTAACCCCATAACCTATTAATTTATGTGATGTATCAAAGGAGTGGTTGAAAATTTTAAGTTAATTTGAGCAGTATTCTCCTTAGATTTTGCAGCTTTGGGGTTGTAAAATTATAGGATTAAGGAACTGTAGGATCGAAGAAAATGATGTGTCAAATCTCAAGTACTACATACGGCCCTCAGACAGGGCTGTAATCACAAATTTTTTGGGTTATGTGGTTATTGGGTTATTAGGTTATGGTATAGGATTAATAGGTTATGGGGTTAAGGTGTTGTAGAATCGATAGAAATGTAGTTTTAGGTCTCAATTACTACATCTAGCTCGTAGACACGAAGCGTCAGGGCTAAGACACTCACAAGTGTCGTTTTTACTCATTTTCTGGGTTACGGGGTTATTAGGTTATGGGGTTGTGGCGTTGTGGGGGAAAGATGTTGAAGAATTAAGGTGTGTGGGGTTTTATTTTTTATGGTTTTCAATTTTCATGGAGTTATAGAGCTAGGAGTTATCGAGACATTTCATTATTAGGCAGTTTTTTGAGATTATGAAAAATTCTTATGACATGGAGTTAAATAGACATCTAATTCGGATTCAGCGTCCCCAAAAACATATAGTACACCTACTCAGACCCCGGAGGTATTTTTTCTATTTTTTTTTTTTGTGGAGCTGTGTAATTTATGTAAAGCTGGCTTTGATATATCAATAAAATCACACATTTGTAAATCAGTCTGACCAATAAAGACGATATTTACTCAAAACCTTGCAAAAATGCAAAAATACAGGGAATTTACAATTACAAACTTTATTTGAAATATTTTTCTCTACAGTTTTTGAAAAACTAGCGAGAAAAAAAATTGTATATGAAGTAAATCATCCACTCGCTTTATCAGTCTTGATGGATAACAAAATAATAAATTAAGATTTAATTTTTACTAGACAATCCAAATAACTTCGAGAAATAAAATAATTCGAGATACGTTTAAATTCGAGTAAACACTGATAACCTGATAACAGTCAAGGTCTTATTTCGGATGGTCTTGCAAATTTTATTCTCGCCAGCCGAATATTAACGTTCCAATTTAATAATAAAGAAAGAACTATGTAAAAAAAAACATTATTTCTAAGTATAATAAATGGCTGTTAAAAGCCCAGCTGGTTCCGTAGTCATGGTCAACAGGTATAACAATAACTGCTTTGTATTAATTTGTGCCTGTTTTTTAATTCGTCTTTAAATATTTTTGCGGCGTTGAATTCTTACGTAATGTAGAAACGTTTTATTGCGATAAAAGAAATATTGTAGAAATGAAAGGTATAATTTTATGTATTTGTTCTGGAAGAAATATGTAGCTGAAAACTTAAAAACTGAAGACGTTTTATAAAGTCGGTAAAGAAAGTTATGATACACCCACTTCTTGAAGGTTGCTTATATTGTGATAATTTTTGTACTACAATATTGATTTTTGTTGCTTATATGATTCCAGCTTGTGAAATGTTGCGTCTGATATGCCCAAGTTGAAGAGGATTAAATTATATAAAAAAATCCCTTTTTAGGTGATTTTCAAATACACTCGACATCCACATATCCGAACTTTTTCGTTCCGCAAAATTCCACATTTCCGAACTTCCTTCACCTCGGGATAACCGAACCTGGCGCATGCGCAAAGGGTTTTTCTGGCTGATTCGACAGCGATATTCGACATTCGACAGCGACAAGTTCGGTTGTGTGGAAGTACAAGTTCGGAAATATCGTGAGAAAAAAGTTCGGAAATCTCGTGAGTTCGGAAATTTGGAGTTCGGATATGTGGATGTTGAGTGTAGCTGTAACTTGGGGAAAAATGATCGTAGAGAAAAGAAAAAAAAAGGAAATTGAAGCTCCCAGTTTCTAGGTTTTGGATCTTGAGTTTAAAGTGAAATTTAATTTTAATAATAATTAACGTTTTTTGATAATAAAAATGTGGATTATTGCTAAAAAAAACCTTGACCCAAAAAAAATATGAATAAAAAGTGAATAATCATTCCTTACATATTTTTTTTTAACAAAAAACAATCACTACGACTTGTAAAAGATACTTTACAGTTTTCAAAAGCCTATTTTAATTTTCTGTTCGTACGTTATTACCCGAATAAATAATTGATTATCAGTCAAAAATGACTTGTTTGCTTTGAACGGCGATAACTCAGCGAAAAATCATCTTACAGGTCTCGAAAAAAAGGTTAAATCAAAGAGAATTAAATTATCTAAAAGAGCTTTATGATGAATTTATCGAAGACAAACAAAATTTCGATGTTTTTTTTTTATGATTGCTCAAAAACTGCTGACGCTAAAAAAATTAAGCTCAAGATTCAATAACTAGAAACTTGGAGCTATAGTTTCCTTTTTTTTCCTTTCCCTACGACAATTTTTCCTCAAGTTACAGCTCATTGAAAAGCACTTGTGAAATGTGGGATTTTTTTCATATCCCTTAATTTGCGAATTTATATGGAAATGAAATGAAATGAGATATTTCTTACGGAAGTTGTAAATAATTCAACGAAAACATAGTACATTTTTATATTGTTCTACAAATTCTTTCAAGTGTCGTTTCTTCAAGATTTTATTGAACATATAAAACTAGGCATTCTACTTCTTTTAACTGTGAAGCTAAAAATACCATTAAACGTTACCGACCAAATCACTTTGTAGATGTCAGAGAACATTTCAAATACTTCCTTCTCGTACCAAGGTTCCGCGATTTTTTTACATAAGCTTTGCATACATTGTATATGCAGAGTTGCCGACCTACGCTCGCCACTCGAAGCTCTTCAGCCTCGTCAAGGCTAACCTGATAAATTTTGTAGGAACGGAAACCTGATAGCGTTAAGGTACGTTTCCATTGCACGCTATGCGATGCTATGCTATGCCATGCGAGGCGATGCTAGTAAAACAAACATATGATGAATATTTATCTAAATGTTCCGACAGCATGCTATACAGAGTGATGTGACGCAATGTTAGTAGCGCCGAGTGCGAGCGTGTGTTTGAAAATCAAATTTGTTTGATTTTATCGCGCTAATTAGCCCAAAGTAGACAGTATCGTGAAGCCGTTTGTACACCTATTGCACGCATGGACGCTGAAAAATTAATATTAGTCGTAAGAGCTCGACCTCTATTATGGGATCAGCGATCCAAACAATATCACAACAGAGATGTTACCAACAAACTATGGGACGACGTGGCAAGGGAAATGACGTTTCCAAGTAAGTAAATATGGTGAAACTCTCCAAATCGTCTTCTACCTTTATTAATTATATGGATCCAGAGGTTTATTTTTGCGACCCTTTTTTTTATTGTTTTCATAATCATGTAGTATTTTAATACAGAGTTTTCGATCAGATAATCACTAGTATTCATGACCGATCGCAACGAAGCACAAGAGCTCACTGATAGCCGGATAGCTCACTGAGAATAAGTTATGAGTGCAAGAAAAAAAACGACTCCCAAGTTACTTGGAGCATTCATTTTTTTTAAATCCGCAGAAAAATCGTAGCTGTAAAATAATTCTAGTCTCAACATTGTACGATAAAAAACGAACGAGTTATTTCATTTGTTTATAACTTTAAAACGGGCGAACTTTTCAATGCCAATTTTAAACAATTAAATTTCTGAAATTAAAATTAAATTGAATTGAAAATAAAATTTTTCGATGTACTTGATAGTTCAACTCATCAAGAAGAGAATCCATTTTGAATCGTTATTCTATGATGTTTACAAAAAAATTAAGGGCTGTTTTACGAAAGCACCTTTTTTAATAAACAATTTACGTTTTGCAAAAACTTAAAAATATATCAATTTGAAATTTTCAGCGTTTTTTAAGTACACCGATACCTACATTTTCCAATACTTTTAAAGTCACAAGGCTTACTTTATAATTAGTTATAAACAATTGAAATAAGGGGCCATTTTGACGGTGTTTTCAATTTTGCAGATAAACAAATTAACCGATTTGCAAATTTCTTGCTGGGTTTTGTAGGGTTTTTTACTAGTTACATTTTTTATCTGAAACATTTTTTTGTATAGTTTACGGTTCTCTTTTTATTTCAAAAACACGTGATTTTCGCACCTTTGCGAATTATTTAAACAATGTAGCAATAATCTTAAATTGTTGCCAAAAAACGATATTTAATATTTTTAGCCTCCTCTACAAAAAATCTTTTTTTTTTGGTGACGTGTCAGTTACTTTTCGGCTAAATCCTAATTTTACTATACTAAGGCTGTACTGTACTATTGAAGACCTACTAGTCTTTATAATAAATACATTCATATTTATCGTCCATTTGATGAGAAGAATTGACGAGAATATTGTCGACATCAAACTTTGTTTACAAAATTCGGTGCCTACTTTAAACTAACAGAAATGCTTCAAACGCCAACTAAAACGTTTACACGTGGATATTTCAAGCATTCTTTTGTTAATGTTATATGTGTATATGAATAGTGGAAACGTATTACTTGTGGTTTCATATAAAATTTGATCCATTTGACTTGATACCGTATTTGTTCTTGTCCCATAAATCCCTGATTTGATAACCAGTGCATTAGGCCAGCTTGTATAATATCCAGCATGCCAACGCTTCATTGTCAAAAATGATAAGAGGTGATCCGTTCGCATTATATAATTTCCAATGGGTTCGTCATTATACATAATAGATGTTTCCATATGGTACAGTGTCCAATAAGTAGCCCTGTAACTCGTCTGATCTGATTCCTGTTTAACCGTAGGAGATCAGCAGTCACCTTTTTCAATAGTGTTTTCACCAAAATATTGTTGAGGTTCTGCCTTGGACTGTTTTGCCAGTGAATTGTCTTTCACCTGGTCACATAGCTTCGTACCAAACGTTTTGGTATGCCTAAAACAGGTTTTGTTCCTGTGAATTCGTGTTTAGATCCTTCCCTGGCTAGAAGATCTGCATTCCCGTATTCTGGCACCCACTGGAGAATTACCTCATTGTGTTCTGCCAGTACTTTTGGACAATGCAGACAATTTAAGACTAATCTGAATGTATGCCAGAGCAGTGGTTCTGATCTACTCTGTTTGGGATTTATGTCATGAATTCCAGCTCCTGTTGTTGTCAGTCTTAGAACCGTCAGTTTACCACATATGTGTCCCTGACTGTACTACCTTCCCATCCCATTCAAGCTGGATGTTGCAGGATCGTTTGAGGTGTAACTTTGGCATCATAGTATCACGTCTCATCTCAAACAACGAGTTTGTGGCCACGTCTTTGATATTGACATGCCCTAGAATTGATTGATAGAGTCTCAGTTTCTGTTGCATTCCAGCCTATACGCCCCCATTCTTATTTCCGCCCTAATACCAAGTGGCGGAAAGTTTAGTATGGTTTCTATGGCTGATATCGCAGTGCTTCTCATTGCTCCTGTAATGCAAAGACAGGACAGTTTCTTGGAGTTTGGCTAGCGCCAGTTCTTCAATCCTTTGATTAGTTTTGGGCCACCAGACTAACGGCTTAACCGTGTTCTGTTTTGGAACCATCCCTGGTGCTTTGTACTTGGACTGGGACTCCTTTTTCCTATTCCTCTCCATCCTCCTTTCCATCCGGTATTTTTACTTGAACCATGAAATGATACAGCATAAAAGCCAACACTACCAACAACTTGGGTACTACCTACTCATTCTGCATGTATCAATAAAATAGAAATACGTCACCCTTAACCCTGGGCACGAAAAAGGACGGCATGCAGTGAGCTCAAGGGCACCTGCCTAAACAAATCCCAAATTGATTACGGGGTAATTCTCTAAAACCACCCCGCTACGCCCTTGCCCCATTATTTTCTGCGTAAATTTCGATGTGCCCCGGCAACGATGCAGACGTGATGTGCGTGCTTAGTGAGTGTGGGCGTCTCGACGGTCGACGGTGGCGTCGTCTGGAGGAGAGAGGGAGCGACGCTGGGGACGCCCGATCAATAGCGAGCGACGCGACGCTCTGCTGCTGGTGGTTGCTGGGTTAGAGTAACCGATCGTAAGGTATGTCAGGGAACGGAGCGGCGTTGCCGCGTCGAACAAAATTTCCCCGGATCTGGGGAATTCCTTTTTTTACCTTTAGATGCTACTGAGAGGCCTATTTCAGTCGAAAATATTTCTACGGTGCTTGCTCAAAATGAACACCAATAGTCAGATGTTGGACATAGAGAGTCAAATATATAATAAAAAAACGTAGCTAAATATTTGCATCTCGAGAAATTATGAACAGTTTTCTACACTGAAGTCCAATGGTTAAATTCAAGACGAATAATTTAAAGAGATACTTTTTGATATATTCAGAAAAGTATCATGTTCATTAAGTAAACAATTTGGTCAGTTTTAAGATCTTAAAAAATAATATTTTTATTCTATTATATTTGTTTGCATTTACGGCTAATGAAATAAGTAGCTACTAATATACATAAGTAATTTACATTTAGTCATATACATAAGGCTTATAATGTTTTAAAGATGCAACTACGAATATTTCAGATGAACTGAGAAATTAAATAATATTCGAAACTGTCGTCATTCTGGGGACAAACGGGCTAAACCTGGCAACGGCGCGCCAGACAGACATCGTGGTCGTTTTATATATCGGGTTGAAACTGGGGCTCAAACGCGAAGGGGAAAGTGGGAGTTGAGACTTGATGTAGATATTTTGTCTCTATTACGGACGTAGTTTGTTCGGGCTTGAAATCTATATGCCGAGGGTGTTAAGTAGGCTTTGGTCTGGGAGATTTTGTGTTGAAATTAAATTGCGTTCGTCCCTTTTTTTCGGTGTCGCGTTTTTATTGATATGCAATTAACTGATTAGGTATTTTTCGACACAAAAAAAGTATGCCGTGGAATCGCTACCGCACATTTTGAATTGTTACCGTCTATAAGAAAATATAAAGGGTGTCCCATTATTCACGCAAGACTTGAATTTGCCGCGATTTGTGCGGTAAAGTGTTGTCAACCAAAAAAAGAAAACAGTTTGACAGCTGACAGTTTAGGGTTAGAAAAAATGGAGCACTACTCGGAAGAACAACGCGTTTTCATTGTTGAACAATATTTCAAAAATAATAAAAAGTTTGGCTGCTACAGTTCGCAAATTTCGTACAAAATATGGTCGGAATATTGATTTAACTTCAATTTCTTCGTCAACTGTGAAGAGAGTGATTGAAAAATTCAGAGAGACTGGATAACAAGCCGTTCAAATCATTATCGAAGCAGTGCGTGAGACTGTTGGTGAAAGTCCAGAAATTCGACGTCGTGGACAAGAATTACAAATTTCAAGAAACCTCTCTACAGCCTATACTCACTAAAGATCTGCGTCTCCCTGCTTACAAAGTTCCATTCCATTGATACAAGAACTCCAGCATAATGACCATGCACAGCGAAGAGAGTTCGTTGAATGGATTATTGAACAACAACAAATTAATGCTGACTTTTCGAGAAAATCATCCTAAACGATGAATCTCATTTTCACCTTGATGGCTTCGTTAATCGTCGAAATTGCCACATATAGGTTTCAGAGAACCCACATGTAATTGTCGAAAAACAAATGCATCCACAACGTGTCACTGTTTGGTGAATATTTTGGGCTGGAGACGTCATTGGACCATACTTCTTCGAAAATGAGGCTGGTCAAGCAGTTACTGTTACTGGTGCTCATGTGGTTTCAAGACGGTGCGACATTCGATACAGCCCGTGAAACAATCCAATTACTGCATGAGACATTTCCTGGTCGTGTACTAATAACATAACCTATAATTAGTAGTATTATCATTTTTGCTGATTTTGTGTAACTGTGGTATGTGGTTTTGTGTGTAATAACATTAACACCAGTCGTGGTGATAGCTGAAAATGTACAGTAACATGTATAGTGTAGGAATATAACGACACCAAAAACATGGAAGGAAAACTTGATGAAGATGAAAATAAGATTGCAAATATTCCTCGAGAAGAGGAGTTGCCTGAAGTTGTTATACTTTAGTGGACTCCCGATTTCGAGTCAGAAAAGTAGGGTTGTTACGACTACAACAACAATTATTTCTCAAAACCTCAGATAGCATTCAGTTATGCACTAATTTATCTCGGGTCAACAATAGTTTTTGAGAAAACGATTAAAAATCATAATCATGGTCTTGTAGCCAAATTAAAAGAATGTACTGTCAGCACGGAACGTGGTAAGGACCACAAAATACTTAAAATCCAGAACCCAGAATAGTTTCCACTATTCTTAGGTGTTAAAAAAAGTAGTTTTTTTTTATCAAACCTTGAAGGTGTTCTGGCCAAAATCGAATTAATTAGAGCTTACACTCATTTCTCGTTAATGTACATACCTATATCTCAATACATTTTATTTTGAAATAGCGTGTACGTGAAGGTTTATACAGTAGGCGCAGAAATTAAGGGATATAAAAGAATCCCAAATTTTTATGCGATTTTCAAAGAGCTGTAACTTGGGAAAAAATGCTCGTGGGGAAAATAAAAAAAAAAAGGGATATTGAAGCTACAAGTTTCTAGTTCTTGGACTTAAAAACTAGGAACTTGGAGCTTCAATTTTCTTTTTTTTTATTTGATCTACGACCATTTTTCTCCAAGTTACACCACCTTGAAAATCACCTACAAATTTGTGATTTTTCATATCCCTTATTTTCTGCGCCTAGTGTATTAAATGGTATACTTTCAGTGGGTTCCAGTTTTAAAATTATGTAATCAGAAGTTAATTCAACCCTTATCCACCAATTAAGATAACTGATAATTAACTGCAACAACGTAATTACTAACCATTGTAAAACACTTTTTCTACCTTAATTGTCAATTACTCCTCAATTTGAAGGTAACTAAGCATTGTAAAACTGGGCCTTATTAATACAAACTTCAGGAAATGGCAGTTCTAAGGGTAATCATTCAAGACATGCGGGTTTTATTACATGGCATAGTTTGAAAACGTTTTTTATCTTACGATATGTGGAAATTCGGATTGTTTTATCTGTGCAAAAAAAAAACACGTCGCACTGATGAAAATAAACGACTGAACGCCTCGTAGATTCTGTGTTCCATCGACCCTAGACCGGGCGCATTAATCTGCGAGAAAATAAACGCCTCTCAGAAACTTTGTCGCCAAACAGTAAAACGGTTAAAATAACCTCCGTTGCGGTGTTCTTCGGGTCGTAAAAGCGTTACTGTCGCCCAAGATAAAAACCGAAATTTAATAATAGCCTCTCCCGATGGCCGTCCCCGCTCTCGCACACATCGTTCGTTTTTTTTACTCTCTCTAAGTGCATGAAAAGTAATGTTTACTCTTTCGTCTTCGAAAAGGCGTATCTACAATGTTCCCCTAACCTAACCTAAAATTTATTAAATTCAAATAAACTGCTCGTCAAATTAGTAACCTTTTTGGATTAGCGCTGGTTAGCCTTCCTTCCAGTTGAGAACTACAAGAGGGGCTCAAAAGGGGGCCCTCGGGTAAAAAAATAACCATTAAGTCCTCTCAATAAGCTGTGTATGGTCGCTGCCATCTCTTAACCATTTGCAACAAACAAAGGGGAAAAGAGAGTATAATTAAGATAATATTAAATTATATAATAAAAAAGGATTACATACAGCCTCCGTCCAAAAAGGCTGGAAACACCCGAAGAGCTTCCAGGATATTATTGTTTTTGAATTTTGGAGGTCCTTTCCCTGGTAAATTTTCATCCGAGGAATCCCATGATGATCTTGGCAATGACCCCCAAGGGCACTTTTTTTTTTAAAAGAAAACCCCCTTTTTTCCCCCCCCCTTCCCGAAAAACGAAAAATTTTCCCCCCCAAAATCCCCCCCGCCCCTGGGTTAAGGGGGCCCCTTGGGCTATTTGATTTCAGGTGCCTTAAGTGAAGTAACAAGAGCCTTAGGTGCCTTAAGTAGTGACCTTAGGTTCGAACGTGCGAATGCCCTTCAAGGTTGTTTGAAGGTCAGTTTTCTTTAACCGGTAACCCGCGCTTTTTCATTCACAACTTAAAGCAACAGTATTTAGATAATAGGTCAGGTGTGACCTTAATGACCACTTGATGGTCATTCAATAACCTAAGGTCACTACTTAAGACTCGTGAAGTCAAATAGGATAGTATCGGTGATTTCCGGATGCAGCTCTTTGCAAAAGATAGACAAATCTTGTTGAACTTCAAAGACCTTCAAGTGGCCCTTAAGGTCGCTTGACTTATGCCTGACGCCCTTAACCTATGACCTGAGGGCATATCTGGACGTAAAATTTTCCGCTCTTTCGAATGCCGAGGTCAAAAAAGGGGGTTTCCATTTAAAAAACAAAGATGAACTTCAAAAAACCTTCAAAGTCATTGCCAAGGCGATCGCCAAGGTCATCATAGGATTCCTCGTTGAAAGTTACTATTGAAATGACCTTCACAATTCCAAAAATAATATCTTGGAAGTTATTCGGGTGTTTCCAGACTTTTTGGACACTCTTTATTTTTAAGAAACTCACCTCTATAACACAAACCATACTTACTCGTGTAGTAGTCGAATAAATTACTACAATGCGAAAAGATATTGCTAAATAAAAAAAATTCGCTGTTGAGAAGAACTGAAACCTTCACCGTAGACCCAGACTCAGACTTGAGTACTTTTCATGGTAGAAGGGTTAATGGCCAGTGGATTTACTCAACACGAGACGGCTTTCAGGATTTTCCACACGTAGTCGTGGAATTCGGACTAGTTTCGCCAAGTTTTGACTAGATTTTGGCTTTGTTCAGAGAAGCAGTAAGTGTGGATAGAAAGGAAGACAGTGATAGACCTACAAACCCCCTATTAGGCTGTTAGACCACCAAGCAAATTTATCCCACAGAACCTGCACTACAGTCCTGAAATGAGACCTGCATACACATTTATCGTCTAAGCTCAGTCCAAGAATTGTTACCGAACGATCAGCCGCAGCGAATGCAATTTTCAGAGTGGTTTATGGGTAATTCGCATAGCAATGGAAACATCTTTGAAAAAACTTTTTTTACTGCGGGGCCAATGTTTTTCCCCCCCCCTCTTTTTTTTTCCCCCCCAAAAAAGGTGTGGAGTTCTGCGATTCTGTGAAAAAGAGATGTGATTTTGTAGCAAACGATTCCCAGGTGAAAACGTTTTTAGTTTTACGATAGGATCGGGATTATTGGGACTATTTTGTGAGGATGAGATTCTTGAAAAAACATTTTTGTACCAAATAATTTGTCAACAAGTCAGGCACTTTTATATGGGTATATTTTCGCTCTTTGCAATTATTATCTTTATTCTACATTCTTTCTGACGGGTATTACCAAATTCTTATTAAAATATACTCGCTTTTTACTTGTTTATTATTCCAATAAAGGGAAACTATGGGCAATTAAATGGCAAAGGAGCGAAAAATTACTTGGCATTTCTCTCCTTCTGTCAGAATGTCACTGCCAGCTTAAGGGGCCTTTTTGTTTCGCGCTCGTCAGCCACAGAGAGCATCGCCCCGACCGAAGCGATTAGCGCTAACAACTGGAAATTTTCATTTCGGCCAGTAGGAGCACTAAAAAAATAATTTATTTTGATCTAATTCGAGAACGCTCGCTACCTGAATTATTAATAACTACAGGCCGCCGCGGATTCTCTTGCGACGCATCTGCCCGTTTGGCTCGAAATTATCCTGGAATGCGTCCGTAGGTGGGAGGTAAGCGCAATCCGATTGGTCACGTATAATTTTTTTCTTCGAATTCCAAGTATGCGTATCAGGCATTTTTTCAGAATAGGCATCTTCTTTATATAACAAATAAAAAAAGCTGCCTTGGAAGGTGTCACTCCCGATAGTCCAGCGGTAACTCGCCTGTCTCCTAGTCTCCTAATCCAAAGGTCCCAGGTTCAACAGGTTCAACTGGGCACTGGACCAAGTCAACTTGTTTTTTAATATACTTAGTTACTGTATTTCCATTCTAAATTGAAAATAGGTAGAAAAAAGCAAGGTTGTCAGATATATTTTCTAAAATTGCTAAGCTCACTATACAAGTATACTTCATACTTCAGTAAACTGTTAGTTCGTGACGTTCTTAAAAAGCTAGTTTGGATATATTTAAAAAAAAATACATAGATATAAATTTATTAGTTAGCATTAAAATAAAGCGTTTAAACTTGCTGGAAAAAATAATTATAAATTAAAACAACTTTATGTATGTTACTATACTTAAGAAAATTTTGAAGAGCCGGCAACGCGATGCCGCGAATGCACCAGCGAATGCCGACCATTATACTATTGGATTGCTTTTTATGTAATACATGCCAAATATTTATTCGGTCCACTGTGCCATAAAATGTTTACGACGTCGTTAAAATGATTTACTACTTTAGAAATTCTACGTGTTTAAGGCGCCAGTGAAGTGTATTTCAGCTAGGTTTGTTAACACAGACAATTTTTTGAGATTGTCTGGCTAAATGAGCATTATTTACAGCAAATTATGATACAAATATTAAGAGTTTTGTATGCAGGCTAATTTTAATATCCTATATTGATTTGAATGAAAAAAATTATTTCACAATTTTCGAATTTATAAAAGATATATGCACGCCCATGGAATCATAAAGTTGCACTGCTTTTTTTGTTCCCCAGGCGTATTTATCATTTTCAATTAAAAATAGAAGGACTATACAATGTGTAAGTAGGTATATTTAAAACCAAACAAGCTAAGTGATAGGAGTTTCAGAAGTGGGTGAATTGAGTTGCGGGAATTGTTACGTACATAATACGTACAGGTCAGGCTAAAATAATATAGACGTGTTAAAAAAATTGTTGCAAAAATGTAATGTTGTAGTTAGTCCCCCTATAGAAGAATGTTATTTTAACGTTGAAATTAGGGGTATAAAAAAATGTATGGTTAGTTTTATTTTTGAAACATACGTGGTGTGTAAATTAAGTAATGAGACTGGCAACGTAGCGACCGATCTAGCAACGCTGCGGAGACGGGACTTGGAGGGCGGTTGGTTAACATGTAATGCACCTTCAGTACAAGTTTGAACTGCTTAGAGTCATTTATTTGTTCTTTGTGACTGTTTTCGTAAACCAGTTTTTTCTAGTGCGTTTTACAAATGTGTGACATTAATTTTGAGCAACGGTGTGCTATCAGGTTTTGCTTCAGATTTGGACATAGCGCAACGGATACTTTTGCAAAAGTTCAACAAGCCTACGGAGACTTTTTTCAAGAGCCCAGGTTTTTCGGTGGTTTAAGGCATTCTCAGAAGGAAGAGAGTCGATTGAAGATGAACCATGCAGCGGAAGGCCTTCATCTTTAAAAAACCGATGAAAATGTCGAAAGATTATAGGATCTTGTGCATTCAGATCGTCGGTTGACAAGAATAACAAAGGTCTACAAAAAAAAAATGTTCTGTCTGCGATCAGATCCATCATTTTCTATGTATTTTGATGCACTGAAACCAAATTTGGCAAAAAAAATTCTGCCTCATCAATTTTTCTCTCCACCCCCATATAACCCTCATAAACTCTTATAGAGGAAATTTAAAAAAAAAATTGCATTGGTTTTTGGGTCGCTGATTACGAATCTGAAGTCAAGGATAAATTTCGACTTAATGACAGCTGTCAACAAGCTGTCAAATTTCACTAAAAAGTAAAAAGTTGATATTAAATGCATGTTATTAAGATTTTTGGGTTGCTGATTACGATTCTGTCAAAAATGATTTTTTACATAATTCATTTTTGACTTCAGAATGGTAATCAGCAACCCAAAAAACTTAAAAATATGCATATTATGTACTACATATTTACTTTTTAGTGAAATGTGACATCTTGTTGACAGCTGTCATTCGAGTCGAAATTTATTCTTGACTTCAAATTCGTGATCAGCGACACAAAAAACCAATAGATTTTTTTTTAATTTTCCATATAAGAGTTTATGGGGTTTATATGGGGGAGAGAAAAATTGGTGCTGTAGAAACTTTTTTTTGCCAAATTTGGTTTTAGTGCATCAAAATACATAGGAAATGATGGATCTGATCGCAAAGACAGAACTTTTTTTTTGTAGACCTGTGTAATCGGGGAAGCGTTAAATTTGAATCACATAGAGGCTCAGCGGCTTACGTGTGGGGGGGCAAACATCAAGAACAACTGGATGTTGCATCACGACAATGCCCCTCGTCTCACAGCCATTTCAGTAAACGAATTTTTAGCCAATAAAAACATTCCTGTGACTCCTCAGCCTCCTTATTCGACTTGAATCCTTGTGACTTTTTTCTTCTTCCCGAGATTGAAAAATCACCTCAAGGTACGTCATTTTGGGACCATAGTAAACATTCAACGGCTGTAACCGCCCAGCTGAAGGCTATTCCAATATACGAGTTCCATCACTGCCATGAGGAATGGAAGAACCGTCTCCAGCGTTGTGTGGTTTCCCAAGGAAATTATTTTGAAGGAGTCAATACTGAATTGTAATTCTATTCAAATAATGACTACTAAAAAATCAATCTCGTTACATAATTTACACACCTCGTATGACACTGATACAACAAGTTATGACAACGATACGTACGATTTAAGAGATATGATTGAAGTTTCATACGGCAAGGCAACATAGCACAGGCAAATGGCGTAGCATGTGGTGGGGATGGCCTAAATTCGTATTTATTTCAGTAGTTCCGTGATAGCTGATGCTGTTGTATCACCTCCGTTATATGTAATATGTTGAATAGTGTGATTGAACTTCATATTAATAAACTATCGCAAGTAAGGCTACTCTACTATACTACTATTTTCGTGTTGAAATTGAGAATGAAAATATTTATTCATTGAATGAGTATTCAGAATGAAAATATTGATTATCATTTTTAACTGGTATGAAATTTAAAATCTTACCGTTCAATATTTAAACGTTTTTAATTTGTTGTGGACCTATTATAATAATAATTGTAATAAGAAGTGTCACAATAATTTACTATGTGAAAATCTCGCAAAATGTACACTCATTTTCTCAATCTCGGGTGCATTTCTTATTTACTTGTCTGCGAGCTTCCCTAGCACGTTATATTGATATATTTTTGATAGTATTTATTAATGTAGTCTATAACAAATACCCAAAAATTGTTTTCAATTGACTCGTTTATCTGATCTAAGTTGATTGGCTAACAATTAAAAAACATTTAAAGCGTGGCTAATTAATAAATGCCTCTGATACGAGCTTAGATGTTAATTAATGCTTATCGTGCTGCTGCCATATACATATGTTAGTTTTCTAAGTACGGCAAGGGGTCATACTTTGCAATAAAGTAAAAAAATGCGTAATACTAAGGTAATATTATTGAACTAGGTACAAATATAATATTTGTCAATTTGTATGTTTTATAGTTTTACAATGTGAATATACTCGTACTTCTAAAAACATTGCATATTTTCAATACGGAGTTTTTATAAAAACAATGATAAAAAAATCAGGATCATCTGAATTTAAACAAATGTGTATATTATTGTATAGATAGACAAAATGTGTATGTGTAGATAAACAAAATTATAGATGTTCTTAGTAAAAGTTTTTTTTTTTTTTGTTGAAGAAATTAAGTAGTTACTGTGTAATAAAAAAACTGCTCGGAAGAAAGAAAATCGTTCTTTCAAGTCAAAACTTGCTTGGAATCTAAAGTTTGTTTTAAATTGATGGACCAGTTTTAAAGTTGTTCAACGACAAATCACCGATTTTATTTAGAAAATGTTATTGTGAGAACGCCAAATAAGTTTCAACAAAATAATACGTTTTTTATTCCAGTTCTGACCTCTAGAGTAACCTCGCAAAGTATTTGATATAACAAAAACATGGTTTTAGATCCTTAATCAGTGTTGAAAGCTACGTCGAACCAATATTTTTTATGTGTTTACGGTTGTTGGCACCTTTTTGTATTTTATCTTTTTTAGAAATGTTTAAATTTGACGGTTTTTATATATTTCGCAAAAAAGGGGTCAGTGACACGCACGGGTGTCTATCACTACGTTTAATTTTTATTTCGCCACTATCTTGTTTTTCTTATCGCATCACTTTGGACGTAACCAATAATAAGACTGATAACTGAATGTAAATGAAATGATTTTATATACCAAAGTAAATATTTGTACTGCAGAAATGAATCTGTAGTGCTTGTTTAACGAGATACATATGTACATAAGTATGTAGATTAAATTCGGTGAGAACAAAACGGGTGCATACACCATCGGGAGTTATATGGCGATTACTTTCATGTTCTAGGTCAATGTAAAGGGTTATCGGTGCCTAATCGACGATAAAAAAATGTAATTATTTCGAGATAAAAATACAGTTCCAGGAATTCTGCTATTTCAATTAGGCGCGATTGAGACGCAAAAAAAGCAAACTTGCTGAGCAAGGTATCTGATAAAAGTCAAGGAGATCATCGTTATCAGTAATCACCCTACGTTAAAATATGTGTGTACCTTGTGAATAGTTCTTATAGTCTTGTAAAATATCAAAATATAGTACTATACAGACTTATCAGTAGAGCTCGGAGGTTAATAATGGATGCGTAGTTTACCAGAGGGGCTTTAGGGAACCGCTGTCAGTAACATTACGACATGTTAAACAGGTCTTACCTTATACATGTGATGGTAATTGTTGTAGCTCAACTAATCGGCAAAGGAACCATAGTCAGCCAGCCTGGCCTTCATGAAGGTTGTCGCGTATTTAAATTTCAAATAAAAAATAGTATTGATTGTGCTTTCCACATCCTTGAAGCTATCAAATGTCATTCCATGGATTTTGCCTAATCCAGTCCCCCAACCACTCCTTTAGCTGTGTCCTGTTTCTTCCGTCTTCCGTCGTTTCGCCAATACTAAGTCGTATAGGTTTATCGTGCAATTCCGAGACATATTTTTAGGTCATCACGCAGTGGTCCTACATATAATGTCTAAGATGTTTCTATCACATTTATTTTGACTAAATCTAAGTGAAATTGTCTCTGTCTGTCTCGCGCACTTACTCCACCATTTACACGAGCTTTATGTTTGTCTGTAGCAACATGCTGTAAAACTGATGTTTTTATATGCCACGTCAGATACGGTAAAACAAATTCACTTTAAGGTATTCCGCAAAGTTATTTCCACCCAATCAAATGCTCCACCGTAACATGTGACGGACACTGTCCCGACATTTTTACACGCTTATTCGACATTTCGTGCACACGAATGATGCATCGACCGGCGCAATTTAATTAATACTAACATGAAATGTAAAATTATGTTCCCGGTACCGAACTGCCAAAGGAAAAACCTGCTCTAACCAAAGTAACTTGGTTAGAGTGGGCGCACAACACAGCATAATGTGCTTCTCTTTTTTATGCAGTGCGAACTTTAGGACTCCTACTGCGTTTCTTTTCTAGTACACTTCCTGTTTCTCTAAACAAAGCCTCGCCTCACATCTGGCGAATGTGGTGGCGAAACCGGTCGAAATCCATGACTGTGTGGAAATGTGGAAATTCTGTTTGAAAATGCTGAAAGGCGCGCCCCGTGTTGAATAAACCCATTGGCCATCAACCCTTCTACCATTTTTAAAGTAAGTTTCGATCGTTTGTTCTGCCGCGATTACCATATTTAAGGAGGTTGGTCACCGAGATGCGGGGCAAAGTTTCCCCCGTGAAACTCCTATCTCTTCCATGTATAAGCAATATAGTTTTGCATCCAGTGCAACTGCTAGATACTTCACCTCCTGGCTTATTTGCAGTTGCGTATTGAATAGAATAGATAGGTAAAAAATAGAATTTTCCCAAAGGAAAATCAAGGCCACTAAAGTGGCCATCCCGGTCGTATAAAGGTTAATTTACCTACTTAATAAAAGCTTTAAAACAGAAGTTCTCAGAGTAATAATTCAAGACATGCGGGATCGATTCCTCGGCATACTTTGAGGACGATTTTTTAAATCGTACGATAGTTGCTGTCGTGGAATAAGTGATAACGGAAAACTCCAGGTTCACAGTGCCGTTACGGTAAATAATAAAACTCGAATCGGTGACTTACGAGTGGAATAAATTCCCGAGATGCTTTCCCGAATCGTAAAATAATCATTAACGTCGACTGTCATGGAATCTCGCTATTAAAAAATCACGTACGCCAGGAGCGAATTCGCCGCAACTCGCATATTTCTCCGGTGAGGCGTACGCCGCTTTTACGCGGCGGAGATTTACGAGCCGAATTGGGCCCGTCCCGGAGTCCCCTGCGGCCGAATAATGGGTCCGGCCCTCCGGGAATCGCCGGCGACCCGGCCAAATAATTTTGGCAGGGGGCTGGCGTTTTTTTCACCTTAAGTCGGGCGGAAATTCCGTTCGCGGCCCATCGGCGCTGCTTTTGGTCCGGTGGACTTCCACGAAATGTCCAATTGGAAGTGAGTTTGTGTTCGCTGATATACGCCGAGAAAACAAAAAAGAAACATACCTAATAGTCCAGTGCAGAGTGTTTTATGTGTTCTTGAAACATATAGGGTTTAGTAATTTTGACGGTTCCCATTATGCTATTTACTTTTGCGTAGAACACAATGCGAGGGGTCCATTGAGCTGAAATATCCTCCCTATTATATCTACTTTCGAATAACAATTTGTGCAAAAAAAAAAAACAACACCTTTTTTTATCTCAAAAACTCAAATTTTTTCCCCCTAATTACCAGTAAAAACGTCTTTTTTTCACATTTTTGCTTATATCTCCCCGTTCCTTGGCATATTTTATATAGCATATATGCATTTAACAAGTTGTAGACGATTGAATTTCCAAAATTTTAAGCCCAACCCGAAGTCTTCAAGTGCTATTGTTAACTTGCAAACGGCAGCTGAAGTTGAAAAAGTGTTTTTTTTTCACCATTTTTTTACTTCGAAAGTAGGGCGACTATGATTTTCTTGGAGGGACTGCTATTTGTAGTATGAAGTTAGAAAATTCATTTGAATTTTCGTGATATTTTTGGTTCAACTTTAGATTTTGTTCATGTCTAGGAAAAATTGTTTCAAAATGACTCAGTTAGTCAAATAGATTGAACACTGAAGATTTCCCTTTAATACGAGTCCAACAACTTCGAAAGGGATTTACTATTTTCGTAAGTTATTTACGTTTCTTTGAAAACATTGAAATTTTACTTTTTTAGCGATATCTTTTCACAAAATCGACATACCGCCTTCAACTTCGGCTTATTAGACGCAGAATATCACAAGCTATAATCCTGTCAGAAGCAAAAAAAATCAATGCTGTGATACAAAAATTATCAGAATTTAAGCAAACTTCAAAAAGTGGGTGTATGATAATTTTCGTTGCTTACTGTATATGTTTGTATATGGTATGTCTCAGAAGAAATTGCAAACAAGACCACCTATTAAGTGCTTTTATATTCCTTCCTCAATCGCTATCACGTTTACGCGCCATTGTCACAGCAGAAATTACAAATAAGACCACCTAGTAAGTGGTTTTGTATTCCTTTCTCAATGGCTACCACGTTTAAACAGTAATGTCACCATGTCGCTAGACAGAAGCTCCTCCCATATTATATCTACTCGTGCTCGAATGGCCACCGACAACGTGGTGCACCAGAAAATTCTGCACACACATATTGCAACCGACAACGAGAGGTCTATGAAATATGATTTCAGTGTAATTTAAACGCGGATGTCGAATTTGAAATCACCTTTTTTATCTCAAATACTGCGGATATTAGACTTTTCTGTCCAGTAATTACCGGCATCGTAAGTTTAGTTGCCCTAAATTTACGTAGCAATCTTAATACTTTTAAAATAAGTTGAGGTAAGAAAGCTAAATCGTTTCGAAATGCTTATTTCCTTTAACGTATTTAGCGATATACATATTTTATTCCCATTTGAATAGTTTTGTATCGCCGCATTGTTTACGGTTTTTTTTTACGAGAATGTGTTTATTATAATTACAGCAAGGTTACAAATTGGTGTGTGTTTTCTTAGATAATAATGTTTGGAAACAAATTTATCGTAAATTTTTTATGAGCCTTGCGACATTTAGCAAGTTATTTTCATTTGGGGTTTCATTAAGCTGAAATAGTTTAATTCATTCAATGGTATACATTTTAAAATTTATAAGCATACTAAAATTAGATTTAAAAGTTCAGTGCTTCGGTTTTGTGGGAGTATGGGGTTGAAGGGTTACGGGTTCGACGGGTTATGGGGTTATGGATACGTCCTAACTGAAGTTGCCATATTTAATATTTTAAATATAATAAGGCAACTTTAATATTATAGGACAACACATATGCAATTCGTGTAGTATGTGATGGGGGTTGCTTCAATTTGATTTGATTGCAGGATCTTGCGATTTGACACCCTGTGAATTTTTTCTCTGGCCTTATCTAAAAAATTCAATTTTTGAAACTCCCATTGGCGATATGAAAATTGAAGAAGTAATTTATTGAGTTAAAATAATAGCTCAGTTGAGGATAAATATGGGTCGTTGTTATTTTCTTTAATAGTGCCTTAATTTGTCAAAAACTATTGTTTCTCTTTGATAAAATTTAATTGTGGTTAAATTTAAAATCATCTAGAATTTCAATATTTTCGCCAAAAAGTCGCGCATGGAAAATGAAAAAGCCTTTTTTGGGGCTTGAAATTTTCAACTTCACTGACAGAATCCAAGTTTAGTTTTTAACATACATATGTATGTAGGTATTGATGCTAAATGATTATTTCACTGTCTGAACAATCATCTACAAACATGTCAAGAAAGCGAATGAGAACACGAACGATCGAGATATCAAAATCTGTGACCGAAAAAAAAATGTCCGACTTTCGGTCGCCATATCCAACCGGAAGCGGAAAAATCCTTGGTGATCGCGATGGACTCTTGAAGGTCGATGTCCAATTACACGATCTTTCACTAGAAGAGGGCAATTGAAAGATTTTTGAAGGTTGTTTACAGCCATTTTTCAAAAAAAGTCACAAAAAAGAAACGGTTCTTTATTTTTAATCTCCAAAATTTTCCTAGAAAACCGAATTGAAATCAATTTGAATACAACCATCAAAATCGAGTAGCATCCTCAAAAATAGTCGTATCTGAAATATGTAATTTCAGGCATTAATGGGTTGTTTTTTATTTCTGTTTTTTTATATATACCCAGTAAAAGTATCCATCACATAATGTGACAGTCTTGACAATTCAATAAGGTTATAAACTTAGGGTTAGGAATACATCTCGTTTTTTTGCTCGGACAATTTTTATGACTTTTTTAATGGTTCGTTATTTTACGACCTCTAAAATATCGTTTTTTGAGGTTAGGAAAGAGATGAGAGGTGATCGAGCAAAGAGTGACCGCAAAAATAGCTGTTTTTTAGCCCGTTTTTTAGCCCGCTACCAGAGTAGCGACAATGAAGTGTATATTCCGCCCACTTCTTACGTGACAGGCGCTTGTCAAGGCAACGTGGACTACGATACGGCCTATACGGGTAAAGATCAGTATAGAAACGCGTATTTAGTTCCATACAAAGTGTTAGTAAACTGATAATTCCTCGTATCAGTACCTATTTTCCTATTTAGAATAGAAATTCTATAATGATTGCTTCGACCGAACTCGTCGACTGGAACCGGATCGGACGCGAACGACGGGAAAGCGGGAACGTCGGTCGGGTCCGCGACATAAATTACCGCAATAACGCGGTCCGAGTCGTGACCCCTGCGGAACGCATAAAAACATTAACGATCCGCCGCGCCGGAAGATTTACCGAAACAATTACCGCGAGTGTCGAGCGAGCTGAGCCGTAAAGTGAGTCGCGAGCGTCCGGGCCGTTTAGCAAAAAAACTCATTTAATAAATCTTCGGGCGTATTAACGAGTCGATGGCAAGACCGCGACCCGGTCTCCAAAGCAGGAAGTCGACCGGTCGTTTTCTTGTGGTCGGCCCGTAATACTCAATTTGATGCCAATAAAGGGAGTTACAGCCCCTTCACACGATACGGTTTCAGTTATTTTGTTGTATCGGCGAAAACTTCGATTCATATTCAGATGATACTGCTGCGTACAGTACCTATATTTTAAACTTATGAGGTGTGTAAACTAAGGAATGAGACTGGCAACGTAGCCCCCGATCTAGCAACATTGCGGAGACGGGACTTGGAAGGGCGGTAGGTTAACATGTAATGCACCTTCAGTACAAGTGTGAACTTGTTAGAGTAATTTGTCGGTTCTTTGTGGCTACACCACTGTTCATCAGATTTTGACTAACGAATTGGGGATGAAAAAAATCTGCGCAAAAATGGTTCCAAAAAAACCTTTCGCAGGAACAAAAGGACATCAGGAGAGAAAGGTGTCTTGACTTTTTGGAATCGATTGAAAATGATCCGCATTTTATGGAACGTGTCATTACTGGTGATGAGACTTGGGTGGTGAGTACGACCCAAGCTCTCCAAGACCCAAAAAGCAAGAATGAGCAAGTCGAAGATCAAATGCATGCTGATTTGCTTTTTTGATAGCCAGGGAATTGTCCACAAAGAGTTTATGCCTCCAGGCCAAATAGTAAATCAACACTTTACCAGAGAGGTTCTTGAAAAACTTCGAAAAAGGGTCATGCGTGTGAGACCAAACATCAAGAACAACTGGATGTTGCATCACGACAATGCGCCTTGTCACACAGCCATTCAAGTAAACGAGTTTTTATCCAGTAAAGCGTAACAGTGGCTCCTCAGCCTCCTTATTCGCCTGATTTGAGTCCTTGTGACTTTTTTCTCTTCCCGAGACTGAAATATCACCTCAAAGGACGTCATTATGGGACCATAGAAAACATTCAAACCGCTGTAACCGACCAGCTGAGGCTATTCAGTATATGAGAGTTCTAGCACTGCTATGAGGAATGGAAGAACCGTCTCCAGCGCTGTGTGGCTTCCCAAGGAAGTTATTTTGAAGGAGACAGTACTGAATTGTAATTCTATTCGAATAAAAAAAAATAAAAATCAGTCTCATTGCTTAATTTACACACCTCGTATAGTAGACAAAAAAATCCCACAAAAACACCACAAAGCTCCGCTTCAAAAAAGAAACAGACTAAGGAACAAGCGAATGGATATGACCGTATTCCTTTACTATATCATTAACCGGAAGATGACCAAAACAGTACGCTGTATAAAACACAAACTAACATAATGCTATACAACACCAAACACAATAAATCACAAACACAATATCTGCCAAAACTATCTAAAACTCGCGATTGCACTCCCGGCCTTACTCCCGAGTTCATCTCTGGACTACCCTCGATCATGCTATATGCTATAAAACCAATGTACTAAACTAGGCATGTCTACAATAAGCTTAAAAGTTCAGCTATACTGTATGTTCAGTCTCCGTCCATGTCGATTTAGCTTGGCACCTTCGAGCCATGCTTTCCACGATATTTTCGACGTATTGCCTCGAAAGTGACTTTCCATGCTTCAAAAATTTGTCGAAAGAGCTCCAACGTGTACATTTTTTCCTACGAAGAAGAAAATTGTTGTAAATAAGCCCACACGTTTTCGATAGGTTTTCGCATCGGGTGACCAATGACGGGAACGACCAATCCAACGTGACAATGCCATTTTGTTTGCTGTTTCACTCCGGAGTATTGTAATTGTCCTGCGATTGTCCCTCTAGCTACCAAACCAGCTTTTTGCACAAGGTGGGTTTTTATGCTTCTCGACACATAATTGAAACAAAAATGTTTTTTCCAGAAACTTGTCAAGAACAAGTCCCCTTACATTCACATAAAAAAAGTAAAGAGCAATTCCCTAAAGTAACATTAATTTCTTACAAATCCTATAGAACATTCCACCTCCAACTACCTAGTTCCTCGACTATAAATCGTATACTGGAGTAAGGTGGTCGGCCTGCAACTCAGGAGGATAAAGTCAGCCTTATTTCTTCCGCCACGGTTCTGATCTCCGCTTGCTTGCAGCCCGAAACGGCTTTTTAGGAAACAATTACGGCTAACCGATGTGTCAAAATGAAGAGGTGTTTGCGTATCGTGTTTGCGTTTGCGTAAATACTGATCATCAACTGATAAATTACAACGGAACTATTATTTGTCTTCAAGGACACAATCTACGCCCACAATACACGGTAACGGATAAACATTCTGTTATCTCAACTTCTGAAACAATTAACTAATGATCTGTTTTTGAAATCCGAAATTGAAAACTACTTAGAGAGATTGCCTTTATAAATTCGTGTTTTTCATTTCAGTAATTGTACAGAAAAACTCGTCCAAGTGGCAACGTTGAAATTTACATTGCCTTGCAGGTCCGGCTGCTAATCTAAACCATTTAAGGCTGGTATCTGTTCTTAAGTCTTTTCAAATGTTGCTATCAGCATTTGTGAAAGAAAAAATAGATAAAATAACATTTACGAATGAATTATGTTAATATAATAATGATGTAAAAAAATGTAAATTGAAAATAAAAATCAAATCAAACTCCATTAATCGCCGTAACGTGTTTGACTCTTCTTAATTAGCTGTTTACGTTTTAACAAATTCCTCCATGATTATAGTGAGGATAATTAATTACTTTAATCGCATAATAATTATAGTAAAGATAATTAACCCTTGTAATTATATCCTCAGGAGTGATACTAAATGTATAATTTGTTTATTTCTTTGATAAATGCTAGTTAATTTTAATTGTGACAAGGCGCTACTTTTAAGATGTGTAGAAGTGCTCGAAATAAAATTTCCGATGCCTTTTGAAATGTGATTTAGATGTACAAATTGATATTTTCACACGCGTCATTTTTTTGAGGAATACAATTATTATTTCAAATAGATGATCACTAGAACACAAATGTCCATTTTTAACAGTTCCGAAATACTTAGCAACGAGTCATCAATGATAGTAGAGTTTTGAATTTTTATGTTGTTTTTTGTTCAACTTTTCGTGTTTAGGAACAATTTATCCAAAATGCGAGTTTAATACGAGTCCATGAAAATAATTTAATATCATCCGAAATCACAGTTTTTTGAAAACATTCCGATTTTAATTTTTTTTAACGATATATTTTTACACAATCGACATATCGCCTTCAGCTTGGGCTTAGACGAAGAACCTCACCTGAAATCCTATCAGAAGCAAATGGGGCATTTCACGCCAACTAAGTGAGGTCAAAAAAAAATTATGTTTAAAACATATCACAATCGATAGTACTTGGTAATAAACTAACTTCCCTAAAACGTTAGATTTTTTGAGCCACAAGGAGAGGTTGGTGAGGTGAGAATTTTTCAACCTAAAATTTCATTTAAAATAAAAAAAAAGTGTTTTCGTCATGAGGTAAAAGTTTTCATTTTTATTTCCTTCTTCATTTTAATCAAAAAAAAAAATTAAGGTTTCAAGGTTTTTGGGGTGCTGATTACGAATCTAACGTAGAAATTTTCCCATAGAATACGATGGATTTTTTAAATTTCAAAATTTAGCCATTTTTTTAAAAGTGACTAATACTTCCCGTTTTGAAAAACATCTACCCCAAATTTGAATATATTATTCACTTATTATATCTCAAGGAAAAAAAAAAAGTTTTTCACTTACGTTTTTTTGGCCAGTTCCGCACAAAATTAAAAATTAATCGAAAGTACAAAAAAAAGAAAATTGAAAAAAAAAATCGTGTCATGCTTTTCGAAATTTCGATTTTAAACTTTCAATCCTCAAAATAAGGGTGAAAACTACCCCCGATAATTTTGAAAATATTTTTATCGTTTCTACACAAAAAAAAAACATCGAAAACCATTGCATCATTCTTTTTAATTTTTTTTCATTTTCTTACCGAGACAGATTGAAACTTTTAGTCGAAACGAAAATTTGTATTTTCTCCACCTCACCATCCCTCGCGTTGTGGCGCAAAAAAATCTAAAATTTTAGGGAAGTTAGTTTTTTAGCAAGTACTATCGATTGTGATATGTTTTTGTGTGTTTTGCAAACATAATTTTTTTTTGACCTCACTTAGTTGGCGTGAAATGCCCCAAATACAAATCAATATTGTAGGTAGTATAAAGATTATCAGATTGCGCCCTCAAAGTGGATGTATGGTGGAGGGTTGCTGACTGTAGATGTTTGCTGTTTCAGAATGTTCTATTATTTAACAAACTTCATTTTCAATATGGTATTGTTGAATAACAAGGTAGATGTGTATTCAATGCATTTGATTATTAAAATTTTGTTTCTTTTGGTGTCTTTGTGCGTTGTGGCAATTCATTGTAATGGTTCATGGTAGAAAATAATCATTAAATTCATCTACACAACATACAATTGGTGAATATTGCAATTACCTACATATATATAAAAAAAAAAAAGTTTAAATCTTCTCCTGAAGATGCCAACTTGGTTGGCGAAACGCGCGTCGAGAAAAGTGTAGTAGTTCGGTGTTTCGTGGAAAACGTCCAGTTTTTTGTTTCTACGCCGAAGGTTCCAGTACCTACATATATATCTATTATAATCAATATTATTTTGGATTTATTTTGCGAGTGGATTAATGTGGATCCCGTTTCATCCCGTTTTTATCATCCTTTTAAATCAGAATTTCACTCCAAATCTACCTAAGATTTGTTCACTTTCAAGTGGATGGATGCCTTTTATTTAATCGCAGTCGTCCAAGGGGCGATCAATCATTCCGTTTATGGATTTTTCTGCCAAATCACCGTTAAGCCGTTTTGAGTCTGGCGTGTTTGCAGATAGACGGACAGGTACACAGACAAACATTTTACGAAAATGATTGATTCGCCTGCAGGAATCGCCTGAAATGCAATAGTTTGCTTTTTATTTCGAGAACGCCCGATACGTCTGAACGTTTTGATCGGTGTTTGTTAGAAATTGGACCTATCGCAGACGTCAAAGTCCGGATTTAATTCCAAATTCATTCACGGATTAATTTTCATTCGCGAATTTATTAGTGTATATTTACTTTTTAAAGCTATTACAAAAATTATATACAGATAAGAGCAATCTCAATAGTTTTTAACATTATTCAACAATTTCAACATTTACTGACAACATCGGACACAAAACATAGTAAGAACGAAATACAAACTAAAATAGTACAATAATAATAAAAATAAAAAATAAAGTACACAATAGAAAACTATAAAAAAAAATACAATAGAAACATTATACACATACGAGATGTGTAAATTAAGTAATGAGATTGGCAACGTAGCGCCAGATCTATATAGCAACACTGAGGAGACGGGACTTTCGGTGGTTTAAGGCAGTCTCAGAAGGAAGAGAGTCGATTGAAGATGAATCACACCACTCACTGTTCATCAGATTTTGACTAACGAATTGGGGATGAGAAAAATTGATCAAAAATTATTCCAAAAACCTTTCGCGGGAACAAAAGGATATCAGGTGAGAAAGGTGTCTTGACTTTTTGGAATCGATTGAAAATGATCCCCATTTTATGGAACGTGTCATTACTGGTGATGAGACTTGGGTGTACTACCCAGGTACCCAACGACCCGGAAACCAAACGCCAAAGCATGGAATGGCATACTTCAAGCTCTTCAAGACCCAAAAAGACAAGAATGACCAAGTCGAAGATCAAATGCATGCTCATTTGCTCTTTTGATAGCCAGGGAATTGTCCACAAAGAGTTTGTGCCTCCAGGCCAAACAGTAAATCAACACTTTGACAGAGAGGTTCTTGAAAAATTTCGAAAAAGGGTCATGCGTGTGAGACCAAACATCAAGAACAACTGGATGTTGCATCACGACAATGCGTCTTGTCACTCAGCCATTTCAGTAAACAAGTTTTTAGCCATTAAAAACATTCTTGCGACTCCTCAGCCTCCTTATCACCTGACTTGAATCCTTGTGACCTTTTTCTCTTCCCGAGATTGAAAAATCACCTAAAGGACGTCGTTTTGGGACCATAGAAAACATTAAAACGGCTGTAACCGACCAGCTGAAGGCTATTCCAATATATGAGTTCCAGCACTGCTATGAGGAATGGAAGAACCGTCTCCAGCGCTGTGTGGCTTCCCAAGGAATTTGTTTTGAAGGAGACAATACTGAATTGTAATTCTATTCGAATAAAGGAAATTAAAAAAAACAATCCCGTTACTTAATTTACAGACCGCGTATGGTTAGTAAAGTCGATCTAAAATTTAGTGGGATATCCAAAAATGTACAAACAGACAGGCTGTTTTATTCAAAATAAAAATGTTGTCTAGCCACATGAAATAGAGCTCCCTATATGACTATATTTATTTTGCACATTTGCGCCGCGTAATTTTGGGCAAGTTTTATTTGATTTTTTTTTAAATTCATAATAACGAAGAAGAGAAGAGTTATATGTAAGTAAACGTCTTAGACAGTTTCACCTATAGAAAAAATACATCCTGTATGTATTTCATTTTTAGTCTCATAGAATCCACATTAGTATCCTGATGTTCAATTTTTTTTTGGCAAGTCACTGGGAGTATAAAAGTGAATTGTTGACGCTCTAAATTAACATATTTTACTCGTGTTTCGCGTGGCTTCTTCAAAAATGTTGTGTGGCGGTGCCCTAAAAAAATTCCTCTCCATTCGGTGACTCGCCGGCGCCACGATACTTGTTTGTGTCTCGAGCAAAGCGCGATTGTAATCGCGTGTTATTTTGCGATGTGTGCTGGAATCAAAATCTCGGTACGGCCGAGGGACAGGTCAACGTTTCTTCTATGCGACGCGTCCCATACGCGAACAAAGGCCGAAGAAAAAAGGATTGCCGCGCCGCACAGTGCCCGTGATCGCATGGGTAAAATTGACAAGAATCAAATCCAAATTATATTATTGATGTTTTGTATTTATTTTTCTTTACTCCATGGTGAATAATTATAAAGTCAGTATTATGGTCCGAACCAAATGGTGCTTTGTGTAACTATGACATGATTTGGGTCCCTATTTTTCCAGACGACTTAAGTAAATACGTACTGAAAAGTCGATTATGTTACATACAGCGTCCTTATTCTTGCCATAGGTCACAAGTCTCTGTTTACGTCACGGGAAGATCGCAACATACTCCCTGTCCCAAGAAAATATTGTATGGGAATTATTTGGTGTTGGTTCTAACCCCAGCCAAAGTAGTCAGTATAAGGAAATTCGCTGGTAAACTAAAATTGGTTCGCCAAAATGATCATCCATGAATGAATCATCAACCAGCCATTCAACCATTGTTCACCGTTTTGGTAGCATCACACCAAAATATTCAATTTAGGATTTTCCTGTACAGGCTGGACCAAATTCGACTTCCACTTTCTGATTATGTCATCCAAACTGAGAGGCTAATCAATTCAATCCTGATTATGTGTTTATTCTGCTGGTTTAATCCTGGTTATCGGTCTGGAAACACTTGGTAACTTGCAAGTGTCATGTATATTCCAGATGTTACTTATAAAAGGCGTCTGTGTAACATGCGGTGTCGATGCGGTTGCTATAGAAACGGACATCGGTAGCGTGTAGATTGTTATTCCGTCCCTGTTGCGGCTTGCTAGAATATATAATTTTAGTAATATTTCACTGATAATACAAAAAGCCGTATCTATATAGGGTAGACATTTTACGTTACCAGTGCAATATGGAAGAATTTGAAAGGGGTACATTGCCCTAAAACAGTAGTTTTGGGGAATAGCCAAGAAACAAGTAACAAGTACATATATGAATGATTAGAAGCTATGTACATGGTTCAATGGAGCTTAGTGCATGGATAGTGTTATAATTTGCGTTGCCTTTATCTTGGAATCAAATACGAGAGCAATAAGTAGTATAGTCCTTCTATTTTTAATTGAAAATGATAAATACGCCTGGGGAACAAATAAAGCGGTGCAACTTTACGATTCCATGGGCGTGCTCGAATAATAACTTTTAGGGATAGGTAATAAGTAATTAACGTCGCTTTTATATCATGACTTTTTTTATTTACATACATACATATGTATATGTATGTAAATAAAAAAAGTCAGGATAATATAATGTATGTATTATTTATATTTATTTGTATATTATATTAATGTTCATTTGGCCAGTAATATGTTTTAATTTTTTGTACTTGCAAACAAGTAATTTTAAAAATGTAATCATGTCATTTTTGTTGAATTAATTCCAATGTCGGGACTTTGTTTTCTTTATACGTATCATAAATTATTCGCCTAATTACGTCCCGTGTCGCCTCGTCGACATTTTTCAATTTTTGCTTTTTCTGATTTCGTAATTCAGAGTGATCTATAACAGTCCCAGCTTTAACAACGCGATAAATTGTGGATATTGAAATTTTAGTTAATTTATTAATTCGATTAATAATTTCAGTATCAGTAATTTTCTCATTTTCACGTTTTAGGCATTCATATATATTTAAAATAATACGCTGACTTTGAGAATGTAAGTCTTTATTTTTTAATTTCATCGTACTCGACCGTTTCGACATTTTCGATTAACGACTATTAAAAGTATTATATATGACGCAAATCAAATAAAAGTGTATAATTTAAACCTTTTAAAAACCCACTCCGCCATTAATGTAACCCACAGAATTTAACACATCAAAACACTCATAAAAACAACTTTTTTTTGTATACAGTCGGCGTACTGAACTCGGTCGACTGGGTCGAATACCGTGGAATGTCTCGTGGCTATCAGCCGACCAATGGCGTGTAGGTTCCGCCCACTTCCCAACTCTGACAGTCTCGTCAAACACGGGTGGACTGCGATACGGCATATATGGGTAACAGATCAGTATAGAAAGCGTATTTAGTTCCATACAAAGTGTTAGTAAACTGATATATCTTATCCTACCTCGTATAAGTACCTATTTTCAATTTAAAATGGAATAAGTATACAAGAATTTTTGTCCGCTATTCGGCGTGCGGCGACTTTTGGCGGGAGACGCCGCGAGGAAGTGGCAACGCTTTCTCGGCCGCCGCTCTGAGGCCGTTCACATCGGGCCTCCTACACCCGGGCCAGGGGGGTGATGCAGGGCACCTCTGCCTAGTGCTCCGCGCTGATGCGGCGGCCGTTTTACACAGTTGACGCTCCGCAGACTTCTTGTAGACGAGTGAACTTGAGCGGCGGTTGCAGTCGACGGGTCGACGACCTTCTCTGCGGCACGCACACCTACCGGTCTGGAGTGGAAAAGTTTGCGGGTACCGGCGGGTACCGTGTCGTAACCACCGCACCGGTTCGACTGGCGATCGTCGGCATCGGCAGCGCGATTTCTCTTGGGCTCTTGGGCTCTTGGGTGAATAATATCGAAGACTTTTTTCGGCAGGACAGTAATTGCCGGATACGCACTATAAGTGAGTGGTACGTAGTACTATTCCATTATATTCCGCCACTTCTAACTCTATTCTTCATTTGTAACAGAAAAAAAAACAGTTGTATATGTTCGAATATTATGTAGTTACAAATTGGACACAATAATGGTAATAAAAATGACGGTATGACGGTCGACATATCAACAGAAGAGGAGCTCCAGACACAGTAGATGGCACATGCTTTACAGGGCCGTTTTTCAAAAATGCTAGAGCCAGACCACATCGACAAAGATAACACAGGCCGACAAGATTTTAACCCAGAACCCAGAATATATTTTTTCAAAGGTTTTTGATGCGCTGAATCCGAATCCGAGGTCCAAATCGCTCAATTGGCTCTAGTTTTCGGGATATCCTAACCTAGAAGTGCAAAAAAAGCGATTTTGGCCTATATTTGAAGTTGTTAGATTTTTTTCAAAAATTTTTGAGCAATTTTTTGGAATTTGCAAATAGTCAATTTTTGCAATCGATTGATTTTAAGAACTTTTTATTCTTGACAATTTTTTGTAAAAGTGCATCATTTTCCAATAAAAAATTCTTGAATTTTTACGCAAAAATTTTGCAGTTCGGGCGCCATTTTGAACGCATAAGGGGAAAAATCGATCTTTAAACTACGTATACTTAAAGTTAAAGCATTTATTCCACCGGTTAGTGAGGTTCCAGGTCTATTGCAGACCGGAAACCCCTTGAAAATTTGATTTAAAAAAAATGTGCAAAATAATCGTGTTTCTTTTTAAAAAAAACTGCTTTTTTTCATAATAAATAAATTTTTGGGGGAATTTCATGGACACCATCAGAAAGGGCACGTCTTAAACTTTGAGAAAATGTCCCTGGCAAATTTTTCTGTCCCAAATAGTAATAGTTATGAGGCGCTGAAGAGCGATGTACCGGGAGTGGCGTTTTCGGCCGATACGGGTTAAATCCGTGATTGTTGATATTTTTTTTAATAAGAATCAAGTTTTACCCAACCTTGGTACTTACCCCATGCTTCTCGCTACCGCGTCGACGAGAAAAATTCCGTGGGTACGCATTTCCCTGATTGCATCACGCGCTTCCTTCCCCCCTTTTGTCGCCGCGGTACGCCGGAGAAATCTCGAGCCGGCGATACGGAAGAACGGGAGAGGACGAGGAGGAGGTGGAGCTGCCTTAATTCCGTGCGCCTCCTCGAGAGCTAACGAATTAAAAACGCTGACGACGAAGAAGCCGGGGGGGGCGCCTTTTGTGCCGACGACGGCGTTGTGATCAAGTCCTCTCTCCCGGACGCGAACCGCTACCCCCTCCCCCCTCCCCCCTATTCAGATTAAAAATTTACGCGCGAACGCTTGAATGGTCGAAGGGTCACGCCGCATAAAAGAATCAGAAGACGGACCGGGGTCCCTGTTTTATCTCGATTTTTTTTCTCTTCGTAATTGTGCGATGCCGCTCGCGGTTGGACGTTTTTTGTTCGGGAAAGGGTTCAGGTGGGCACGCTCGCGAGGCTCCTTTCATTCTTCCAAGGTTTAAATATCTTTCGAACAGCGCTAAACCGTCAGCGGGTCTCAGCTGCAATCTTTGATTTGTGCTATCATCAATTTTGGGCACAGAAATCGCGGAGCTTCATCATTTTTTCTCAGTTTAAATGTTTCCATCTTCCGAATAGTGCTGCCTCATAAGCAGTCTCCGTTGCAATCGATTTTTTGTGCTCTCTTTGATTCTTGTCGTAGAAATCGCGAAGCCTCTTTTAATTTTTCAAAATTTAAATGTTTCCATCTTCCGATAATGCTGCCGCATCAGCAGTCTCCATTGCAATCGGTTTTTTGTGCTCCCTTTGATTCTTGTCGTAGAAATCGCGAAGCTTTTTTTCGGATTTTTCAAAATTTAAATGTTTCCATCTTCCGAATAATGCGGCCTCATCTCATCAGCAGTCTCCGTTGCAATGGGTTTTTTGTGCTATCATTGACTTTGGGCACAGAAATAACGAAGCTTCTTTCATTATTTTAAAATTAGTATTTTTTGACATCTTCCGAATAGCACTGCCTCATGAGCAGTCCATCTCATTGATTCTAGGCATAGAAATCGCGAAGCTCCTTTCATTCTTCCAAGGTTTAAATATCTTTCGAACAGGCCAAACCGTCAGCGGGTCTCAGCTGCAATCTTTGATTTGTGCTATCATCAATTTTGGGACAGAAATCGCGGAGCTTCATCATTTTTCTCAGTTTAAATGTTTCCATCTTCCGAATAGTGCTGCCTCATAAGCAGTCTCCGTTGCAATCGATTTTTTGTGCTCTCTTTGATTCTTGTCGTAGAAATCGCGAAGCCTCTTTTTCAATTTTTCAAAATTTAAATGTTTCCATCTTCCGATAATGCTGCCGCATCAGCAGTCTCCATTGCAATCGTGTTTTTTGTGCTCCCTTTGATTCTTGTCGTAGAAATCGCGAAGCTTTTTTCGGATTTTCAAAATTTAAATGTTTCCATCTTCCGAATAATGCGGCCTCATCTCATCAGCAGTCTCCGTTGCAATGGGTTTTTTGTGCTATCATTGACTTTGGGCACAGAAATAACGAAGCTTCTTTCATTATTTTAAAATTAGTATTTTTTGACATCTTCCGAATAGCACTGCCTCATGAGCAGTCCATCTCATTGATTCTAGGCATAGAAATCGCGAAGCTCCTTTCATTCTTCCAAGGTTTAAATATCTTTCGAACAGCGCCAAACCGTCAGCGGGTCTCAGCTGCAATCTTTGATTTGTGCTATCATCAATTTTGGGCACAGAAATCGCGGAGCTTCATCATTTTTTCTCAGTTTAAATGTTTCCATCTTCCGAATAGTGCTGCCTCATAAGCAGTCTCCGTTGCAATCGATTTTTTGTGCTCTCTTTGATTCTTGTCGTAGAAATCGCGAAGCCTCTTTTAATTTTTCAAAATTTAAATGTTTCCATCTTCCGATAATGCTGCCGCATCAGCAGTCTCCATTGCAATCGGTTTTTTGTGCTCCCTTTGATTCTTGTCGTAGAAATCGCGAAGCTTTTTTCGGATTTTCAAAATTTAAATGTTTCCATCTTCCGAATAATGCGGCCTCATCTCATCAGCAGTCTCCGTTGCAATGGGTTTTTTGTGCTATCATTGACTTTGGGCACAGAAATAACGAAGCTTCTTTCATTATTTTAAAATTAGTATTTTTTGACATCTTCCGAATAGCACTGCCTCATGAGCAGTCCATCTCATTGATTCTAGGCATAGAAATCGCGAAGCTCCTTTCATTCTTCCAAGGTTTAAATATCTTTCGAACAGCGCCAAACCGTCAGCGGGTCTCAGCTGCAATCTTTGATTTGTGCTATCATCAATTTTGGGCACAGAAATCGCGGAGCTTCATCATTTTTTCTCAGTTTAAATGTTTCCATCTTCCGAATAGTGCTGCCTCATAAGCAGTCTCCGTTGCAATCGATTTTTTGTGCTCTCTTTGATTCTTGTCGTAGAAATCGCGAAGCCTCTTTTAATTTTTTCAAAATTTAAATGTTTCCATCTTCCGATAATGCTGCCGCATCAGCAGTCTCCATTGCAATCGGTTTTTTGTGCTCCCTTTGATTCTTGTCGTAGAAATCGCGAAGCTTTTTTCGGATTTTCAAAATTTAAATGTTTCCATCTTCCGAATAATGCGGCCTCATCTCATCAGCAGTCTCCGTTGCAATGGGTTTTTTGTGCTATCATTGACTTTGGGCACAGAAATAACGAAGCTTCTTTCATTATTTTAAAATTAGTATTTTTTGACATCTTCCGAATAGCACTGCCTCATGAGCAGTCCATCTCATTGATTCTAGGCATAGAAAATCGCGAAGCTCCTTTCATTCTTCCAAGGTTTAAATATCTTTCGAACAGCGCCAAACCGTCAGCGGGTCTCAGCTGCAATCTTTGATTTGTGCTATCATCAATTTTGGGCACAGAAATCGCGGAGCTTCATCATTTTTTCTCAGTTTAAATGTTTCCATCTTCCGAATAGTGCTGCCTCATCAGCAGTCTCCGTTGCAATCGGTTTTTTGTGCTCCCTTTGATTCTTGTCGTAGAAATCGCGAAGCTTCTTTGAATTTTTCAAAATTTAAATGTTTCCATCTTCCGTATAGTGCTGCCGCATCAGCAGTCTCCGTTGCAATCGTTTTTTTTTGTGCTCTCTGATTCTTGTCGTAGAAATCGCGAAGCTTTTTTCAGTTTTTCAAAATTTAAATGTTTCCATCTTCCGTATAGTGCTGCCGCATCAGCAGTCTCCGTTGCAATCGTTTTTTTTTGTGCTCTCTGATTCTTGTCGTAGAAATCGCGAAGCTTTTTTCGGATTTTCAAAATTTAAATGTTTCCGTCTTCCGAATAATGCGGCCTCATCTCATCAGCAGTCTCCGTTGCAATTGGGTTTTTGTGCTATCATTGACTTTGGGCACAGAAATAACGAAGCTTCTTTCATTATTTTAAAATTAGTATTTTTTGACATCTTCCGAATAGCACTGCCTCATGAGCAGTCCATCTCATTGATTCTAGGCATAGAAATCGCGAAGCTTCTTTCATTCTTTCAATATTTAAATGTTTTCATCTTCCGAAGAGTGCTGCCTCATCAACAGTCTCCCTTGCAATCGTTTTTTTTGTGCTCTCTTTGATTCTTGTCGTAGAAATCGCGAAGCCTCTTTTAATTTTTTCAAAATTTAAATGTTTCCATCTTCCGATAATGCTGCCGCTAGCAGTCTCCATTGCAATCGGTTTTTTGTGCTCTCTTTGATTCTTGTCATAGAAATCGCGAAGCTTTTTTCGGATTTTCAAAATTTAAATGTTTCCATCTTCCGAATAATGCGGCCTCATCTCATCAGCAGTCTCCGTTGCAATGGGTTTTTTGTGCTATCATTGACTTTGGGCACAGAAATAACGAAGCTTCTTTCATTATTTTAAAATTAGTATTTTTTTGACCTCTTCCGAATAGCACTGCCTCATGAGCAGTCCATCTCATTGATTCTAGGCATAGAAATCGCGAAGCTTCTTTCATTCTTTCAAGATTTAAATGTTTTCATCTTCCGAATAGTGCTGCCTCATCAGCAGTCTCCGTTGCAATCGGTTTTTGTGCTCTCTTTGATTCTTGTCGTAGAAATCGCGAAGCCTCTTTTAATTTTTCAAAATTTAAATGTTTCCATCTTCCGATAATGCTGCCCCGGCAGTCTCCGTTGCAATCGGTTTTTTTGTGCTCCCTTTGATTCTTGTCGTAGAAATCGCGAGGCTTTTTTCGATTTTTCAAAATTTGAATGTTTCCATCTTCCGAATAGTGCTGCCTCATCTCATCAGCAGTCTCCGTTGCAATGGGGTTTTTGTGCTATCATTGACTTTGGGCACAGAAATAACGAAGCTTCTTTCATTATTTTAAAATTAGTATTTTTTGACATCTTCCGAATAGCACCTGCCTCATGAGCAGTCCATCTCATTGATTCTAGGCATAGAAATCGCGAAGCTTCTTTCATTCTTTCAATATTTAAATGTTTTCATCTTCCGAAGAGTGCTGCCTCATCAGCAGTCTCCCTTGCAATCGTTTTTTTGTGCTATCATTTATTCTAGATACAGAAATAATGAAGCTTCTTTCATTCTTTCAAAATTTAATTTTGTTGACATATTTCGAATAGTGCTGAACAGTAGTACAGAATGGATCGATAAATTGAAACAAGTTATATTTCTAACAATATGAGGTAACAAATTTGACGACATATGTATCTGTTTTACGCAAAAAAATTGTTGAACTCGATCCACATCAATGTGAGTGACATTCACATAGAGGATTGGAAATATAGTATTCATGAAAACTGTTTTAAAATATAATATTTTATTACCTGGATAAGCATAAAACGTTCTGAAACGTCTAGATTTTTCTTGTTCAATAAATTAACTGAATGAAAAATGGGGGCAATAGTTTCAATTTGGCAAATCTAATTCGCCCCCTAATTTAGAGGTTACTTAAATTCTGAAATAAAAATAATGTTTATACTACAGTATTGATTTTGATTTTTTTTGCTTCTACTATGGTTACAGCTCGTGAAATTCTACGTCTAATAAGTCCAAGTGGAGGGTAATATGTGGATTGTATGAAAATATATCGTTAAAAAAGTAAAATTGCGATGTTTTCAAAAAAACTGTGAATACCTAATTCCGAAAATATTAAATCCTTTTCAATGTTCATGGATTCATATTAAACGGAAATCTTCAGATTTTATCTATCTGACTATTTTTTTAAATTGGTACTAAAAATATTAAAAAAAAAAATCAAAAACGCCCTGTACGCCTCAAATAACACTAAAAAAATAACGGATTAATATCCCCCTAGAACCCTAGAAACCCCTAGAAACGCTAAAACCAGCGTTTTATTAAAATTTCATTAACTGTGATTTTTACGAAAACTCTGGTAAGCATGGTAGAGTTTTTATGATGTTTTTGGTTCAACTTAAAAACATCAATACTCCATTCAAAAATTATTTATAACTTAAGCAACCTTTCAAAAAGTGGTTGTATGATGTGATGACTTGTTGTTGAATATATATTGTCGGTTTAAAGGTAAAACTCATTAACTAACATCGAGACAATTCTTAACAAACCTGCGATTTAATAAAAACAAGAGATGAAAAAGTTATGTAAATAAATATGGAATACTTCTTTTTAATTAACCTATGACCCATATTAATGCAACTTTTTTCGTCGCTTGTTAGACGATTGCAGTTTTATTTACAGTCGGTTTGACTACTTTATAAGTTTTACCTTTAACCCGACGATATATTATGTTATAGACGTATTTTTTGTTGTAATACATCATGATTTCTACCGAATAATTTACACATTACTTTACAAGCGTAGTATAAAGGCAGTAACAATTTTTTAACGTCATGTGAATATGTAGTTTCCATTGTCTTTATTGCTATTGTCATTTTTAAAATAAATTATCTGCATGAAAACAATATTTTTTAAGTTTCATCGTTTTACAGCAGTTACTAAATAATAATTTAATGTTCCTTTCTGCAAGTATACCATGATTTATTTTAAATGTCTTCTTCGAGCGGTGATATTATTTTACCGTATTGTTTTATAGTCTTTACGAGCTGTTTTTTTGTACAGTCGGTCGGCGTCGCTGCTATTCGCTAAATTCTTTTTTGCCAGATGAGAACACGGAAGTAAACGCAAACAGTGATTATCGTAAGGTATACCGATACGCGTCGTCTGTACTCGTTTTGGTTTTAAGACGCTTTAAATGTTTCGCATTTTCGTACATATGTACTCCAAAGATGGGTCCTTTTTTCGGCGTCTAAGCGTGATCATTAGCGTGTGCGTGTATGCGTCGAATAATTTTAAAAACGCACGCATCCTGTTGTCGAAGAAGCGTTGAAAAAAGTTGGGTTTACAAGTTCACGACAAGTGGAGTTTCACAGTGCGTAGTGTAAGTACCGTTAAAATATTTCTATGACAGACGTATTTTCATTTCATACTTATTTCACCTACTTTTTTCATTTAAGTATACAATTAGCGAAATCAATATACAGTGTCCGCCATAAAGTTGGAACCACATGGAATTTTGTTTTAATATTAGAGTTTGATAAAACCTTTTGGTGACAATCACTTCTGCTTCCAAAATAACTTAAAATGCACCAATTCAAAGTTGACAGCTAACATTTGTCAACTGTCAAAGTGATTTCCCAAAAAAATCTTTAGAAATTGGCCCAAATAGTTAACATTTCGACAAATCTCACTAAGAAATTATGTTCCTAACGATATTTTACGCCTATGTGCCGATTTTGAGCGAAACATTTTGATATCCAAAAAATTTTATATTTTCGATTCGATTTCGATTAAGTTTTTGATTCACTCCCGTAGCTAACTGATCTGAAAATATTTAAAATGCTTCAAAGCAGTACAAGATCTGCCATTGCAATGCATACTGTGCTTATAATATTCGTAGGTATTGTTGGTTTTGCAGATTATTGATATTCATAATCACTGCATTATTTTCCAATTTCCAAGAAAACAAAAAACACCCATTCAACTTTTTTTTTATTAAACTTTATTTTGTTAGTTCAAAAATGGTTTTAACTACAATTTGTCTTAACACGAAACTACCACTTAAAAATAACAAACAATAAATAAATCACTTTAAAAAGACCTTAATATGCAAAACATCACAAGTCACAAGTTTGACAGTTGCCAGATGTTCGCTGTCAACTTTGAATTGGTGCATTTTAAGGTATTTTGGAAGCAGATTGACACCAAAAGTTTTTATCAAACTCTAATTAAAAAAAATCTCATATGATTAAAACTTTTTTGCGGACACTGTATATCGTGTACTTAACAAATAGGTAATTCTAAATCCTGAAATTAAACGCAGTGTTTCTCTTTTCGGATAAGGCGACTTTTTTAGTTGTCCAGTGTTGAAATTTCGCCAATATTTCACTCACAGCAAAACCCATATGCGTGCAATAAAGCTTGCTATAAACATGTCTTATTATATAAAATTTCAGATTTAATTCCTGAAAAAAATATTTCACTCATCATTGACCTACATATGTACATGTCTGTTACATTCAGCAGGTTTGCAAGCGGTTATGAAAAATGGATATTTTTAGAAATGTTTCAGGGACACACGTTTCTTGTATTTACAGTTTTCATACTCAGTACCTGACTGACAGGATCAAAATATTAATCTGATGTGGCTTAGTTGCGTTCTAGATAATTAAAAAAACAAAATTCGAATTATACAGGGGCCCAAATCTTGAAATAATAGTTATTTTTTCTAAAATTCCAGCAACAATTTAAATTTTAGTCTTATTTAAAACTAATGTTAAGCTTTTTTTATTGATCAACCATTAATAAGTTTTCTTGCAAAAAAAAAAATGTAAAAATTTTACAATTTTATTTCAGAATGAAGATTTTTCTCTTATTACCTATTTTGTTTACAAAAATAATTAGTGAAGTCTGATGTTTAGCCAACAAGGTAGCATATTTTACAAAAGTACAAGTAACACCCGTCACAAGGCTTAAACCTTTTTGTCTAAACGCCTGAGAATTCCTAATAGTTTTTGTTTTAATTAAAATTCTTGAAATGAATTGAATTATACTCAAAATGAGACAATTTTGTTCTGATTTAGGAATTATAACATTAGAATGCGTACAAATGTAACACCCGTCACCGCGGAATGGGGCACAGGTGATTATACTTTCAAAAATAAAGCTACAAAAATATTTATTCAAAATATTTTTTATTTAAAAAAAAATAAAATTGCGACGTTTGCAAAAGACCGCGAATAACTAGTTTTTGGACTCATTTAACCCGTTTCGGCTCAAAACGCCACTCCCGGTACATCGCTCTTCAGCGCCTCATAACTAATACTATTTGCTACAGAAAAATTTGACAGGGACATATTTTTTTTAGTTTAAGACGTGCCCTTTCCGATGGTGTCCATGAAATTCCTCTAAAAAAATATTAATCATGAAAAAAATTAGTTTAAAAAAAAAGGATTTTTTTTTGCACATTTTTTTCTTTAATCAAATTTTCAAGGGGTTTCCGGTTTGCAATGGACCTGGAACCTCACTAACCGGTGGAATAAATGTTTGAACTTTAAGTATACGTGGTTTAAAGACCGATTTTTTTTCCTTATGCGTTCAACATGGCGCCTGAACTGCAAATTTTTTGCGTAAAAATTCAAGAATTTTTTATTGGAAAATGATGCACTTTTACAAAAAATTGTCCAGAATAAAAAGTTCTTAAAATAACTCAAAGAATGCACTGGAATTTCATAATTTTTTGAGCAACTTTTTATTTTGCAATTTTTGAAAATTTAAAAAATTGCTTAAAAAAAATTCTGAAAAAAATTCCAGTGCTTCTTTGAGTGATTTTAAGAACTAAAAGATAAAAAATTCTAAATTTCGATACTAATTTGATCTTTAGAAATTTTTAATTTTTTTCTCGAAAACAATGCATTTTTACAATAAATTGTCAAGAATAAAAAGTTCTTAAAATCGTGCAAAGAATGTTTTAGGCGATTTTTTAAATTTTGCAAAAATTTACTATTTGCAAAATCCAAAAAATTGCTCTTAAAAATTTGAAATCTAGTGCATTCATTGAGTGATTTTAAGAACTTTTTATTCTTAACAATTTTTGTAAAAGTGTATGAATACTTTCGCTGCTGACTGTATGCATTTCTGTTAGATGAAGCTGACTGAAACACAACACATGGCATACATTAATATATTTTATGATCCATTTTATTGTTCTTTTTTTTATTAGTCTTATTAGCCTTATAGAGGTCAGTTTTATTTCTTACTTACACTTACACACTCACATAAATGAATCACATTCAATTTATTATTATAATTTATAATATTCGTAATTTTTTTGCCGACCTATAGCATGCTGATAACGGTGTGTGATAACTAGAGTTACCCTAACAGATCCGTATTAAGGGGTGGGTAGTAGTGAGGATTGGTGGAATTAAAAATTCTTGTATTTTTTGTAAGAAGTCCTATGTCACGACTTTTATTTATTTTACTAGCTCTATTCTCAGGGCATACTGTACCCCAGGTTAGTGGATAATAAATGGTATTAAATTGTTGGTAACAAAGGGCAAAAGACACACTAGATATTCTCGTTCTTTGGGGTTAGGAAAACTAAAACACAGCGTTTCAAACACCAATAGACACAGTTTTAATAATATACAGATACAGTGGTGGCAGTGGGTGCAATTCTCCAAAACTAAATATGTAACCTACTAAAAAAAGAAAACCACAAAATATACCAGAATACTCTCCGCAGGTAGCTACCGTTGGTTTACATTTACGTACTACAATATTATATGTGTTAAAGGGCCATAAAAGTAATAAATTGCCGTAACAATCTGTATGCTGCGATGTAAAATATCAATAGTATAACATATTGTAACGTGGAATACATTTCAGTCGGAATGACACACTCACGTGACCTGAACAGTTGTAAAAAAAAAAACAAGAAAAAAAAGGTATCTCCATAGTTCGGGTTCAATCCTCCGCGAGGGGACGTACAGGAAGCCTTGCACTGGATTCCTACTTCGGGGACGTAGGACTCAACCCCTATCTTCGAAGGTTCGAACCAAGTCCTCGAAACTTGGCACAACAGATCCACACTATGGAGCTCGTCAACTCAGAACCCGTAACAAGGAACCTGTCTCAAGGACCCGTACCAACGACCCTAAAGAAAAAGTTGTTGTACACAACGAAGGCACTCTAAGTGGCCAGAACTTAACCCAAAACTACGTACGTAAAGTCAGTGTAATAAAACATATGAAAACTGATTATCTCACTCTGAGGACACGGCACTTCTCCACAAACACCCAGTAGAGCAATATCGATAGGTGACACGTCCAGGGGGCTAACGTGCTTAATGTACATTCTGGTAACCTCAGGATTACGTTCACAACGTACAACTAGCGTTTAAATCCCAATTAATAGACGCAAAAATGCAATTCTACGACTCGACACGTGTAATAGCTACAGGAAAAATGATCATTAATGGTCACCGTTCGTCCAAAATTGGAAAGGACGACCACTGACTATCGAAACGGCCAGAGGTGCGCGCTATCGAACCTGCAAGTACGGAACAACAGCGCCCTCGCGCGGAACTAATAAGCTATTAAATATCAGCAATTAATGAAAGCCAGATACCATAGTGCAAACTAAATACGTAACACCTTACGAACATTAATTTTTAATTACACCAATCATCACTGCTACCTACTTTTTTCCAAAAAAA
The DNA here is from genome assembly GCA_029963805.1 of Aromia moschata. Taxonomy (NCBI): domain Eukaryota; kingdom Metazoa; phylum Arthropoda; class Insecta; order Coleoptera; family Cerambycidae; genus Aromia; species Aromia moschata. The sequence continues at coordinate 298,160 of JAPWTK010000467.1, forward strand.
CAATTACCCCAAAATGTTTGTCAAAGTTACGACTAAATCTACTCGTTTATATGATTTATTCAGGCTGCAGGGGGAAGCCATCACCGAAAGTACTCCATGAAAAATAAAACCGTGCCCGGCAGGTCAAACGTCGACGTGAAAAAATAAAAGCACGCCGTATATAATCGTTAATTCACGTATTTCGGTTCGCGTTGTTGTTGAAAAAAAAACACACATACACACACAAATCATTCCGTTTTAATTGCGCCGTTCTGGTGCAATAATAATCGAGATTAATTTATCGCACGCGCGAAAATATTTCGAATATAACTTCTCTTACGTATCCCGAGTGGCGCCTGAATTCTAAAAATTCGCCGAAAAATATAAATGTAAGTACCTACGCATCAAATACCTAGAATAAAATTAATTATTTATAGGGGAGACAGGGATGTGCCAGATGTGGAATCCCTGAGCAGAATTTTAATAACGTTACTGCGAAGGACAAAACACAAGGTAGGGAATTCTCTAAAACAAAATTGGAAAAATTGTACATTTACAAAGTATTTTTTTTGTTGGTTAAAAAGGAATTGATACAAAATTCATGGTTTTCAGTTTTGTATGTACAAATCTTGAAAAACGAGGATTCCATGGAGTTGAATATAAATAAAAGTGGACACCCTGTATACATAAATATATACATACCTACATATTTGGGAAAAATGTATATCATATTTCATGAAAATCGTTTCAATTGCTGAGATATCTTACATACCGCGAAGCTCCTTAAAAAAGGACTTGAAGAAACAACTGCAGCGGCATCTTTTTTTTCGCTTTTATTAAACAAATGATACGCATTAAGCAGCGGTATTTTTACTATTGGTTACAATATTTAAATGTTCGATTAGCAGTTTAACCATACGAACATGTACTTCTCGGTCCTTATTATATCAACCAATGTTTAATAAAATTGTGGGCCTGTCCTTTAAGTGATTAAGGCTTGGCGAATTCGGTTATTTACTATTTTCCTATGCATTGACCGTGGATGGCTAAAGTTTTTATATTGTTATTAGTACCTACTTTTTTTTCATTTGTTATAAATTTGTTTATACTTGGACCTAGATTTTCACGATTTATTTGAGGATGAGGACAAAGACATTGTTAATGTTTTAGCAAATATGAGAACCTTCACCTACAGTGGCAGCTGGTGGAACTTGAAATTCTTGAATTTTCTTAAGGAAGCATGATCGTGATTAGTAGACCTAAGTAGAAGGCTGTAATAGCAAAAAAAAAAAAAAAACGTTAAATTATATTTGTGAACAATTACAAGAATGTGTTCCCCACTAGAAAATCTTGTTAAGTTTATATATTTTTTTCATAATTATCAAATGAATATAAAAACTTTCATTTTGCTTAAAGATATAGATAGCTGTTGTAGAATCAAAAAAAGTAAGAAATGCTGGGGTGAAATAACAATCCAAATTACCGTAATTTTCACATATTATGTAAATACGAGGTGTGGCTATTAAATAACCGAACTGCTGTCATAACACTTTTTATTCGTTACCAATTATAGTAGCAACTTTTTCGCCTTCAATGTACTGTCCTTGGCGATCTCTACACCGCTCCATACGACTTTTCCATTGTTGAAAGCAGTGCTGGAAGTCCGCTTCTGTCAGCTGGTTCACCTCGCTTTTGCTTTAACCGCTTCCACACTTTCGAATCTTGTCCCCTTCAGTGCCACCGTGTTTATCAAGCCTGTACCAGTGTCAATGTTGTTTAGAATGTCAACGCAAATGTTCATTCTTGATTCTTTTTGCTCGGGAGTGAGGAGTCTTGACACCATTTTTGCGCAAACTTTGCGCATATTGAACGATTCATGCAAAATCTGGCGAACACATTCTTTGTCGATTCCTGTTATTTCAGCAAGCCCTCGGATGCTTAGATGACGATCTTTCCGAATTAATTTACCAGTTTTTTCAATGTTTTCGTCCGTATTTGACGTTGAGGGCCGTCCGGAGCGCGGATCGTCTTCGGTCGTTTCACTCCACGTCCCTCTGTAAACCGTTTAAACCATTCGAAAACTTGTGTGCGGGATAAACATTCATTCCCGTACACTTCTTTTAACATTGCATAAGCTTCTGTAAAAGTTTTCCCCAGTTTAATAAGAAACTTGAGATTAACCCGTTGCTCCATCTGAACACTAAACATTTTTTAGACGCGTCACTGGTGCGTCAACTAAGTCAAACGCCTGATACAGTCAAACTGAGCGACCCACTGGCTTGTCCAGCGAGCTCAGGGTAGGGAAAGTATCACCAGACACAGTTCTGTTCAAACTTGTCGCGACACGCTCGCAGCGCGCTGGTAGCAGCATCAGTTCGGTTATTTAATAGCCACACCTCGTAGTCCAATTTAAACCACTTCACATTTATTGACAGACGGTTAGCTAATCATAGATAGGTGCATCAATACTTTTTGTAAAAGTACACATATTCTGTTAACTGCTGGTTACGTTCTGTGATTAAAGAAACCTGTGCTTATTTAACCATATAAATAACCATTTGCACGAAGTACTGGGCCTAAAAGTATGTAACTAGGTACAATAATGTGAAAAAAAAAATAAAGAAAAATGAATTATAGTCTCGCTAAATAGAATAACTACAGGAAACGCTTTATTCAACTCTATGACTAGTAACCTTTAGTATCTTTAGTAGTTTCAGTTTTTTCTGGCAGCGCGTGGTTTATTTGGTTTTCCAAAGCTGTGCGCTGCTCAAAAATAAAATCGTACTAACCGTAATCTCTAACGAGCAAGTAGGTGGCGAGATTGCTTATTTGAAACGATAATTGCCTACTCACAATCAATAAAAATAAACCGCTCTCGTCGCCCCCCACGTCGCCACGAGGCACGTGACGAAAAATTATGCCCGGCGTTTCGATAAATTCGAGGTATTCCTGGCGATATCCGCACTTCGTCGAAAAACGTAATGAGCCCCGTTGGCATCCGAAGGTCCGCCTCCGCTCCGTCGCGTCCGAATAATTAAACGCGTGAACTTGATCCGAAATTTTTATAAAAACAACGTTTCGATCTGGAATATGTGCCGGACGGGACCTCGGCCTAATTATTTCTCGTTAAATCTGGACCATGTGTTGGATTTTATTCGCCCGTTTCTGAAAACCGTTCGGCGATTATGAATCGAAATTCTTGAAATCGCCGCTCGCGTTCTTGAACATTTTTCGGGCGCACGTACGGAATTATGCACGTAGCCTGTTCATCAGAAGCTTATGGACCGATTAATTTTTTTTTATTATTATCATTACTTATTATTAAAATTATGTTGAAAGTTTGGTAGGAGTAAGGGTTCCATCTAGTTAGAAATCAACTATAGATAACCACAAGGCATTTCCGGTTAGAAGAAGTTGACGCTAACTTTGCGATTTTAAACGTTTTTTTTTTTTAATTGTACACATGTACTTTACTGGTGCAAAAACTGTGTCCCTTCGCGGTGGGATCTACGAGGTGTGGCTATTAAATAACCGAACTGCTATCATAACACTTTTTATTCGTATTCTTACAGTAGCAATTTTTTTCGCCTTCAATGTACTCCCCTTGGCGATCTCTACACCGCTCCATACGACTTTTCCATTGTTGAAAGCAATGCTGGAAGTCCGTTTCTGTCAGCTGGTTCAGATCCTCGCTTTTGCTTTAACTGTTTCCACACTGTCGAATCTTGCCCCCTTCAGTGTCACCGTGTCTAACAAGCCTGGATCAGTGTCAGTGTTGTTTAGAATGTCAGTGCAAATGTTCATTCTTCATTCCTTTTGCGGGGATTGAGGAGTTTTGGCACCATGTTTGCGCAACTTTGCGCATGTTGAACGATTCATGCAAAATATGGCGAACGCATTCTTTGTCGATTCCTGTTATTTCAGCAAGCCCTCGGATGCTTAGACGACGATCTTCGCGGATTAATTTACCAATGTTTTCAATGTTTTCTTCCGTTTCTGACATTGAGGGCCGTCCGGGATCGTCTTCGGTCGTTTCACGTACCTCTTTAAACCGTTCAAAGACTTGTGTGCGGAATAAACATTAATTCCCGTACACTTTTTTAACATTGTATAAGCTTCTGTACAAATTTTCCCTAGTTTAACAAGAAACTTGAGATGAACCCGTTGCTCCATCTGAACACTTAACATTTTTTTAACGCGTCACTGGTGCGTAGACTTATTCAAACGACTGCTACAGTCAAACTGAGCGACCCACTGTCTTGTCCATCGCGCTCAGGGTGGGGAAAGTATCACCAGACACAGTTCTGTTCAAACTGTTCGGGACACGCTCGCAGCGCGCTGGTAGCAGCATCAGTTCGTTTATTTAATAGCCACACCTCGTATATTGATGACTCAAAAACTACGAATATGAAAATTCTGAAAATTTAGCGATATATTTATTTAACTAAAATAAAAGTGTTTGTTTTGTGGTTCTCTAAATTTATTTGTAAATGTAATCTTTTTATATGAAGTTGATAAAAATTGTTCTGTTAATGTAAATTATAGTCAAAAAAATAATCTATTGTTATTATTATTTCGCCGACTTTATAGTCATACTTCTCGGCGTAATCGCTGAGAAACATTCACTTATTCCTGCTGCAAGCAGTGATGCGTTGGTTACCCGTCCCTGCTCCCAGCAGAAATTAGGCTCAAGTGAGAGGAGGAAATTCATCCTGTTCCAAGACCTTTCCTACAGTATGACACATTTGTAATAATTTTCTGTCAATCCATAGAATATAGTTTTATTTTATTTTATTAGAATATATCGCGTCGTGTATCGCTTTACTTTATCATAAACAAAAACAGTGTGACGAGTTTATTCATAAAAATAACAGTTTTTTTTTCAACAGTAGTGGAAGAAAAACATTGTCCGTAAAATAATATACATACATATGTATATTCATTGATATTACCCCAAATTAAAGTAGAAACAAATTGTTAATAATTTTGCGCACATGGCCGTAGCCAACCCAGATTTTTTGAGGGGGTTGAAAAGTGGCAGTAAACTTAGACTAGAAAAATAAACATAATAAATAAATGTTAAATTTTTAATTGAAAATTAGTTTATCAAACATAAGTCTCTTTCATTGTAACTGTATTTGTTTTTGGTCGGGGAAATTAACATCAAAAAAAATTTTACTAGTCCGAACTTTTTTAAATCTAATAACTGTTTTTAAATTAATTATTTTTAAAATCAGGTACAATCATTGAAATTTCTCGTAAACCGAGAGAGGGCCGGTCATTATTAGCCGTCCGTTGTTTCTAGACCCGGTAATTTCGGCCAATAAAGGCGTAATTCTCTAACGTAACGCGTGTACGAGTGTGACGAATTTATTCAGAGAAATAGGCGGTGATTACAGGCCTCCGAAAATGCGGGCATGCAAATCGAGAGGCCGCGCCGGCCGCCGCGTGTTTTCGAAACACGTCCGCCATAAAACCTTTCATTATTCCCGCTTATCGGCGAGACCATCTCAAATAAATGACTTTTAACACCCATAAAATAACCGTAAATTCGCTCTTAGCGACTTGTTTCCGCGACAGCGGCGGCCTCTGCCGTTTGATGGCCGCCGTCGGCTCGAGCAGACTTGGGGGGAATGCTGCTAGACAGAATAAGTACAGCAAGAGTTGTACGCCACTGATGTACACGGTCAGTCACCTAAAATCGACACCCCATTTATTCCTCTTAATTTTCCACCGTAACGAAAAATTGAAAAATTTAACATGTTTTTTTTTTGAATTTTTATAATACTTACAAAAATAGATTTTGAAAAAATCCTCATGTTGTAAGGGTGCGAAAAAAAATAGTATCCATCGTTTTCTGATAACACAAATATGTGATTATTGTGACGAATTTATTCAGATTTTTTCCCAATAAAGTGGTGAAAGAAAATCATAGTCCATAAAATAATATTAGGTATACATATATTCAATGATTGTTACTGAAAATCGCATTAGTTGATTACATCAACTGTTTTTATTAATATGTGTTCCACCTAAGGCGGTTTCTTCCATAACTGTTATTGTAAACTAAAAAAAAATGTTTCAAGTAAAAAGTTGTCTAAAATGAGGTGGTGAATATTTGTAAAGTATTTCTAATTCGGTGCTAACAGGGTGCTCATTTCCTGTAACCGCTAAACAACGTTATTTTAAATGGAACATCCTGTATTTAGAATAATATACTTTCACGAAAAATCGACCCCCCTTTCCTCCTCTTAAAACAGCACGCCAATGATAAATGTAAATTTTACAAACGCCAGATTTTTCATTTTTTTTCAACATACACTTACCACCCAAATTTGAAGAAAATCGCATTAAGAAAAAGAGAAATGATGGTATTTGATGATAGTGATGGTATGAATAATGGTATTTATCAAAAGCTTGACACACTGTATATATTTTTTATTATTCTCCTTCTCTGTTTTGTGTTCTCCCTCTATATTTTATTAATTCTAATCTACATCAGGAATGTGAACAAATTTTTATTTAACTTTTTACGTAGGATCTAAATAATATAACAGCTTATAAACAAGTCTATATGTACATATACAGGGTGTCTACGAAGATAGGCTTCACCCAGTAACTTTTGAACAAAACGAGATACGCCTTTCGGGTTTTCGCTGTTGCAAATGCCTCGAAATTTTGAACCATTTTGAAACTTTGAAGCATTTTTCACATTTTTTCATAGTTAAGTAGATCTGAGACATTAGGAATTATGGATTTTTAAAAGGAACACCGTGTATATTTTTGTATAATTCTAATTTAGAAATCGTTCTGAGTAAGTAGGTATCAAACTAATTGGTTCTTATTAAATTGTTAGTATTTATTTTTGAATCAATAGTTTTGTGAAGAAAAAGAAAAAAATGAAACATTAAAATATTATATTTTTGTTAGAAAAATATTAAAAATAGAATTCCTTGAAATATGCCCAGACTGCTGAACTTAGAAACTCTGACAGCTTTAACTAGTTCACATATCATATCCGACATATTTTGACCCGCTGGACATCATGGCGTTGTCAAGATTTGACCTAGATCCTCCAAAATACCAATTTTGGTTGAAAATTGACCCAAAAAGGGCTCAGACATATAATTTCCAACATATTTTGACCCACCGATCATCATGGTTTTATCTGAATTTGTCTTACACATACCAAATTATAATTAAATTTGTCGTTAAATCATTTCATAAATCCTCAATCTACCATTTTTCAGTGTTTTATTCAGACATTATGTCCGACGTATTTGGACGCACTGAGTCAGAAAATATTGTCCAATCTTCGCATCAATACTTGAATTTTTCTGAATAATATGCAAACCTTAAGAGTCAGAACAGAAATCAAAACAGTTTTTCCTAATGTCATAAATTGAGTTATTTTTTGGGGTAATTTCCTCCCAATATTGGCCTTTAGGAGTACTTAGCCCAAATTTTGACAACACCAAAATAACCCGGAAATGATACAGCTTGTCAAAACAACACTGATTAAATGCGGCACGGCACATAACTTGAGTGTATGAGGACAGAAATTAAAACAAAAACTGAAAAAATGGTCGTATCCTTAAAACTCTAGTCTGTTTTGGGAGAAAAATAGAACCCAATGAACTCCGGGATCATATTCAGCATCCCCAAATATATAGGAAAACATATGTTGATTAAACATATTGATGGTTAGTAGAGCATTTACTACTTATAGGACAAAGATTTGTCCGGCAAAAATTTTCCGGCAGTCTGGGCCAAGTTGAAAAGAGACAAAGATCTTTGTTCTCGGAAGTCAAGGGGTCAAATCGCTTTTTTCAAATGAGAATACTCGTCCGAATTATTCATAGTCATCGAGTTCATCGTTTTTCACACGGAACGTGGGCATTTCGTTCGTGTGGGTTTTCCGTCAGCCGTCAACACATTCATGCATGGTGCGCAGCGCACGCGTGATGGAAAACGAGGTAGATATTTCGATAAGGTTTGCCGGTGATAAATATCTCCAAATTGTATACAGAAGGGCTCTAATTATGTAATTTTTGTGGATTTTTTCCGCTCGTCGTTTCCGCCAGGTCATTGTTTTTACGAATTTTGCTGCGGAAACGGTGGAGATGGGTGCCTATTTGTTGAAATGGGTCGTTCAGGCGGCTACACTGAGTGAGAGAGATACATATATTGTTAACACGCTTGTGTTAGTTTGAATTACTACTCACTGATTGCTGTGTCAAGTGTAGGACAAAATAGGGTGATTTTATTGGTCAAACAAGACGCTTCAATGCATCACATTTCTGCTTTATAAAGCTGTCTTGGAAGGTGTCACTTAACGTCCCGGATACTCGAGTGGTAACACGATCGACTCTCGGGTTCAAAACCTTACGAGACCAAGTCAACTTTTTTAATTATATCTCCACGGCTGCGCTGACAATTTCAATAAACAATTGACAAAAAAAAGTAGTAAGTATTCGAAAAAAAAAACTTGTTTTTTCGTGAAAAAATCGTAGAGAAGGTTGTTTAAAATGAATAAAGTTGTTTGCGAGAGGTTGAATGCCCACTTTTAGTTCAACTTCTGCATGCAGCATTTTGGTGAACTTGCAAGCAAGTAGTAAATGAAAAAATAAATACGTCAGCTGACGAATCTGCTGTCAAGTTAATACTAACCTTGACCAGACGTAGAAACAGACTCGAAAATAACCATGTTTTTATTTTCGAAAAGAATTTCCTTTACAAATTATGTACAAAACAAAATTATTTACAAATATTTTTTACAATACCTCTTTCGACAAATTTGAGCTCAAAAATATGCGGGGGCAACGACTTCCTTATGGTTGTAAACGGTATTTAAAAAATAATAACGAAATTAAGTATTGACAGATTTTTTTCATTTAATAATTTATTCCCTGTTTTTCTTTTCTACTGCTCGTTATGAATCATTGTTTACATTTGCCAGTTACCAGCAAATTAAGTGCAATGATTACTGTGATTATTTGAAAACCCCTCCCTTCTTATTCTCGTAGTTTTTTTATATATATATAAAGCGTCTATATACCGGATGTCTGATATAAAACGTTGCGTGCCATAACTCCTTTATTTGTAGCCTGATGTTGCCATTTAAAAAAAAAAGTTGAATACCGCGTTTCAGAAAAAAAAAGTTGAAAAAATCTGCTGTAGTCTCACTTATACTTCCTTTAGAGCCATTTCATCTGGTTTTTTGTTTGTTTGCCATAACGGAGTTATGGCTCGCGGCGTTTTTTATCAGACAACCTGTATGTTAATTATAGCTTCACAATCTATTAACTTAAGATCGAATCTAAAATTACTGTTGTTCCTCAAATACAACGACCGGACTCATACATATATGACAATTTATTTAAATCACATTCTGTCAATCTCAATGACCATTCGCAGTACTGGGTGTTCCACAATGACGTTAACAGACGACATATCTGTTATTTGAAAACATTCAAACGTGAACAAAAAAAAAAAACTTGCGAAAGACGAAAAATTTCGTCTGACTATGGGTTAAGAAGCCCTCTAAATATATATCTAAATGTGAAAATATAAATCTCGTTATAAATACCGTTAAATCGACAATGAAAGGGTCTCTCAAATTAAATTAAAAAAATGGGGGGTTGCCGTTTGAAAAATAAGTTGATGACGTCATTACTCAAAAACAAATGACATCTGAAAATAGACATTCCCTCAAAAATGTGTGTTTTTATTAAACAAAATCGACCTGTTCGAGGATTTTTTTCCAAAAATTTTTTGTTTCACATTTACTGAATTTATTCCATACTTTAGGCACGCACTGTATATTGTTTAGAGGCCCACTATTTTGCTTGTAAATAAATCCACGATATGACACAACGTGGGAAAGTTAAGATTAGTAACATCCGTTGTTTCGTCAATACTAAGCCATATAGGTTTATCGTACAGTTCCGATTTTTTTTGTCCTCACACAGCGGTGGTTAAATTGTCTCTGTCTGTCTCGCGTACTCACACCACCACTTACACGAACTTTATGTTGGTCTGTAGTAACATGTAAAACAGCTGTTTTTTACGTGCCACGTCAGTACAGTGTCACACATGGTACAACAAAGTTCACTGCTAGTAGAGGTCAGTTCCGGAAAATTGTTTATCCAACGCTCGACCGTAACAAGCGACAGACGCTGTCCTGACGTTTTTAAAAGTTTATTCGAAGTTTCGTGAAATAAACAACTGTGAGGCGCAGAACACGGCAGACGTGTTGTATTCTAGAATACACATAATGACGTTATTTGATTGAACTACGATTGTACTATGTACACAAACATATGAGTCATAGGAACGATGTACATGTGGCAAATATGACAATATTCCAGTCGCGTGAAGCCCGGTCCTGAAATCTATTAATTATTAACCTTCGAGCTCTACTAATGATGAAGTTGGGTCAAACGAATACAATTTCTGCAGCTGTTTGGTGAACTGTTTTCTGTTTAATCGTGTTCATGTCAAATAAATCGATCCAGCGAGAATCGCAAAAATGCTCTACGCAAAGCACGCCTGGGCTTCGTGAAATAAAATAATTGGATAAACCTAATCGCATAAAAAGTAATAGGACGGTGAGTGGACGCTAAAAACTAACCAAGGTTGTCGTTTAGGCATAACCTTTTATCAATATCGATTCAGCATCGCGCTTTGTGTTCCTCCAAATTATTAAACAGAATATTTTTTTCGTCGATCGTTCCGTTTTTATCAAGAAAACGAATAGTAACCCTGAAATTTTTACGGTGTCTACATGCAGCTGGATGACAGACGAGGAGAAAGTTTTTTTTTCGTGTGGCGCCAAGTTATTGAAAGCGGCTACCCGAGGTGTGCTCGATAAACATGTTTTCAACAAGAATCCTGATCGAATCGTACGGGAATTCGCGTCCTAGTAAGCTTTCGTTTCTACTTTCCCTCCTAGACTTCATTACATACATATCTTCCCCTAATATGAACAAAGAATAAAGAATCCTATAAAAAAATCTCTTCAATAATCAGTGTGGGCATCTCCGTTTAACCTAAATTATGTTAGTCGAGGTATGTTTAGCAAAAGCAAACAAAATACAGGATCTAATACAATTTCAGGATCTAATACCTTGAAATTATTTTACATGAGTCAATTTGAAATGGGCGGGAAAAAAGTATTTTTTAGTTGCTCCACCATTAAAAAAAAATATATTTAAACGGTTATTTACTTCAAGTGTGAATAATCAAAAACATATTTTATTTTTATGCCAAACCATTTGCAAATGGCGGTTTACAAAATGCAATTTTCAAAGAATCAACTTTGATAAACTAAATAGGAACTATACAGTCTGCCCCAAATTGGTTGTGCATGCATTGGTATAATCTCAATATCCGCATTGAAAGACTTTTAAAAGTAAATGGATTACCCTTCTCAATGTTTTTCGGTTAATATTAGAATATGTATTTCCAACATTATTCATCTAAATTTTGAATATCTTCTTGGGATTATAATGCGTGTACTTCATTTTTTGTATGCCCCAAAAATAAAAGTTCAAACGAATCGATTGAGATCTGGCTAGCTATAAAATTGTCCCAGTTTCCTTTACATTGGATTACTCAATCCAAATTTTATTTGTATATTTTACAGTTTATCTATCAAATTAATCAAGGAACGCGCACTAATTTTCAGAATTTTTTTGCGAAATTTTTAGAAAATTAGATTTTCCGTTTTCAGAAAATCAGTTCCTTGGCTAATTTTAAGACATTTTTGTTCTTAGGAGTTTTTGGCAAAATTCTATAGTTTTCGAGGAAAAAAAATTGTCAAGTTGAAAAAGAAAATTTCTCACTCTAACCGCCATTTTGCTTCACCAAATTTTTTTTAACATATCTGACCATACCAAATTATTCTTCAGACATTTATTCCACCATCTAAACCAGTTTGAGACATGTAAAAAAATGTACAGAGGTCGAATAATAGTTTTAAAAAATCTGGCCGAAAAAACACGTTTTTTCTATTTTAGATTTTTCCATGCTTATTTTTTTCCGATTTCTAACCATCACCAATAGAAAGAGCACCCTCGAAAACATAGGGGACAGTGATTTTAATTTTTTTTTGTCTCGATTTTAGTGTAGGGTATTAATTCAAACTTGATCTTCAAAATTATGCCATTCAGGGCTTAACGGGTTAAAATAACCTTACTTACTTGTCAAAGCTGTCACCTTATATGACAGCCATTATTTATTTTACAATTGTGACAGTTACTTGTCAAAAGTTTGATTTAACCGAAAAACTTCGACATGACCGCTCTTTCTATCTCTGTCGTTCATAGCCAGATTTTATGACTTTTTTTTTCTATGTCTAGAATAATACATGTAGGTTAGATTACACAGGCCCACAAAAAAAGAAGTGTCTGGTTCTGGGATGGAGACTAACTTTTTCTTATGTATTTTGTGCCGCTGAATCCGAATTCATCATAAAAAATAGGGGTTCCGCAGCTAATTTTGAAGATAACTCAAAAAACTGTCGAAAACGACGTGTTTCGGTTGTAAAAGCTTGAGAAGACCAAAAAAAATGCCCACAAAAAAAGTATCTGGTTCTGGTATGAAGACTAACTTTTTCTTATGTATTTTGTGCCGCTGAATTCGAATTCGTCATAAAAAATAGGGGGTTCCGCAGCTAATTTTGAAGATAACCTCATTAAAACTGTCGAAAACGACGTGTTTCGGTGGCAAAAGCTTGAGAACAAAAAAAAATATCTGCTTCACATCAAAAACACTTTGTTTCTAAGTATTTTGGCCTGCTGAATCCGAATTTGCCATGAAAAAAGAGGTTTGACCAACGGATTTTGGAGATAACCTCAAAAAACTGCTGAAAACGACGTTTTTTGTAATAAGAGTTTGAAAGAAATGGGGATATGATTCGCGTCACATATAAAATATCGTATTCCTATGTATCTTAATTTCTTAAACCCGAATGTGTTATGAAAAATTTGGTTTAACAAGTGAATTTCAAAGATCATCCTCAAGAATATGTAAAAATTGCGTTTTTAACGGTAAAATCTTGAATAACGTGGATTGAATTAGTCTAAAATCAAGACTAAGTGGAAACTCTTTAGTAATCACATGAACATACTTGCATTTGACTTTCTGGAATTCAGACTACGAAAATAACTTGAAACAACAGCAAGCTGAAGACAAATCTGAAGATTGTTGTATATCTGAGAGCGGAAATCTGGGAATATTCTGGGATTCAGCGACACAAAATACATAAGAAAAAGTTAGTCTCCATCCCAGAACCATATACTTTTTTATGTGGGCATTTTTTTTGGTCTTGTCAAGCTTTTACAACCGAAACACGTCGTTTTCGACAGTTTTTTGAGGATATCTTCAAAATTAGCTGCGGAACCCCTATTTTTTATGACGAATTCGGATTCAGCGGCATAAAATACATAAAACCAAGTTAGTCTCCATCCCAGAACCAGACATTTTTTGTGAGCATTTTTTTTGGTCTTCTCAAGCTTTTACAACCGAAACACGTCGATTTCGACAGTTTTTTTGAGGTTATCTTCAAAATTAGCTGCGGAACCCCTATTTTTATGATGAATTCGAATTCAACGAGTAAATGTTTTTGAGCAAAAAATATTTTTTTTTTTTCAAGCTTTTTTCTGAAAAATTTCTTTCAAAATTTTTTTTTGAAGTTTTTGAATTTAGTAATGTTTTTTGAACAAAAAAAAATAAAAAAAAAAAGCATTTTTGAAACTTTTTGGAAATTCTTCAAACGTTTTTTTTTTCGATTTTTTCCAACAAGTAATGTTTTTGAGCAAAAAAAATATGGATTGTCGCCCAAAAAATCAAATTGAAGTTGAAAAAGCATGAATATCGAAAAAATGCTTGTTACGGTGATTTTTTGGCCGAAACGATAAATTTAAACCTTCGGGGCACTAAGAAAAAAAAAATCGCAGCGCTTTGCAACTGAGGGTTTTTTGGAGACACTGAGGTTAAAAAATTGCCGAATTCGTTCATCCACTATATCCAAAGTTATACCAAATTTGCCAAATATCCTTAAATTCGCAAATTTTTAATTTTTTTCAGCCAACATTAAATGCTGCTGCAAAAAAAATTATCAATCGCCCCCGATTGTGTCTTATAGAGAACGTTTTGCAGTTTCCAAAACCCTACCTCCATTTTCTGTACGATCATTAGTTCCCGAGTAATTGATTGTCAAAGTTGAAAAGGACTTTTTGCTTTGATCGACGATAACTCCGCGGCAAATCATCGTACGGAGCTCGTTAAGAGGTCAAATTAAAGCTGATTAAATAGTCTAAAAGAGTTAAGATTTAATTGTCTTTATGGTCGCATGATAAAAAACAATTTTTTGAAGTCCACAGACCATTTTAAAGACGAGCAAAAATTTGGAAAATTTTTGTTTTGTTGGTTTTCGTATGATTACGTGAGAACCGCTCCCGCTAAAAAAAATTTAAGTCCAGATCTGAAAACTAGACACTTGAGGCTACAATTTCCTTTTTTTTTTATTTCCTGTACGACCATTTATCTCCGAGTTACCCCTTGTTGCAAATCACCCAAAAATGTGGAATTTTTTTAATATCCTTTAATTTGTGTTACTAGTGTAGTTTGGAGTCAGCGTGGCAAAGCGGCGTCAATTTGTCCTTGACATCACTGCCTCTAGCGGCGACAATTTTCTAAATTTCGTTGTTGGTGGCGGTGCATGAGGCATCGTGCGCGATATCACACACGTCTGTTGACGGCAGGAAATACGCTTCCTACGGCCGTTCATTGTCCATTCAGGAGGTAGTCGACAATGAGAGAGTTGGTAAATATAAATTGTAGGAATCAGGCGTTTTGTCCATTGTTTTAACACGTGTTTTTAAACGCTTCCATGATGAATACGAACTATCGCGTTAATGAAATCGACTAATTTTATTGTACGCGTGCCGATTTTTAAGTAATTTCGTTCGTTGAAGGGGGAATCCTGCTTTAGGAGGCTCAATAAATCGATTTTTTTATTGCTTAAATCTATTCCTAATGTATCTAAAGTTATAGAGGGTAATTTACAATAGTGTAACGTTTTATTTATTTCGGGTTCGTGAGGTGTGAAAAATTAAACTCGCACTTTTAAACTACCACTATTTATTTAATTATTACAACTACGGACTAACACTATTTCTACACTAATTTATTTTTTATACAATTTATATTAGAGCGTTGTACGGAAAGCCGCGCCGGTATTCAAATAGGAACTGAACTGTCCCGAGTCGAAACCCCGCGTTATATCTCCTTGCGGACATATCTCGAAGCTTCCGGGCAGTTCGACTTCGCGAGCCGCCGCGATCTCTCCAGGCGCTTCCACATACGTCTATCAGACGACGCGGTCGGCTGGTATCGAGGGAGGCAGGGGCGGACTGGCCCAGCGTTCGTAACAATAGTTTTATAGATACAGCACTAAACGCAATGGTGTGTCGAGCCGGTATACGGGCGCTCAGGTATCGGGTAGTTGGAGCTTGGAGCGCGCGCTCCTTCTCGCGGTCGAATAACTCCGAACTATACCGTGTGTGTAAAGCCGAGATCGGCCTGTTATGAAAAAGGACAAACAGAAGTGAGATGACAGATAAAAAGCAACCGCACACGCATCGAAGGTAGTGAGGGAATAAGACCGGTCCTCTCAACGGTAAACTTTAAAGCGCGTTTTCTCGAATTTTGTGTTTTTATGATTTTTCTAAACTGGGGGGCGAGATCGCAAGAAAACTAGACGTTCAATCAAAACGAATCAAGGCTTGTTAGCTTCAGTTTTGCATTCTCTTCTATTTGAACTAAAAAGATTGTACGAAAAAATTTTTTAAACAAGTTCAAATGATTTTTTTTTGTTTTAAAAGCACTTTTTTTTCAAACCTGAGAAAGATTTTAAATTTCAGAATTTTTTGTGTTTTTCTTAATTCATCTAGAAGAAAAATTCATGAAAATTAAAAATTTCTTTGGTTTTCTTTTGTCAGACGAAAATTACGAGCTGCATCTTTCCCGCCGATTGGAGACTGCAATTATAAGGTGTTGCACAAATGTGCATAAAAATCGGCTGCGTTTGGATATTTTTCTCTCGATTTTTTTTTAATGTTCAAATATACAATAAAATAATCTAAAAAGTTCGTTAGACTTGATTATTTTTTTCTGTCCTAGAAAAATTCCCACAAAAACGCTTTTTTTAAAGCAATTTTTGAGAAAGAAAGAAAACTAGGTAACGTTCTTCCGTAAGAAGTGTAGTTATGTGTTGCTGTATTATAGACTCACATAGAGGGAAAGAAGGGACAAAAACATACGCATGTACGCTGCACAAGTAAGTAAAAATGTAATCGATTAATAATAGCCGATTACCTAAAAAAAAAAAAATTATTTCGCTAAACGGCCCTTGGTTATTTGCACCTAGGATTGCTACTGAAATACCGGAAATAAAAACTTTATTACTTTTTATCTGCATTACTTGCAACCAAATTGTTCAGGAGACGTCCAGCCACCAAAACACTACCACCAACGCCCAAGGACAGTCGAGCCAGGCTTGTATTTGCAAAAGCATTTGAATTGGACGGTTGAAGACTGGCAAAAGGTCTTATTTAGCGTTGAAACACGCTATAAAATTCTTAATTCTGATGGTGTGAAACGTGTCAGGCGTCCGGTAAATACTGGGTTTAATCCTAAGTACATACATATAGTAAATGAGGGGTTTCGATAAGGCCCTTTATCAGCCCCCCTAAATCATATTTTTTAAAGTTTATTATCTAGATCATTCTTATTTTCTTTTATAATGTGAAAAATATAAAGTTTTCAAAAACACATATTTTTTGTGTTACTTAATAGGATCTTTATGAACAGAACCACTTAACTTGAACTGTTTTACAAAAATACGTCATTTTTGTTGTTTTTGCAATCTTTATCTAGTTATTTCATATAGAGCGCAACCGAGTAACTTAGCGATTTTCATATATATGGTGCACAAATACTTAAGCTATTACATATGTACATAAACACTGACGTGTTACTTGAATTTTTGGCTTTTTTCTGATTTCGTAATTCAGGGTGATCTATAACAGTCCCAGCTTTAACAACGCGATAAATTGTGGATATTGAAATTTTAGTTAATTTATTAATTCGATTAATAATTTCAGTATCAGTCATTTTCTCATTTTCACGTTTTAGGCATTCATATATGTTTAAAATAAAAACGCTGACTTTGAGAATGTAAGTCTTTATTTTTTAATTCATCGTACTCGACCGTTTCGACATTTTCGCTGGTTATATCTAAAGCTACGTTATTTTCACCCGTTTCGAAAGGCCTCCAGAAAGCCATGCTTATGAAAGAGGTATTGATTAAAAATATTATATATGACGCAAATCAAATAAAAGTGTATAATTTAAACCTTTTTAAAACCCACTCCGGCGTTAATGGAACCCACAGAATTTAACACATCAAAACACTCATAAAAACAACGTTTTTTTTGTATACAGTCGGTCAAAGATAGCGTGGTTATAACCCGTGTTGGTGTAACCCTGACAGCCTCGTCAAACACGGGTGGACTGCGATACGGCATATATGGGTAACAGATCAGTATAGAAAGCGTATTTAATTCCATACAAAGTGTTAGTAAACTGATGTATTCTTATCCTACCTCGTATAAGTACCTATTTTCCATTTAAAATGGAATAAGTATAAATAATTCGTTGCTGGGCGTTGCTTTACTTTTGTCGTGCCGATAAAGTATATAGACAAAAAGATTAGTAAAAACACTCCTGCCTTTGATTGTTGCAAATAATTTATTGTTTATATTGTCTATTATATTATATATTTTATTGTCTATATAGACAATCCAGAAAACATTTATTTAAATTTACCGTATAAAAATATTTACTCTACTATTGTCCGATAGTGTATATTCTAAATTTAGAACATACCTCATGATGATGCTGGTTTTTTTATGTAGGTATATTTATTTCCTAAGTAATAATGATACCGATTAAAAAATAAAAACTTTGTACATCGCCATTTTCAAATATCTGTTTCTTAATGTTGTCCCAATGAAATCATAGAATTCTACAAGTTTTTTTTATTTTTTGTTACCCTTGTATATCCCTAGTTAAATAGCTGTCTAATCGTTATCAAATAATAAAGTATCCTTATCTACTAGTAGATCGCCAAAGACGTCATATTCAAATTAACTAGCTTTCTATATGTAATTTTTTATGTGCCTATAAATAATAATGCGCTTGACTGTTATCTCAAAGGTTCAGTTATATGATTACGTTAAGAATTACTGAAACAAATTACGCATAAAAAAACAACAATAGAACGCATTGTTATTCTGGTAGGCGAAGACAAGGGATAAAAATAATTATTTCGCATGATGAATGCACAATTTCGCTGACGTACACACAAATGCAATACATCTTCATAAAGCTCTGTTATATAGTAGGTTATTTATTAAAACATTTTACCCTTTAAGTGGTGGAATAAAAATTATGTACGAGGTGTGTAAATTAAGTAATGAGACTCATTTTTTAATTTGTTTTATCTCTCACTCTCCATAAAAGATTTACTGTTTAGTATTAATAAACGTGCTTATTTTTGCTTTTTTGGGTCTTGGAGAGCTTGAAGTGTGCCATTCCATGATTTGGCGCTTGGTTTCCGGATCGCACTCAAACACCCAAGTCTGATCACCAGTAATGAGACGTTCCATAAAATGGGGATCATTTTCGATCGATTCCAAAAAGTCAAGACACCTTTCTCTCCTGATGTTTTTTTTTTCCCGCGAAAGGTTTTTTTGGGACCATTTTTGAGCAGATTTTTCTCATCTCCAATTCGTCAGTCAAAATCTTGTGTCAGTCAAAACGAATAGTGGTGTGATTCAAATTTAACTCTTCCACGATCATTCTTGTCGTAAACCGACGATCTGAACGCACAAGATTCCGTATTCTATTGATATTTTCATCGGTTCTTGAAGATGCAGGCCTTCCGCTGCGTGGTTCATCTTCAATCGACTCTCTTCCTTCTGCCTTAAACCACCGAAAAACCTGGGCTGTTGAAAAAACACTGTCTCCGTAGGAGTGTTGAAGTTTTGCAAAAGTATCCGTTGCGCTGAGTCCAACATGATGTCCAAGTCTGAGGCAAAACCTGATAGCACACCGTTGCTCAAAATTAATGTCGATCATTTTTAAAAAGCAGTAGAAAAAAAGTCACAAAGAACAAACAAATGACTCGAACAAGTTCAAACTTGTACAGAATGTGCATTACGTGTTAACCTACCGCCCTTCCAAGTCCCGTCTACGCAGTGTTGCTAGATCGGGCGTTACGTTGCCAGTCTCATTACTTAATTTACACACCTCGTATATTATCATATCTAGTCTTACATGATGCGTATAATTTATTTTTTAATTTTAAATTGACATTTTAGGTGACCTCATAAAAACTGTACCAAAAAAACATGTTTTCCGAATTCTCTTTTCGACCGGCTCGGCTGTCTATTCAGGTTGTTAACAACTCTTTTTTTGTTCCAGGTGAGTCACAAGTTTAATTATGGTTTTCCCGTGCGTCTATACATACAACATTCACTGAAGTAAGTGTGTTTTTTTATATTTCTGAAAAGGTGTAACATTGCGTAGTTTACCACTAAATTGAACTTGTTAACAATTTTTTTGAATATGTATATACCTACATATGTATAAGTAAGGGAATACCGGATACCAGATGAAAATTTGAATGAGAATAATAACAGAAATTGTCTTAATATAATTAATATATAGATATTAAGAATAAATTACCTAATATTATATGTTGTTCAAAGTAAAGCAGAAAAAACGTAATAACATTTTTTATATATTTTTACATAAGTATTGTACATTTTCAAACTATAGCTCATTGTCCTCATTAATTTCTCAATGTGTTTAATACAATATGATCAGGATTTATATACCTATATGATGATCTCCAATTTATTTATATTTTAATTTGGATTTTATTTTATCTTTACTACTATAATATTTTAGTTCCATAAAATTACTTGCCTCGTTACTCATTACATTACATTCATATTTAATGCGTACATAAAATTTATTAATAACTTTAGTTTTATTAATAGTATCCTATAAATGTTTCCTTGCGACAGAACATCTATGTGACTTTATTAACAACAATTATAAGGTTATGCAATTTATCACATGTTCATTCCCGCCGTAAAGAAAATATAAAATTTTATTTATCAAATATGTGACATTAAAAACGTTTTTGTTTACTCTCGCAACCTACATCAGAATTAAAGTAAAATGTAGGTCAACAATGATTTTATATTTGTTTTTATAAATACTATTAAAAATCTTTAGAAAGCGAAAGCATTTGAGGGGGGTTATATTACTAGATCCAAATAGAAGGTTATAATAGCAAAAAAAAAACTCAAACAAAACTTGTGAACATTTTTTTCAAAAATCTGGCGCACGTCCAGAAAATCTTGGAAACGGCTTCCAAAATTTTTGTAAAACATTCATAAAATGAATTACCATGTGAATATGAAACCTTTTTATTGTTATAGTTTTTTCCATAATTTAATTTTTCTTAAAGTTACAACTATTACAGAATCTGAGAAACGAATTGCTGATATGAAATAAAAAATTCAAATTTCCATGACTGAGCAGATCTCGAAAAAGTTGCGTAAAAAACATGTAAACTGAATTTGTCTTACACACGCCAAATTATCATAAAGTCTAACGTTTGTCGTTGAATCACCTTATAAATCCTCAATCTATAGACATTATTTTCGACATATTTGAACGCATTCAAACAGAAAGTTTTGTCCAATCATCGCCTCAAACCTTGAATGTCTGAATAATGTACAAACTTTGAGATTCCGAACAGAAATCAAAACAGATTTTGATATTGTCATAAATTGAGTAATTTTTGGTCCCTCCACTATTGGCATTTAGAAGCACTTGACCCAAATTTTGACAACACCATAATGTTCATCGGGTCAAAATAGCTCGGAATAATTCAGCTTGTCAAAATAACACTGTTTGAATGCTGCACATAACATGAGTTTATAAGGACATTTTTTTAGAAAATATTGAGGAATGTTTTTAAAAAAAACTGAAAAGTGGTTATTTACTTAGAGCTCTAGTCTGTTTTGGGTGCAAAGCAGAACCCAATAAACCCCGGGATCGTTCCCAAAAGTGTAGGAAAACAAGGGGTTAACAACTCCCCCAAGTGCTCACCAATGTTTACGATCCTGTAAAAAGAAGAATGAGGACGTATTTAGAACTGGAAGGTGGACACGCCACTTATTTCTTATTATTTTTAGATTCTTTGTTGTATTTGGTATTTTTAATATTTATTATGCAATGACAATGACAGTAATGTAATTTTTCTTAATAATAATAATAATCTTCGCAACGTGGCGGTTCTAAGGGCAATAATTCAAGACGTACGGGAGTGGTACCGTTTTTTTTTATCTTACTATGTTATAAAAAGAACATTTCTTATGATTATTAACCCATTAACGCCCAAACGGACACAATTTTTCGTCAATCTCGAAGGGAAATTAATGAATTCGCTCAATAAAGACCACTTATCCTAATGTCTTCGGATGTGATCTTTCGATTTCCGGGGTCAGAATTGTGATTAAATGCTCTAGAAAAAAAATATGACTGACTTTATGGATAAAAGTACTGAAAATTTGGGGATTTTTTTAAATATTTTTTTTAGTCCAAAAAGTACTCTAACCTACTCCGGATTGTGGAGGGAGGTGGAGGCAATAGTTGGAGTTGATGATAGGATCTTTTTGCCGACCTCAACTGACTAATCTTTTCAAAATGGCGGATATTGTATACAATCTCATGAAATACGAATTTTTCTCTAGTAGTAACGATAAAATATGTGTTTTTCTTGATCCACAGTCATTTTCCTCAATCAAAACAATACTACAGAATATATTTGACTAAATTTTCAATTTTCAATGATGGCGGATTCAAAATGGCGGCCGGATTTCTCAAGAAATGGCGCGTTTTTCATTATAAAAAGTAAATAGGAGTTTATGGCGTACATCATTCTTGAAAATTCATAATTTGAAAACGGAAAAATTACAGTCATATTTTACGTAGAATTCTGTTGGAAAATGTCCTCTCAATCTTTTTTCATAAAAATGCGTTCTATGTGAGTTATAAATTATTAAATCAAAACGAGGTTAGAAATGTACTTTCTGGTGGGTGTGAGAAAAAATCGTATATGCACCACGAGAAACAAGTAGGCTGTATACTTCCGGCGAGTAGTTTGCACCCGAGCATCCCTAAGTGCATAATATATAATTCTCATGATTTTATCATGAGAACCTCATCACCGGAAAAAAACTCGTTTTGAGGTTAGAATGACAAATAATTTTTTACTCAGATAGAACGCATTTTTATGAAAAAGATTTAGAGGACATTTTCCATCAGAATTCTACGTAAAATATGACTGTAATTTTTCCGTTTTCAAATTATGAATTTTCAAAAATGATTTCCGACATATCGAATACGCCATCTTGGATTTCAGACTTTTTTTCACCAGGAATAACTCAAAATGTTACTAAAACATGAAATGACATAGGAAAAGTATAATTACAAACTCCTATTTACGTTTTATAATGAAAAACACGTCATATCTTGAGAAATCCGGCCGCCATTTTGAATCCGCCATCATTGAAAATTGAAAATTTAGTCAAATATATTCTGTAGTGTTGTTTTGATTGAGGAAAATGACTGTGGTTCAAGAAAAACTCACCATAACATTATTTTCTCGTTAATACTAGAGAAATATTCATATTTCATGAGATTTTATGCAATGTCCGCCATTTTGAAAAGATTAGAGTCAGTTGAGGTCGGCAAAAAAATTCCTATCATCAACTCCAACTATTGCCTCCACCTCCCTCCAAAATCCGGAGTAGTTAGTGTAGTTTTAAGTAGTAGTTTTTGGACTAAAAAAAATATAAAAAAGAATGCCCAAATTTTCAGTACTTTTCTCCATAAAGTCAGCCATATTTTTTTTTCTAGAGCATTTAATCACAATTCTAGAAATCGAAAGATCACATCCGAAAACATAAGGATAAGTGGTTTTTATTGAGTGAATTCATTAATTTCCCTTCGAGATTGACGCTCCAAAAAGGACGAAAAATTGTGTCCGTTTGGGCGTTAATGGGTTA
The DNA here is from genome assembly GCA_029963805.1 of Aromia moschata. Taxonomy (NCBI): domain Eukaryota; kingdom Metazoa; phylum Arthropoda; class Insecta; order Coleoptera; family Cerambycidae; genus Aromia; species Aromia moschata. The sequence goes on from JAPWTK010000467.1 coordinate 321,358, forward strand.
ATTTTGGCGCAGGACTGCAGGGGCACTTCAGCCATAGTATACCTACTTTTTAAGAAACAGCCCTGGTATTTTTGTTTCTCTCTCAAATAATATCTCGGTGAACTAACGGAACCGGAATCGCGAGCGTAGTAAAAAACCATCAGCCTTCTATGATCAATCCGTTCTACGGCACCGTCCGCATAGAGACGCCTTCGCCGTCCCGACGACGACGTTTCGTCGCGCCTCCCGTCCATTTATTTCAATACGCCCACTTCCGGCAGTCGGCCAGAGAACTTTCCGCCTCGTCGCCGTTAATGCGCTGCCGTTCCGGGCGAAAGTTTTCGCGGAGTTCTTTTCCTCTCTTTTTTTTTGTTTTTGCCCCTTCGCAGACGGCTCGGAACGGCGGTAACGACGCTCCGTCTTCCGCTCCGCGCGACTACGGCGCCGATAGCCGGCGTCCCCAAATGGACGTCAATTCAGTATTGTCTCCTTCAAAATAACTTCCTTGGTAAGCCACACAGCGCCGGAGACGGTTCTTCGATTCCTGATAGCAGTGCTGGAACACATATACAGGAATAGCCTTCAGCTGGTCGGTTACAGCCGTTTGAATGTTTTCTATGGTCCCAAAATGACGTCCCTTGAGGTGATCTTTCAATCTCGGGAAGAGAAAAAAGTCACAAGGACTCAAGTCAGGCAAATAAGGAGGATGAGGAGCCACAGGAATGTTTTTTACTAGCTAAAAATTCGTTTACTGAAATGGCTGTGTGACAAGGCGCATTGTTGTGATGCAAAATCCAGTTGTTCTTGATGTATTGTCTCACACGCATGACCCTTTTTCAAAGTTTTTCAAGAACCTCTCTGCAAAAGCATTGATTTACTGTTTGGCCTGGAGACACACACTCTTTGTGGACAGTTCCCTGGTTATCAAAAAAGCAAATCAGCATGCATTTGATCTTCGACTTGTTCTTTCTTGCTTTTTTGGTCTTGGAAGCTGAACTGTCTGCCATTCCATGATTTGGCACTTCGTTTCCGGGTTGTACTCAAACACCCAAGTCTCATCATCAGTAATGACAAGTTCCATAAAATGGGGATAATTTTCAATCGATTCCAAAACGTCATGACACTTTTCTTTCCTGATGTCCTTTTGTTGTGAAGGTTTTTTGGAACAATTTTTTGCTCAGATTTTTGTCATCCTCAATTCGTTAGTCAAAATCTGATGAACAGAGGTGTGATTCAAATTTAACTCTTCTCCGATCATTCTTGTCCTCAACCGACGATCTGAACGCACGAGATCCCGTATTCTATTGACATTTTCATCGGTTCTTGAAAATGAAGGTCTCCGCTGCGTGGTTCATCTTCAATCGACTCTCTTCCTTCTGAGAATGCCTTAAACCACCGAAATACCTGGGCTCTTGAATCTGGGCACTGTCTCCGTAGGCGTATTGAAGTTTTGCAAAAGTATCCGTTGCGCTGTGTCCAAGTCTGAAGCAAAACCTGATAGCACACCGTTGCTCAAAATTAATATCATTCATTTCATAAAACTCGCTAGAAAAAAGCGGTTTACGAAAACACAAAGAACAAGCAAATTACTCTAACAAGTTCAAACTTGTACTGAAGGTGCATTACATGTTAACCTACCGCCCGGCCCTTCCAAATCCCGTATCCGCAGTGTTGCTAGACCGGGCGCTATGTTGTCATACTCATATGTCACATTACTCAATTTAGACACTTCATATACAGGATGATTCACAAAAGTGGCTCACAAAAAAATAAATTAATACAATATTTAAACGCGTAAAAAATAAAAACTGTCAACAAAATGGGAAAATATCAACAAAAAAAGAAAGATGAAACGGTTAATAAACTGTAATCACTCTATATCAAAAAATAAATGACATTGTGTCAAAAGATCAAGTGGGCTATCATTTTGCTCACATTTTAAACGAAAATAAGAGAAAATAAACATGACGTGTCATTTAAGAGTCGGAAGTTGGAGTCATTTCCGGGCAAAGCGGAAGTGAAAAAAAAATTACGGCTTTGTCAATAAATCCAGATTGATGCCTAATACCCAATTGTAAAATGTCGTTTGTAAAATGTGTAAAATTTTACTTCTTACACTTTTTCACTGTTACAAATGGCATTGTTACAAATTCCAGAAATAAATTCGTAACTCCAAAAACAACGGTGAAGGAGGGAGTGGGAATTCTCACGAACTCACCCTGTACACATTGATAGTTCACTTTTATACCGGATGGTCCGAATTTAAATACAAAAAAAGGTCCCTTACGGTGCATTTTTGACACAGAGTTTGTATGAAAGTTTTGCATTATTTTTGTGTGTAGAATGGGCTATTAAATGTTCTGATTTCAAATTCGGACCACCCTATAACCACGGTATTTATTTCGGGCTAACCAAATGTGATGTGACATTGTGAGTCCACCCCCTTCCCTGTTAATAAAACCGGCAGTGGCCGCAAACATACATTATGCAAAACGGGTCCTACTGCCGAACCGCAACATAAGCACGTTACCTTTAGAATTAGCCTCCGGGGAGGGGACGACACGCCGCAACCCTTTTCCGCCGACTCCGCGCCGAAAATGGAAAGTTTCACGTGACGTACGAAAAATATCAGTCGTCCCTACGTGACATGGTTCTCACTATTCTGGGACGCCTATAGAACATGAAAAACACGGGAAAACATAACAATGTATGTCTAAAATCTCTAAAAACTAATTCAAGTCGAGAAATCGCGGAACCTAACCGAACCGTATTAGAGGAAATTGGGTACCAGTGACGTTTGATGAAATCACAATCACAAATTCTCGTATTTTCGTAATAAAACACGGGAGCCAGATTGTATAGGGTGGGCCATCTATTAGTTTCTTTCTAAACTGAGTGTTATTTCTACATTACCCGCTGGGATAAACAACTCGTACAGACAAACTTAATGTCAGTCGCACTTCTCTGAGCAGAATATTTACATAAAGACCTCGGATTATTTGCTTACAAGTTGCAACTTACTCAAGAGGTAAGGAAAATGACCATCCACTTCGTTATAGTTTCTCCGTGTGGGCTTTAAATGAGTTTGAAAATGACGCCGATTTCAATCGAAAAATCATTTTTTCGGACGAAGCTCATTTTCATTTTGGAGGACATGTTAATAAACAGAACTGTAGGATTTAGGGTTCCGAAAATCCACACGTAGTCATAGAGAAGCCAACGCATCCTGCAATAGTGACTTTTTGGTGTGAGTTTTGGAGTGGTGGCATCATTGGTCCGTACTTCTTTCAAAATGAAGATGGTAACAGCGTTACAGGGACATGTTAACTGCTTTTTTGTGGCCGCGATTGGACGATTTGGACTTGGACGAGCTTTGGTTCCAGCAGGATGGAGCAACGTGTCACACAAGCCATGAAACAATCGATATTTTGCACACTAAATTCGGTAACCGTGTTACCAGCCGTTTTGGAGACATTAATTGGCCATCGCGCAGCTGCGATTTAACACCGTTGGACTATTTTTTTTATGGGGACATGTTAAATACCGTTGTTACTCCAACGATCCACAAACAATTGATGCACTGAAGGAAAACATCAATCGAGTTATTCGTGCAATAGAGCCACAAATAATCGATAATGTACTGCAAAATTGGGTGAAAAGAATGAACAACTGCCAAGCCAGCCGCGGCGGCCATTTAACTGAAATTTATTTCATAAATAATGGGAAGACATACTTTCTTGAATAAAGTAACAATCATTTAAAAATATTCAACGGTGTAGTTTTAATAGCAATTTTAAAAATAAACGGTCTTACGGCCCGCCCTTTATTTGGGTAGTGATAATTACACACAAATAGAAGGCTATAGTAGCAAAAAAAAAATCACATGAAAGTTGCTATAGAATTCGAATGATGGCTTGTTCGCCGGCTGATAGCGGCTTGTAAAATATTTGCGAATATTTTTTCACAATTGTCAAGTGAAATATAAAAACATATTATAACTTAAAGTTGTTATTAAAATTGGACTTTCCATAACTTTAACAGTTACTAGCTTTCGAAAAAGAAACAAGAATTAAAATAGGTACTACTGTATTTTCTTGGTGACTAAAATTTTTTTCGAAATACATTTTGCAAGTTGTTGCCAAGATTTTCTAATTTCTTAAATAAAAAAAAAAAAATGTTAACTTTGATGTTGAGTTTTTTATATTATATATATAATATTATTTTATATTATTATAATACGGTTCTGTTAGATTCTACGAACTTCTCGGCTCTAAACATAACAATAATTTTCTACTTATCCCTGCTTTTTGCAAATGAAAAAGAATTGGTTATTATTGGCCCTTCTTGAGATGATTTTGAAATAGAAATAAGTTTATGAAAAATTATGTACATATGTAGGTATACCTGCTATAGACTTCCTTATTGCTACTTCTTGCTCTCTTAGAGTCAACCTGATTTTATTTACGTCTACTAGTCTAACCTAAAAGGAATAATGGAGTGTGCATGTCTTATTTTGTTCGCTACAAGCAGACGCCATATATTTAGAAAGATCTTGTTATGAAAATAAGCGTTTCCTTAAGATTGTCTCAGGGTTTTGGCAGTTCAATAAAACAAAATCGTTCGCAGCCAATAGCGTCTCATAAATACATTTACAGCGTTGTAGTTTTACGATATGTTCGTTTTACGACTCGGAATACCATATAATTCGACATGTCCTTTTCGAGTTGATATCATAAAGTAATTTTGCGCCAACGCACCTATAAACTAGGAAAACTGTGCGTTGTTTACTATCGTCCGTAAATATGGGATGTCGGCGTTTAAGGAAATGTACACCGTCGTCAAAGTCAAATGTCACGTTTTTGTGTACCGATGTCGATACCAGTAGCTTCTCTTGATCTTACAATTATTAAAAATGAGGAAACCAATTGCTGTGTGAATCCTCGAATGTAGGCATGGCCGAACGTTTCGTGAAATTACGTCACAGAAGCTACTGTCCATTAAGATTAGTTTTACTATCTGTTTGTAGGTAAATACGCTGTTTGTAGATACAACTCAGCAGTCTGAATAACGCATGTTTAAATGCCTATATTTTTACGAAGTGTGGCTATTAAATAACCAAACTGGTGTCATAACACTTTTTATTCGTTACCAATTACAGTGGCAACTTTTTCGCCTTCAATGTACTCCCCTTGGCGATCTCTACACCGCTCCATACGACTTTTCCATCGTTGAAAGCAGTGCTGGAAGTCGCTTTTCGTTTAACCGCTTCCACACTTTCGAATCTTGTCCCCTTCAGTGTCACCGTGTCTGGATCAGTGTCATTGTTGTTTAGAATGTCAGCGCAAATGTTCGTTCTTGATTCCTTTTTCTCGGGAGCGAAGAGTTCTGGCGACCACATTCTTTGTCAATTCCTGTTATTTCAGCAAGCTCTCGAATGCTTAGACGACGATCTTCGCGTATTAATTTACCAATTCCTTCAATGTTTTCGTCCGTTTTTGACGTTGAGGGCCGTCCGGGGCGGGGATCGTCTCCGGTCGTTTCACGTCCCCTCTTTAAATCGTTTAAACCATTCAAGAACTTGTGTGCGGGATAAACATTAATTCCGGTACACTTCTTTTAACATTGCATAAGCTTATGTAAAAGTTTTCCACAGTTTAACAAGAAACTTGAGATTAACCCGTTGTTCCATCTGAACACTTCATATTTTTTCGACGCTTCACTGGTGCGTAGACTAATTCAAACGACTGCTACAGTCGAAGTGAGCGAACCACTGGCTTGTCCAGCAATCTCAGGGTGGGGAAAGTATCACCAGACACAGTTCTGTTCAAACTTGTCGCGACGTGCTCGCAGTACGTTGGTAGCAGCATTATTTCGGTTATCACATAGACGCACCTCGTATAGTAAAATCATTCCATTAATGCCTTTGCATCACAAATATTCGCACTCATATAAACTAAGATGATAAATGATTCATTATCGGCTGTGGTGTGATGGAGGGTTGATTCGAACTTTGTAATGAAATTCCACAGGACAATGCAGGAATTAGCCAGATGCACAACCTCCTCTATAGAGGAGGTTGTGCCAGATGCAACCAAGAGGTTTTACTCTGCTGGGTTCCTGGTCATCGCGGCAACATGGGCAACAAGAGGGCCGCACTGTCATGCACAAAGTCAAAAATTACTTTTTTGCTTTGAAAGACGATAACTCAGCGAAAAATCATCGTACAGGGCTCAAAAATAGGTCAGATTAAAGAGAATTTCGAAAAAAAAATTGTTCGATGGTTTTCTTATGATTACCCAAAAACTGCCGATGGTAAAAAGTTTTTTAACTCAAGATCCAAAAACTAGAAACTTGGCGCTTGAATTTCCTTCTTTTTTTTTCGTTTCTCTACGACCATTTTTTCCCAAGTCACCTAAATCACCTAAAAATGTTTAGTGTATATGTTGAAAATAATTTTGGCTTAAGTACATTGAAGTAATGACCACAAATACTTACGTACCAATTGTCCACGTCTTCCAGTGTGGTTCCCTGATTATCCCGTGCCCTTGTCGCAGCCAATTTCCCTTAACGAAATAAGGGCGAATAGACGAAATGGGGGTGATAACAAGGATATATTAGAGCTGCGTCGCATTTAACCCCTCTTATACATCATCAACGTCGCGTCGCAGCGACCTCTGTCGCCGTCATCGTTTTATCCACGGCTTCGTTCCAGAATTCGGCAGTTTCGGCAGTTCGCGCGCAAAAACTTAACTCTCCCCGATGTTTGACTGGGCCTCTCTCATACGGGGCGGAAATAGATTACGACGACAAAATTTCAGGGCATGCTTATCCAAGGGGGTCAGAATAGAGTGGTTTATGCCAACTCATCTTCATTAAGGAGTTAAAATACGTCGTTAAGGAGTTATAGCCATTTAAAGTTGGTTTTAGTTTTTTAACGTGTTATGGCCTGGGCACACAGAGCGCTATGCTCGCTACGTTCGCTATGTTCGCTATATGCAGTAAAAATAGTCCCCCCTTGTTTTAAACGGTCATGGCCATGCAGACGTAAGACGCTACTCGCGCTATGTTTGCGATGTTAGATGCGTAGCTGAGATGTATGATTTCTGGCTATATTTTTGCAACGTCGCCCAAGACGCGCGGGAACAGATGCATTTCACGTGTGCTGCAAGTAGGGTTAAAGTAGTTCCTAACATATTCCACCCACATTATGGAGCAATTAATCAATTGTTTTATTAAGTGGATATTCACCGTACTTTTTCCTCTTTTTTGTTGACATCGTATATCCATAATCTTTTGCGTTTCTTCTTTTTACACAACGAAAACAGCAATACTGCTTCATCATCAGTACTATCACTCTCCCACGGCAACCGGCTTGGTAACATGTTTGTGGGAAACTAAAAGTCTTGTACTTACTATTTTTTGGTGTCGCCATATTTCATAGCAAACAAAGCGAACATAGCGTACACATTGTTTATAGCGAACATAGCATAGCGCTCTGTGTGCCCTGGCCTTTATAGTCCTTTGAAGTGCCAAATAATGTCAAGAAAATACCTCGACCCAAATAGGGGTTTAGTTAAAACAGTTAGCGAATGAGGTGAGGTTGAAAGTGACCTTTAAACAATGGCAAAACCGGTTCCGAAACTCTTCAATAACATTTACTAAGAAGTTTTCAGGAATGGTCCGGATTTCATTTGAAATTTTCTGTTTGAAGTCTTCAGTGTTACCTGGTCGATTGACATAAAATTTACATTTTAAAAACCACTCACAGAAAAAAAAATCTAAGGGCCTTAGATCCTGGGAGCAATCCATTCAATTGTACCTCTTCTGCCTATCCAGCGTCCTGAAAATTGTGCATTTAAATACTCCCTGATATTTGCCGAAAAATGTGGTCGAATCATAGTTATTGGTTAATAAAATTATTTTGACCAGGAAACCACAGCCTGCAAGATGGAATAATGTGATTTCTTAGCAGATCTGAATATTTTTCAGAATTTAAATTTGCATCTACGAAGAAAGGACCAACAATACGTCCTCCAACAACGCCTGCCCAAACATTAATTTTTTGGGGATTTTGGGTAGGCGCTTCGTGGAACCAATGGGGGGGGGTTCTGACTTAACCTGACAGTTACGGCTATTATGTCGATTAACAAAACAATTTAAATTGAATATAGATTTATCTGAAAAAAGCATAGTTCTTGCGAAATTATTGTTATTGCATCTTTCCATCATGCCTTCACAAAATTCAACCCTTCTATCGAAGTCATCCTCGTTTAACTCGCCAACAAGTTGTAGTTTGTATGGACGTAACTTTTCTCGCTTAAATAAATTTTTAACTGACTGGTGAAAAACATCAAAAGTAATTGCCAAGTAAATAGAAAAGGCTGCTCTTTCCTATATTGAGGGAAAATCAATTGGTTATCATTAGAAAAATAAGTTGGTCTCCAAAGCAACCAAAAGACAAAATTATTTCATATTGTCATAAACATGGCAAATGAACTGATGAAAAACATTTATTCAGGACATTTGTCACATTTAAGGGTGAATCGATTGACATGTAGACATACTTTTCAAATGCATTTCGGTGTTTTCGAATATTTTATCTAAATAGACAGTTTCAATTTATTATTATTTACCAATACCATGCTTCTTCAATTCACCACTAGGCCTTTAAACATGCCACTGTCGTTATGTGGATCATTCACAACAAAACAGCAAAATTAATATCGTCGTTAATAAATATATTAAGTCGTTTCTGGGTTTTTATTTTAATAATCGTTTCCTATTTAACTTAATTACTTAATTGTTGGAATATTAACCAAAGTAATTTATTTGCTAGTTCTCTTTTTTTTTCAGCGATTTTCGTTGTTTCTAATATAGATATGCTTCCTAATGACCTCATTCCTTATTTAATACTTTATTAGCTTTCAATTAGAAATAGTTAATGTTCTGTCTTTTAATTTCTGTCTCTAATCACCAAGGTTTTACAAATCATCAACAACATTATCAATTCATAATAATATGACGACGAGTGTAAACGAGAGAGAATTCTACGTAGTAGCCGAAAGAAAGAATTGGTAGCTTTTTAACAGTTTGCTAGCACTAATTTAGGTGGAAGTTGAAGACCAAGTGTTTCTGTCACGTAACGTTTTTGAGGTACATGTCGATAAGTGATTTAACTTACCTTCAATTTACACGTTTTTCAAAATGTTTTAGTTAACGTAATTTTTCTATCCATCTAGAGAATTTCCCTAGGTTAAGAAATTTTTGGGAGATTTGTCAACATCGCTTATTCTGTTGTGTTAAAAAAACATAAGAGGAAAAAGTTGAAAAATTGCTTAATACTTGTTTAGGTCCAGTGTTTTTTTATTTATTCAAATTTTGATCCTACTATTCCAAAAAATAATTTTGTTAACTCTTGTAATTATTTCTTTCGACAACCGTCCGGAAAATACCCACTATATACTTAATAAGAGGGCAATTTGATAAAATAAACACAATAATTTGAAGAGGGTACTCGAATTTTCGTTCAGTCCGTAATGTTATTTGAATAACAAAACTGTAATAATAACCGCAGGCATAAGCATTTATATTGGCAAAGTTCGACGTAATCTCCTAGCCGTCGCCACTACCGATATCGGCGTGTTTACAAGACATTCTCGTTTTTTTTCTTATAAAGAAACGGCACATATTTTTCCCTTAATTTGCTTGTTTTTCTCCGCTGCCGGACGGACATGCCGCGAACTAAATTACACGTTCGACGATTCTTTTGTTTTGAATGAAAAGGAAAAAAATTAGGACGACTCGCCGCTGGCATACAAAAGAGCCTCCGAGGAGGCATAAAGGACGTTGACGAAGTCTTTGTTTTTTATCGTTTATAACCGCCTCGAGAAATTTTAGACGAGATACGACCACGAGCGCTTCTAAGAAAGCTGGAAAAAGGCGGAATTATTTCAGTAACGGAACGTCGTGCTACGTAGAAAACTACGACAAAGGTAGTTTTTGAAACTTGTTTCTAAGGACGTCAAAAAAAAGTTATATGGAATAAGAGAAAGTACAAAAATATTATAGAAATATATTTTTGGTTCTGATAGGATTACGAAGTGTGGCTATTAAATAACCGAACTGCTGTTATAACTTTTATATAACTTTATAGCTTTTTATTCGTTACCAATTACAGTAGCAATGCACCGCTTCATTCGACTTTTCCATTGTTGAAAGCAGTGATGGAAGTCCGTTTCTGTCAGCTGGTTCAGAACCTCCGTCGCTTTTGTTTTAACCGCTTCCACACTTTCGATTCATGTAAACCATTCATAAATTGTGTACGGGATAAACAATAATTCCCGTACGTTTCTTTTAACATTGCATAAGCTTCTATAAGAGTTTTTTGCAAAAATAAAATGCAAAAATTGGCTCGTGTTTAATGGTTTATAACAAGGTCGCCAATGAATATAAAACTTTTTTATTGTTAATGGTATTAATTATAACATTATAAAATGAGAAAATTCATTGAAAGTCGTTCCCAGAACAATAATATCGGCGTCCCAATGTAATAAGGAAAACTGTCGAATCCACGATTTTACCACGATTCCAGGCGAACGGATAAAGGTTTTGGCAAATTCTAAAAATATTTCTTCTCCTTAGGCTTCCCTCTATTGATTATACCTAACAAATTAAAAACAGAAATTAAATTAACAAAATGGCGTCCAGAAAACAAAAAATTTGGAAAAATTCGAGTTATTTGTTATTATAAAATTGTAGCAATATTTTTTTTTTCAATCTGATTTTATGTATAATTTATGCGTCATAGTGTTTTACAACTCCTGTATAAATTTCAAGTTGATATATTTCGCGGTTCTCGAGATATCGTGGTAAAATCATCAAAAAATGTAGTTTCGAGAAAATCGCATTCAAAGTTTCGGTACCTACAGTATTTGTGTTAGAATAGTCGTACGGAAACAGAAACGTTTCGACTTTATTATTAGGTCGTCTTTAGTGTGTCGTTACAAATTAAAACTTAATTCTACTCTCTATATTGCATAGAGAACCCTAGAAATTAGAATAATGCTCAGACCGTTCGGTCGGGACAGACCGCGCGAATACCTGCGTTCGGCCGGCCCGGCCGCGCGCGTCACTACGTTTTACGCTCTCTTGACCTCAGTTTTGGGAATTTTTCTAAAAAACAACGAGAATATATTCCTAAAGGATCGCAGTTTCGGAATATGCAAAAAACCGAAAATCGATATTTTCGAAATTTCAACCCTCCCTAGTCCCCTTAACATATTTTCGACGCGTCACTGAGACGTAGACTAATTCAAACGACTGCTGCAGTCAAACTGAGCGATCCACTGGCTTGTCCAGCGAGCTCAGGGTGGGCAAAGTATCACCAGATACAGTTCTGTTCAAACTTGTCGCGACACGCTCGCATCGCGCTTCAGTTCGGTTATTTAATAGCCACACCTCGTATGGCTAATGAAATTCCACGTCTAATCCAAGTTGAAGGTGATATGTCGATTGTGTGAAAATATATCGCTAAAACAGTAAAATTGTGATGCTTCTGCGCGTAATCTCTTCCCAAACTGCTTTTGTTTAACATCCGTGTTTTTCATCCGCAAGTTCGTACTATGCAATTAACTGCACCCGTCATAGGCGGCTCAAGGCGTGGCCTATTCCCTTCCACATAGAATATTTCAGCTATAAATACTATATCAAAGTGAACGTTTTTCTATTCTTTCTATTCTAATACGAAATATGTATGTACAAGTATTTCTATTCTTAATCTTAAGTTTATAATCTCATTGAATTGTCAAGGCTGTCACGTTATGTGATGGGTACTTTTACTGGTTATGTGCTGCCTTTATTTGGAGTGTAAGCACTCCAAATTCTCATATTCTGAGAGTTAACGTAGCGCTAAAGATGGAACCAAGTTTTTTCGAAGACAGCATAGTTATTTTTAAAATGGTTAATAAATCATTGACGGAAAGCCTTAGATATTCATCCACTTTGTGAAATTCATGTCTGGATTGCAGACGATATGGATGGAGCTCCAATTCATTTTTAAAATTTTGTTGAAACGTTGTATAGGGCAGATTGACTTGTTGGCTCAGATGGCTAATTGATGTTCTTGGATTTTCCGTAATCACTTGCCTAAGCATTTCGCCATTTTCTTCTGTCCTTACTCTGGATCCGCCACTTCCTTGCTTCCGATTGACGCTTCCAGTTTGCCGGTACTTTAGGAAATGTTTTACTGACATGCTAAAATAATCGAAATATACAGTTTCCATTGATTCCACTGCCATTTCTAAAATAAATTTCACATATTTACAAATATGTAAAACACGCTTCAGTTCTTCATTAAAAATGAATTCCGTTATTTATTTTACAATTGTGACACCCACCCACCCAAAAGTTTGACAACAACGAAGTTTCGTTTCGAGTTTCGACATTACTCCTATTTCCATCTCTCTCGTTCATAGCCAGATTTGTTGACATTTTTGTTTTGGATCGCTCGATACATTTGGTCAAAGTAATTGTGGTATACGAAAATATGTGCCTCATTCGAAGGTAACAAAAGGGAGAGAAATTTTTAAGCGAGAAAAGTCCGTGAATCAAAACGGCTTTATCTTTTTCCCTTGAGATCCTCTCCTCTGTACCGCTAACAGTATTTGTTCGCTCTACAATTCCCTTTCTCAATAACGCTCGCGAAAAAATATATATCTTATAGAATGGCTCGTAAATATCCGCCTCGAGACACGGAAGACTCCCACGCTAAGTAGCATTATTTTTATCGTCGTCTAACATTACCGTTCAAACAGCCAGAAGTGTGCAGTGTACACAGCAGCTCTGGACGTTATTTACAAGGCAATAAAATGCCCTAATCAGCATTCGCAGGACACCGCACGCGGGGACTTGTTCGTTTTATGGTTTACGGTCGTTTTAGATAGGCAAACAGCGTTACTACGACGCTAGATGAATTGACCTGCACATAAACCTATACAGTGTGTGCCGAGATAATAGTCGGCCGAGAAAAAAGGGAAGGAAGTAAGACCTAACTGAAGGATTGAATAAGAGATATCTCGGTAATTGCCACACCTATCAGATACGTCCCAGCCAACAGACAGGCCAGTAATTACGTGGTGGGGCAATTGGCATTTGTTGGCGATTTTGTACCCTCCCTGTTTCAATGAAAGCCGGGCCCTTGCAACGCGGTAGTTAAGAACTGTAGTGGGGACAGTTCGCTATGATTTGTGCAACATTACACTAACGTCTGCGTCTTCACATTTCGAGAGTAACATTCATTTCTCACATGGTCTACGTTTTGCACATTTCACTAACCACGTTAGCATCATGAGGAGATGATTATAAAAGTTTAAAAGGACGACTTGGCAGTATCTTACAAATGAGGGGTACAGATGCAAAACTCACATTATCCATAATTTTTCGAAATAGAGTTAGTGGCGCTATCTTGTTCATCGTGTTGAACTACACCATTTTAAATTTTAAAAGTGGTATAAAACACATTTTCGTATTTATTTTAAATTGTGGAATATATGAATTGTTTCAAAACTCACATTCTCCTAAGGAGAATGTGAGGATGTTAGAACTTTTTACTGTCAACATTTTTTGTACTTTGCAAATCTAGGTTCATTATAAAAATATTTCATTTCATCAGTCAATGATGATAATAAAACCGCGTTCTGTAAGTCAAGTATTTTGTGCAGCTTTTTATTTTGATTATGAACTACCATATTACATACAATTTTCATTGATATACCATTGAGTTTGTTCCTTTTCTTAGCTTAACTTTATGAATTTGAGTGTAAAAAATAATATTATGTAGAATAATTTGGAGCAAAACGACCATTATCCAAAAAGTTGTATCAAAACTCACATTATCCAAATTTTAATTCACTTTCTTGGAGTCAAATATTGTTGTGCTGTCATTTCGCCAATTGAGAAGCAGATGTAAAGTTCTAATACAGATACCAAAAAAAAAATTCAGAGCAAGTCACTTGAAAAGTGAGAAATCAGTTATTCCTTCTTCCTGAACAATTTTAAAAAGTGGATAATGTGAGTTTTGCATCTATACCCCTCAAATAATGTTTCCTCCGCAAGTTTTGTAAAAATGCAATTTGAAAACAAGACAAGAGGGGGAGAGAAGTATTTTCTTATTTGTCAGTCGTTTTTCATACTATAAACACACACTTCGTACACAACACTTTCAATTTGTTTTCGTTATTTCAAGTAACTGTTAACCTTCGGCCACACCTCATCTAAAAATTAATATAAGTGTGTTAAAGAAACGTCCGAGTTGGCAATCATATTTATGTTGGGCAAAAAAAGTAACTAGGTACCAATAAGAAAGGCCAGTACCTAGTAACGTTGCCCCTGTACATGGCGTGTTTTTTTGTTTGCTATAAATTATAAATAAATTGTGCTAGACTGGTTGATAATAATGTAAGTAGCCGAAAAAATGGCTAATTTCGATATGATGCAATCCATCGTTAGATTTCGTGTATCACTCAACTTAATAGATAAGAAAATGAGGAATTAACAGAAAATATTATTAGAAACACTAACTCACTGACAATACAGGGTTTGTCCGGAAAGTAATGTCAGTGAGTTTTGAAAAAATGGTTTTTATTGGTTTTATGTGTACAAATCTTTAGAAACTTTCAAAATACATTCCTCCTGCGTCCACACATCGGTTCCAGCGGGTCTTCCACGCATCAAAAGCCGCACGGTAGTCGTTTTCCGCAATCGCCTTTAAAGCGTTGGTGCAAGCCTTCTGAATGTTTTTCACCGACCCAAAATGCTGTCCTTTCATTGGGGTTTTGAGACGCGGAAACAGAAAAAAGTCTGGGGGGGGGGCACATCGGGGCTGTAGGGAGGCTGGGGAACAACGGTGATTACCTGCCTTGACGAGGTAATTGGCCACGAGGAAGCAGGTGTGCGAAGGCGCATTGTCGTGGTGAAGCTTCCAGGATTTTGAGATGTCTGGGCGGACGCGATTCACCCTGCGTTTCAGCCGCTTCAGCACCTCGACGTCAAACTTTCCGGTTACGGTTGTCCCCTACGGAACGAGCTCATGATGGACCAATCCCCGGCAATCAAAAAAGACAATCAGCATTGTCTTGATCTTTGACCTGGACATCCTGGCCTTCTTGGAGCGAGGGGAGTTCGACGTGTGCCATTCCGCACTTTGCCTCTTCGTCTCCGGATCGTATTCAAAGACCCAACTTTCGTCCCCGGTAAGGACGTCATCAAGGAAAGCGGGGTTGTCTTCACAGGCGTCCAAAACTTCTTGGCAGGTTTCGACGCGCCTCGCTTTTTGATCGTCCGTTAGCACTTTTGGCACGAGCTTCGCGCACACCTTCCTCATTCCTAAAGACTCCGACACAATTTCGTGAACAATGGTTTTCGTAATGTCTAATGTTTCGGAAATTAAACAGACACTTAGACGACGGTCAGTGTTCAACAAGTCACGCACACGTTTCACATTGTCGTCGGAACTGGAGGTTGATGGCCGTCCAACGCGATTCTCGTCGTTGACATCTTCCCGACCTTCTGCGATGGCCTTGTGCCACCGGAAAATTTGCCTGTCCGAAAGACAATCGACGCCGAAACCCTTTTTCAACATTGGAATGGTTTCCGCAGCACTCTTCTCCAGTTTCACACAAAACTTGGTCGCCATCCGTTGCTCAAGCGAACGTTGCATTTTTCTTGCACCGGGTCACTGTAACGACTCTCAAAGAACGAGTGACGCGACCGCTACAACGACCGGTAGCCAACTGACGCTTGTTGGATCGTGTTGCCAGACCCCCCACCACAATCCCAGCACGTAAAGCGCGGGCTGGCGCGTACAGTCTCGGGAAAAAAAATTCACTGACATTACTTTCCGGACAAACCCTATACAAAATTTCAATAGTTAAAAACACTCGGCAACGAAAGTCATCGCGCACTTACTTTTTTGAAGGCTCCTTAAATTCTGATCATTTTTGTGCTACAGTATTGATTCTACTTATAAGATTACAGCTTGTGAAATTCTGCGTCTAATAAGCCCAAGTTGGAGGGTTATACATGTGTCGATTGTGTGAAAAGATTGATTTCAAAAAACAGCAAATAGCTCCGAAAACATTGCGCCGTACAAAAAAAAACGTCATCAAAGTTGGCCGAATAAAAAAATACGTATTTCTATTCTTATTCTATCTATCTTATCTTATTTATAACCTTATTTAATTGTCAAAGCTGTCACATTATATGACAGCCATTATTTATTTTATTATATACTAGTATAGATAGGGAATAGATAGATAGGGATATTTTAGAGTTATGTAGTGGCGTACAGGGATTTAGGGATAGATAGGGAATTGTTTTAGAGTTATGTGTGGCGTACATGGCTTTTTTGAATTTTTATGGTATTTTTGGTTCAAGCTCAGAAAATTTTCCTAACATGTCTACGAAAAATTGCTGACTGCATGTGTACTTATACAATCTATCAATATAAAAAGATACAATTAGTGGTATAATCAGATGATGTGCCTCGTTTCATGTCACATACACGTTCAATTTTGTTTACCCATAATTTTTTGCTTTATAAAAAAGGTTTTTGTAAACAATTGGAGATTCACCTGGAAACTGTACAACAGTGATGTCAAATAAGTGAAAAGGCAATCCCCAGATTGTAACAATGTTAAAAAATGTTAAAATGCCAAAAGAACAATGTTAAAAAATGTAATTTTTTGCCCCCCGAGTCCAACGTAAAATACCTATTGGATTTAATAGAATCTGAGCTATTAAACTAGGTTTTCCTATTAAAAGAAAACATAAACACCTAATAGAGGCCACTTTAGGCCCTAATAGTCATTTTCCCTGTTATGTTGTTCAAAACCAAACCTTCATTCCCTAAGTACACCCCCTGAAGCAAAAATTTAAAATTAATTTTCATATATATGTTTATTTTATCTTCAGGATTGAACCTGACATTTTAAATGCCCAGTAATTCTGTTAATACATTCTGTTAATATTGAGACTTTAAAAATTGAGATATTTTACGGATTTATATTTTACATTTTAGGGGTTATAAATAAAAACAGATTTCATTCAAAAAATGCCATTTTTTTTAACATTGTTCTTTCCCTAGACATCTGTAGATATTAAGTTGGAGTTAATTTTCCTGCAGTTCCATAACTATTAATTATTTATTAAAGTTGAAAGTAAACACCAAAAAAACAGAAAAATATTGTTTAAAAAAGGTAATGTATAACGTAATATATAAAAATACATTTGATATATTATATTTCATTTGAACCACCTCAAAAACTACAAACATTTTATCGAAAGAAAGTTTTAAAAATTAGATAATTTTAAAAATACACATTTTACCTTTCCTTGAAAGAAATCCATAGATCTAGGGAAACATTCCCTAGTATGACATCACTACTTCTACGAACGGCTACTCCTATTGATTCTACTGAAGTACGTTTTACTATTTCGTCGAAGCTATACCGTTATAGATTCCCGTTATCCCTGTAAATTTCAGACAATTCAGTTGCAAAAATAGGCACTTAAAAGTATGGGCCCGAGGTGAGATCCTTGGGACACCCCTGACGAAACGCCGCTGTTCAACAACAAACTCCCTCATGAATGTATTCAAGTGTTACCCATGTCGGCACGGAATGCAGGTGGAAATGCGATGTCGAACCAACAGAACCAAGGATTGCATTAATCGGAATTTAATTGTACCACTGAATTAATTAATAATTATCGCCGATTAATATGCAGGGAGGACGAGCAATAAGGAAGAGCCGCGCGCATTGGTAATCTCGTCACGCGCGCCACTGTGTTTCTCCGATCGGCAGTCCGTACGCGTCCCCGTAACACCGCCAGTTTAGTAAGAACAGCATTAGCGGCTTCTACAAAAAGATCACTAGCAGCATTTTAGATTCCGCGCGTTTCTCGAGCGTTCATGCGATGGAAAGAGAACGACCGGTGGCTTCATGCTCTACAGTTTACTCTCTATGTTCATATCACAACAATAATGAACATCGAAGTTTCTTTGGTCGTTAATTCAGAACAGGGTTATGGAATCCAGGAATTGTCAGAAGCATACCTTGAGGAACGATGTCGAAGACATACGGATCAACAGGGGAAACTATAGCATGCGTGATAGGAAGGTGCTCTACTCTAGTTGGATTTGCATATCTCTGCAGGTACAATCAACTTGCGAAGGTGGTCCACCGACAACTAGCACTGAAACATGCTCCTTTAGCAACGGCTCCGTCATACTACATATGTTCTTCTGAAGCTGTGCTGAAATCTGCAGTTGTTGTAATGTACTGGGAATAAACTGACCCTGTGAAGTTGGCAACCCCTGAATTAGAAAATAAAGACTTTCGTTATCTATATCGTTTGCTTATCTTATGCCCATATTTGCCCAGTAGACAATTTTTTTTGCCCACCAACTGAAAACGAAAAAAAAAAATCCGAAAAACAAACATTAAAAAAAAACGTGGTTTCGCTACACCATTCGTTTACCCAGGGTTTGCCCACATTTGCCAGGTGAATAGTTTTATTTGCCGACCTTTCAGAAAAAAAAAATCGAAAAATAAAAAAAAATCTATCAATGAAAAAAATGAGAAAAAAACGTATTTCCTTGGGACCCTTCGTTTGCCCAGGGTTTGCCCACGTACGCCCAGAGTAGTTTTATTTGACCACCTTTAAAAAAAAAAAATCGAAAAATAAAAAAATCCATCAATGAAAAAATGAGAAAAAAAACGTATTTCCTTGAGACGATTCGTTTACCCAGGATTAGCCAACGTATGCCCGTGTTACATTCACTTTCCCAATTTTAATTAACCATAAAATGGGAAAATAAGACTCCCCCGCAGAATGGCGATAAAAAAAGTCTCGTTAACCAAGGGAATTTAAGCTGGACAGACAAAATTCTGGTCTGGCTACCGAAAATGTGGCTGGGCAAACGAAAATAAACGCTGGGCAAACTAAGTTCAGGTTGAACGAACGAAATTGAGGGTGGGGTAACGAGGTTCAGGCCAAACAAACAAAAATTCAGGCTGGGCAAACGAAATTTATGACAGGCAAACGAAAATAAAGGCTGGGCAAACGAAATTTAGGGTGGGCAAACGAAATTCAAGGTAGGCAAACATAAATAAAGGCTGGGCTAACGAAATTTAGGTTGGGAAAACGAAATTCAAGGTGGGCAAACATAAATAAAGACTGGGCAAACGAAATTCAGGGTGGGCAAACAAAAATAAATGTTGGGCAAATGAGATTTAGGGTGGACAAACAAAAATAAGGGCTGGGCAAACGAAATTCAGGGTGGGCAAACATAAATAAAAGCTGGGCAAACGAAATTCAAGGTGGGCAAATAAAAATAAGGGCTGGGCAATTTTTTTTATTTTTCGATTTTTTTGTGAAAGGTGGGCAAATAAAACTACTCACTGGGCATACGTCGGCAAACCCTGGGCAAACGAATAGTCTCAAGGAAATTCGTTTTTTTCTTATTTTTTCATTGATGGAATTTATTTTTCGTTTTTCTATTTTTTTTTTTTTTTTGGAAAAACTATTCACTGGGCATATGTGGGCAAACCCTGGGTAAACGAATGGTCTAGCGAACCACGTTTTTTTAATGTTTGTTTTTCGTTTTTTTTTATTTTTCCGTTTTCAGTTGGTGGGCAAAAAAATTATCTACTAGGCAAACATGGGCATACGATGGGCAAACGATATAGATAACGAAAGTCTTTATTTTCCAATTCAGGGGTGCCAACTTCACAGGGCCTAATAAACTAACTTTCATCAACGGAATAGTAGTCTTCCTACAAATATATACTTCTGAGGCTGTGCTGAAATGGGGCTGGCTGGTGTGAAAACACCAACTTTTCCTCCAAATTATACACAGCATTATACAATATTTCTGGCTGAATTTCAGCAGCTTGCTCCCTAATCCTGTCTTCTAATGAATTCTTCCAGCGTTGTCGTATTCTAAACATTATTTTTTTAATAGTCCTAAAGTCAAAAGTCCGTTGGGTTCAGATCAGGAGATCTTGGTGGTCATGAATTATAACACGATCTTGAAAAACAGCAGTTAATAAGTTCTTAGCTGGTCAGTAAATGCGCGAGTGTGCTTCATATTATATAAAAAGGTTATCTCCGTTTTGCAATTGCATAATCTTTTAAAATTCTCTGTTTTCTTCACCAGTAACAGTTACAGTGATGACCTTGTTCTGTATTTCCTCAAAAAAATATGGACCAGTGATAAAATTAGCTGTGAAACCAAACAGTGAATGTATTGCCATAAAGACCTTTCTGAATGATTGCATGTGGATTTTCTGTTGACTGTTCAATTTAAATCAGAGTCATACTCGAACATAAAAAATCGTGCCTGAAAGTTGTATAAGAACGTAAAATATATTCCTTATATACTGATAATTACTGATACTGATATATACTGATAATATATTCCTGACTGATGATAACTTTGTCCATACATATATCGCAGCACCACTTATTCATAAATCATAACATTCGGAAGTTTCAACGAGAGAAGGTCACGAAATATAAGAACCTAGCAATCGAGCTTTGGAAACTGGAGAAGGTAGAGATACACGCCTTCGTGAAATCGGCAGAAGAAGTGATGACGACCAGATTCGCTAAGAATATCAGAGCACTGGAACTGCCTCATAATATAATAATTATAAGTGGTCATCAGGTGGTGTCTTAGTACAAACGTGCCATATTGTAAGAAGGGTTTTGGAACATGATGAATTTCCTTCCCTCGCCTAATTCCTGCTCGGGGCAGGAATGGCTAACTCATCAGTTGCATCACTGTCTGCAGCGGAAATTGATGAATGTTTCCCAACGTTTTCGCTGAAAAGTGTGACTATAAGTCGGCGAAATAATAATCACTTACTCCTCCCCAATAATCCAATACTTCTGTAACGTGTAAACAACGCCAAAAAAACTTATTCGTGTCAAGTATTTTTGGGGGGGGGGTTCACACACTATTGCGAATGCGTGGAGGTAAAGACTTCATTTCTTCAAATGGCGAGAGAGCATTTTATGGTATCTCTGTCTGTCTCTCTGAAGACATGAGAAAAATATTTTAAGGCCAGTGAATCGAATAAAATTTTGCGTAGCTCGGACTTGAGGAAGAACCGACGCGACTACTGCTCCTTTTACGTAACATAGGCGACGCGACCAACCATAAATTACGTCCGATGAGAAAAACGCACAGAAACTGTTTAATTAAAGGATGTCTTTAACGCATACACAACTACCTATATATCTCCAGACTGACGCGGCGACGGTGCGCACCAGTGAAAGGATCGCCCATAAACTAAATGGTGTACGTAACGCTATACAAAGTAGCAGCGGGTGATTTTTAAAGATGTCAGCCGTAATGGCGCGCGAACAAAGGGACTTATTTATATATAAATGAGACAAGTAACATGTGCTCGCGGACGGTCGACCGGCCGAGTTGCAAAACAAACAGCCACTCTAGTTATTTTCAGTGCGAGAATACCTATGAAACATACAATTTATTTATAATTTCTATCCAGCACGGTTCATGTAACATGCAGGCAGAAATACCTACGATTCGTTGACACCGCATGCACGTCCTTAGCGACCCAGGTGGACTTCTAATTTGTTTTCTTAAAAAAGTTTTGTTTTTTTTTCTATGACTATTTTTTATACAGGGTGGGTCAGAAAGAATGGGACAAGACTAAAGTGGAGATACTAGACACCAAAATATTATGATTGAGCTCAAAATGCCATATACCAATCGCTGGTTTAAGAGATACAGCGTGTTCAAAGTTTCAATTTTATTCTGAAGTTTCTCAATAATTGAGAAAGTTTTGATAGGGTAAATCTGAAAATTAGTAGTTTTATGTTTTTTGGTGTGAGGATTACGAATTTTTATTTTAACGTTGCTCCTAGAGGGCGCTAGTTTCACCGTAATCAAAACATATTTTTTTATCTTTCGAGTCATGCGTAAAACAAGTCGAGAATCTAAAAGAACTTGAAAAAATAAAATGGGAATATGATTCGCGTCACATATAAAATATCGTATTCCTATGTATCTTAATTTCTTAAACCCGAATGTGTTATGAAAAATTTGTTTTAACAAGTGAATTTCAAAGATCATCCTCAAGAGTATGTAAAAATTGTGTTTTTAACGGTAAAATCTTGAATAACGTGGATTGAATCAGTCTAAAATCAAGACTAAGTGGAAACTCTTTAGTAATCACATGAACATACTTGCATTTGACTTTCTGGAATTCAGACTACGAAAATAACTTGAAACAACAGCAAGCTGAAGACAAATCTGAAGATTGTTGTATCTCTGAGAGCGGAAATCTGGGAATATTCTGGGAAGATTAAATTAATATATGTGAAGATTCAAAATTCCCGCCAGGAAGAAAGAAGAAGACAGAGAAGAATTTGACAGTTAGTTTTTAAGACGGCGTCGATGTTGTTGCGACGATATTATTTTATTTTGTATTTTAAGTTTTATTGAAATAATGAAGAGTTTTTTACAAGGAGTTTTTTTACAACAGTATCAGCAATACATGGCGTTTATCTACTTCAAAATTCTCCTTGCCCCATAAGGACTGTAGACTGCTAGTCACACACTCACTAATTGTTTCCGTATTTGTGCTTTTCAACGCCCTTGAAGCTATCAAATACCCTCTCGTGGCTTTGTCTCATCCAATCCCCCAACCACTACATATGTTCTGTCCTTTAACAGTCATATAGGTTTATCATGCAATTCTGAGACGATTTTTTTGTCCACTTAGCGATGCTATCGTCTAAGAGTTGGTTCTGCGGGCAGACTAACTTCGCCGTACTTTCCACTCACTGTGTTCTGGACAACTTGTCTGAACTCGGGATGATCTAAGTTAGCGAATGAAGTATTACACGCTACCATCATCATAATCATAACATAGTATAAAACAAAGTCGCTTCCCGCTGTCTGTCCCTACCTATGTATGCTTAGATCTTTAAAACTATGCAACGGATTTTGATGCGGTTTTTTTTAATAGATATAGTGATTTAAGAGGAAGGTTTTATATGTATAATACATGCATAATATAGTAGAGAAACGCTGATAATTTTAGAGGTTTCTAATGTGATGTCGTAAACCGTGCGAAGCCGGGGCGGGTCGCTAGTTTTAACTAAATCCAAGTTAAATTGCCTCTGTCTGTCTCGCGCACTCACACCACTACTCACACGAGCTTTATGTATGTCTGTAGTAACATGCTGCAAAACAATATTTTTTACGTGCCACATCAGTACACTGTCACACACGGTAAAACGAAATTCACAACAACACTCCACCGTAACATGCGACGAACGCTGTCCCGACATTTTTACAAACTTATTCGACGTTTCGTGCACACGAATGATGCATCGACCGGCGCAATTTAATTATACTGACAATAAGTGTATGTTGGAAAAAATTACAGACATGAAAAAAGTTAACCCAACCACATAAAGTAAAAAGAATAAAACAGTTACTTTGTTATAGATTACAATTTATCAAAATTTACGCAAACTATAAATGCGCCACTATTTCTGTCTGGCGTGTTTCTCATGAAAAACGCTTTCAGAACAGACGGGTGATCGGTCTAAATTAATTCGTAAAACCAGACATTTAGAGCTACATAATCGTGTTAGATGCAACTCGTCTATTAAGTAGTTTATAGGGCTTTTTATATCATTTTTACGGTTTGGTAAAGTATAAATAAGTCCGATTAAACAATGTCTTAATCAAAATAATAGTCGATTTATTTATTTAGCCTGCGATCGAACAAATAAACGTTGAGTGTAAAATTAAATCTGCGTTTATGTTTTCGGAAAAAAAAACACATGAATGGATGTGAACGTGTAAACACTCATTGAGAAGAGACTTGTCGTAAATAATAAGATTCTTTTCTGGCCTATTCATTATTTTTAGCGAAATGTATCTGTTCGACTGCTCACCCGATCTCAGTCCGTTTGATTTAGTGTATTGCAGTTGATAAGACTATATTTTTCCAAATCGTTGTCCCATTATCATTTGTAAAAAAAATCTGTACTGTTAAAATTAATTGACTTTTTGTATGGAAGTGTTATGTTGTATTATACCAATTAAAAAAAAAAATATTTTTTTGGAGAGTCAAAATTAGATTAAGGATGATAAGGATTATTGCATTTATTATTTTGTATGGCCGAGATTGAGCGGAAAGCACCCCGTGTTTTCGTGACCTTTAAAATATGATTGTAAAACCTACATACAACCTATGCATTATACATGGAGCGATTATATTAGTGAGAAAATGCTGGAAACTGTTCAGGACTATCGAAATAAATCAGCCCAAAGAAAATTACACGAATTAGTTCGAGGAACCCTCGCCTTTTGGAAGTTGTGGGAAGTTAAAAATGCCCCAGTACACCCGCAGTTTGTAAAAACAGCCTCTTAAATTTTTAAATTGGTTTACAGGAAGTGATTTATAGTATAAACATGAAATTGAAAATAGATGATGTAGGACGTTTCATAAACTGTCGTTAATAGCAAATTCTAATAGGGAAATACGTATAATCTTAAACAAAAGTCGGCTAACATGAATGTGATGAATTTTCAACGTTGCATGTATTAGTTACCCCTGAATTTGCCGCGATTGATTTTTACTGTCATATCTACGTGATTTACCGGTGTGAAAACAGCCACGG